>JAJJMC010008370.1:7395249-7498069 GCA_023531435.1 Papaver californicum | reverse complement strand
TTCCCAGTTCTAGTAACATATATTTAATCTAGCAAACTTAGCAAGCGCATCCGCTGCTTTGTTGCTAAACCTAGGACTAAAAAAAACAGAAACATTCCTAATACTAGTAATTATATACATGCATTCCTCAATAATAGACTTATCTTCCTATCTGACTTTACTTTGGTTCTTGATTATTTCCATAACAACCATGTTGTCTTCTTCAATGATGATATTAGATACGTTGCCTTGCTTAATCCAATTTATAGCTTTAAGAAGACCCAGAGCTTCATCTTGATCACTATCTCTTGCTTTTATTGTGTAGTCCATGGCTTCCACAAATCCACCTGATGAGTTTCGAACAAGCATAGCCTTACCAACCAAATTAGTATTCGGAAGAATAACAACATCAATATTTATCTTTGTAGATGGTGAGTTTTTGACAAGGATCAGAATTGTAAAATCGCCATTCTGCCTAGTTGCAGGAACATAGAAATATATGCACATACTTATGCGCATACTTCTGACTTCACATTAAAATACAAAATATTGTATTCCTACTTATATTCCGCAGGTGAATTGAGGCTACAATCTCTACAAAAGGCTGCAGGCATTCTATGATAACAATGTAGTCTATAATCTCTACATAATAAGTCTCAAGCTCCTATATGGGTTTCTCACTAGTATAGAGCAACTTGAGTCTTTCCTAAACAACTACAAACATTCTAACTGGCCTCGTAGCCTCTTCAATACTCATAACATTCATGCCATATCGAACTAGTCTCAAGTCGCATAAATTACACGACTGAAGTCCTTGAACTTGCCTCGAATGCGCATTGATGTTACAGTAACATCTATCAAATTCGGGAATAGCTAACCCCAAAATACATTCTAGCTTAACGCGTCAGTCACAACGAATACTTCTCAAATTGCTCTTCTGAGCTTAAATACGCTATCACAACACTTTGTTTAAATATAAGCCACAATAATGCGCCACTCTTCTTGGATGCGCCACAATCAAGAAACAATGCCACAAAAGACGCATTGAACCCCTAAGTTAGGATAATCGTAGCCTTTTCTCCCATCATCGCCAAGTTAGCACTAGCTATTTGGCTTAGCACCACATTGGAACTAGTTAGCCACCTTACCGCTAAAAGCGCTAACTTTCCTAGAGCTAACCCTAGCACCCGAGAAGCACCAACTAGCCTAGCGCGTCTCACCTAACTCCTCCCTTGGCTAGCACGTCCTTATCCAGTGTATCTCAGCTAGGTCGTCCCTAAGCCACAACATCCTCGAGCAAGCTTCCTCGAGCAAGGGCGTCCCTGAGCCACAGCGTCCTTGAGGAAGGGCGTCCCTGATCCACATCGTCCTCGAGCAAGCGTCCTCGGGAAGGATCTCAGCTAACTAGCATCTTGGCCCTAGCTTTCCTGACTTACCTAGATTCCTTGACTTTGGCACAAATGCTAGCCTTGCTTGCTATTTCCCTCAGAAAAACGTCATTCTTTTCAATATTGGCTTAATACCAAACCTTATATGATTTTCTAGTAAGTCTTCTTGATTAAGAAGCCCTCTACAATATTTGGCCTAAAATGCCTCTCTGACTTACGCGGAGTCACTTTTGAGCTAATGCTTAGCCATTAAATGTGTCATGTTACTCTTAAGAAAGTACATGACCACTGAACTTCCCAGTCTCGACACTAATCAGTCTGATTATCAATCCAGTGAGTCGCGCAACTTTCTTCATTGACTTAGCAGGTCACTTGACTTGACTCGACTCAATCAAAACAAAAGTGGCGTATGAATCCACTATTTCACGAGATATCAAATACAACACATGGGAGGATTCTCATTAGGGTATTGGTCTGGCGGTCTACGACAATCGTGGTAGTGGCATCACCTCCACGAACAAGAAGGTAACAAATAGTGGACGGTTACAAAGCAGTTGAGAGGATGAGGAGTAGTGGTCAGACAGGTCTTCCCTACTTTTCGGGCACCATCCCACTACAATCTCCACAATCATCACTTCTCCACCCTCCCTAACTTCTACGGCATACGAGATATCAATGTGTCTCCTTTGAATTATAAATAAATGATTTTCATTTATTCGAAACAGACAAGACAACAAGTCGGGAGAAATGAAACATACATATATAGCGATTCATCTCAGAGATAATATTTTCTCCTTCACACATTACTTATCACACTGATATTTCTTAACCTTTTTTGCTTCCCTACCCTAAGACCTACCCGATCTTATCCACCTTTGTGATTGAAGCAGGACGTGAACGGCCATTTCTTGGTTTAGACTCGTCATGTTCGATCTTGATCTCTCGAACCTATTTAAAAGTACTATTTTCCAGTACATTTGTTTTCACTCTAAAACAATCTTATGCCATGATCTAAGAGGTGCAGACCAACATTTATGTGCCTTTTTATATGCATGAGCTATGCTACTATTTCTATCCTCCCGGGTGCTAATATTGTTATCTTGAGTGAATCTAATAATTTGTTGAACTATAACATTTGGGTTTTGGTTTTTCTGTTCAAACACTTTAATTCACCTAGCTTTCCATATATGCCACATGGTTATAGTTGTTGTGTTTAAAAGATGTGAGTTGGCACTAGAGATTAGATTATCCTTGTTACTCCTAGAGAACATCCATTCCTGTAGGTAATTAAAAGATATAACATTTTAAAAGATAGTGTTAGAGATATCAAACCAAATTTCACTTACAAAGGGACAAGTCAGAAGGAGATGATTTTTTGCTTCTTCATACTGGTTGCATAGAGGATAACTTGAATCTTGAATGTTTGTTATGTGTTTGATTCTTTCTGCTACGAGGAGAATGTCATAAGTAATCTTCCATAAGAACATTTGACATTTATATGGGATCTTCATATCATCAACCACAACTTAGATTGATCCTTACTATGGCTATTTATGGTTTCTTTGTTTGGAATAGCCCTATATGTGGAATTAACAATGAATACTCCACATCTAGTAAGAGACCATTTAAGTTTATATTTTCCTTCTTATGGAATTCTTATATCCTTTATCTTTTCCACTTGCTGAGCTGGGAAGATTTGATTTAGCTTATCTTGATTCCAGGATTATCTTCCTCAATAATGAGATATGAAACTCTCATTTGTTGTATATTATGATTCCTATAAGAAATATTTGTGTTATTTGTACTGTTTTGATTGCTACCTTCCACTTTGATTTCCTTTCCATTTTCAATCTCCCAAATATAAAATTCCTTAATCCACTTTAATCCTCTATATATGCTCCGCCACACCCATGTGCCATTATCTTTAATCTCATCTTTTAAAGGATCTTTATTTCTAAAATATTGAGATTGCGGAACCTTAACTCACATAGCATCTTTCTCATTTACCATCCTCCAAGAAATTTTCGTAAGCATAGCTTCATTAGAGACCTTTTTATTTTTGAAGCCCAACCCTCCATCTCTTTTTGGTTTGCATACTTCTTTCCAAGCTTTAATGAAAAATCTTTTTGGCTTCTTATTATTCCACCAGTAATTTCTTTCGAGAGCATCAATTTTCTTGATAGTTTTATTTGTCATTTGCATACACCCCATTTGGTATTGAGCCATAGTGTTCAAAGCAGCTTGGATTTGTGTCGATCTTCCAACTTGATTGATTATCTTCCCTTTCCAAGCTTGAAGCTTGCTGCTCATCTTATTAATAGTGTCTTCAAAACATATATCCTTATCCTTATTTCTTCTAATGAAAAGATTGATATCCAGATATTTTCTAGACAGAGGCATAGTTTTCATTTGTAGCATAGAAAAAATATCCTGCTTAGCTTCTTCACTTATATTCTTACTGAAATGCACACTTGATTTACTTGGACTCATCATTTGACCTGAGGCATTGCTGAATTTGCTTATGATATTCTTAATTTTTTGAATAGATTTTCCTTATGCATTAGAAAATAATATGCAATCATCTGCAAAAAAAAGTAGATGTGAAATCCTTGGGCATTAAGTTGTTAACTTAACTGGAGAAATTAAATTTTCATTAGCTGCAGCCATCAACATTCTGCTAAAACCTTCCATGCACATGATAAAGAGATATGGAGATAGAGCATCACCCTGTCTCATCTCTCTGGTAGGTTGAAATGACTTTGTTGGAGAACCATTGAGAAGAATAGATATGGATGAAGTATTAATACATTAGTGGATTAAATTGGACCATTTAGAGTTGAATCCCAATTTCTGAAGTATATTGAGCAGAAAACTCCATTCCATTCCGTCAAAAGCTTTTGACATATCCACCTTTATAGCAACCATTCCTTTTGTAGATTTAGTTGTCTTCATATGAACAGTAACTTCATGAGCAATGATGGTATTATCCAAGATGTTTCTTCCTGGGACATATGCAGCTTGCCATGGAGAAACAATTCTCCCCAACATCTATTTTAATCTGTTAGCTAGAAGTTTTGAAATAGTTTTGTAGCTTATGTTACATAGGCTTATAATCCCATAATCAACTGGAGATTCAACACAAAGCTTCTTTTGAATGAAAACTTGATAAGTTTCTTCATATCTTTCAATAAATTGCATGTTCTGAAAAAGTATTGTACCATAGACACAATATCTTCCTCAACCATATCCCAGCACTTCTGATAAAATTCAGCATGGAAACCATCTGGTCCTGGAGAAACCCAAGAATTTATTTGACAAACCACGTCCTTGACCCTTTGTTTACTTGGAAATTTTGTGAGATCTATATTATATTTATTATAAATACAAGGAATTATTAAATTGAGAATGTCTGCATCGTAAGTTAGGTTTGCTGATGTTGTTATCTTGCTGAAATGTTATATCAGAACTTCTTCAATCTCCTCTTTTGTGTTGTGCGAGTCTTCTTTATCATCTTTAATTGTGTCTATTTGATTCCTTCTTCTTCTATAATTTTCCTTGGAATGATAATACTGTGTGTTCCTATCTTGATTCTTAAGAGTTTTTTCTCTGGATTGTTGGTACAATATATCATGTTTCACATCATAACACCTCTGAAGTTCTTTTTGAAGGGAATTCACTTTAGTTTGCTGCTCTCTTGGGTTGTTTTGGGCTTCTTTAACTTTTTTCCTGCAGTTCTTTGATTTTTTTTATCGATATTTCTAAAATTCTCTTTTTTCCATTTTCTCATTCCTTTCTTTGTTTCTATCAATTTTCTTGTATGTCTATAAGAAGCTGAACCACTTTGATTTTTCTTCCACTCTGTTTCCACAATGGCTTAAAAGTAGGATGATTTGTCCAGGTTTCGTAGACTCTGAAAGGTTTATAATAATTTGATAATTTTAGATTGGTATTAAGAAGTATTAGGGAATGATCTGAAGCAACAAGAATAAGATTATTTATTATTGCATTTGGGAACGGAGAAAGCCATTGTGTAGTAGAGAAAGCTCTATCCAATCTGGTTTTTACAAACTGATGAGATTGTCTATGATTGTTCCAAGTAAAAGGGTTACCATTGAAAGGGATTTCTTGAAGGCCAAATTTGAATATGGTTTTTGATTTATGATTGTTGGTTTAGGTGTAGAATGAGTGGTGAAAGATTGTTTTTCCTGGATTGATAAGGTGACATTTAGTTGTTGTAACATAAACTAAACCAACTAAACCAATAATTTTGAGTTTCATCAACACCATGCAACATAATAAATAGAATTTGTGTTTCATTAGAAATATAAAAGAGAATTATTTCGATTGAAAGAATTTTTTTATTTAAATAGAATTAAGAAAGTTATGATTTATTTTTGTTTGAATTGAGTTAAAAGAATTTGTGTTTTTCAACAAAATTCTGTGTTTTCAAATCGTTTTACCCTTTGTTTCCGATTTAGGCTTTTCAATTGTCTTTCGCTTTTCATCTTTTTATTTTTTCTTCACCATCTTCACCAAAAATTGTTGAAACCTTATAAATTGGCTTCCATTTTAGGATGATTTTAGTTATTAAGTTCAATAAAATTGTTTGAGAAATAAGAATCGAGATATTTGAGGTTTCGAGATAATGGAGAAAAATAGAGAATCGAAAATGGGGAAGAGATTTTAATTGCATATCCGACGGTTAATAAGTATACTCCATCCATCCCCTTACTCCACAATTTTTTTTATATTTATCAATTTTTCATCAAAGGAAAAAAAATAATCATTCCACCAGCAGCTTTGTACGTTTAGCAGTGCCGGCAAATCATACAAATGTTCAATTGATAAATTACTCAACTTGGAGATGCATGGTTAATTTCTTCTTATGGTGTGTGAAAGGTGAACAGTGAGCACAATTTTATTTGATTTTTGTAGTGTGTATTACAAACATATAAAAAAAGAAACATCAATATAACAAAACAAATAGATAAAAATATTGAATTATGTTGCTCTTTGTTAGTCAGACTATGTAACAAAATAAACTTTAAGGGTTTTAAAATTGAGTTTGACGTTTAAAAGGATCGGAGGAGAAGGTTGAGAAATAAATTGAGAAGATTTTCGAAGAACAACTAGCAATTTCTTTAACCAGATAAATAAGTCTTTTAGGAAAAAACCAACTAACAACTGGTCCAGGCACACAGGATCAAATCGATGTACAACACCTCATATTAGCTTCAAACGGCAGATTCTGCGTAAAAGAAAGGGTTGGGCAATTTTAGCGAGACCCTTCAAAGTTGTGGGGAGCGGAAGAATCGTGTAATCTATCAGGTAAAGTTTGTGAGGGTCAAGAGACACGTGATTATTAACGTGACGAAGAAAGAGTAGTCTAGTCACTCTAGTGTGGTGGTGAAGAACGTGAACCTCATTTAATACATTTTGTGGTAACGTGTTCAGCGTGCCTCTAGATAACTCTCTCTCACTCGTCATCTTCGTCCCAGCCATCCTCTCACATACCACTTTGTTTGATTCTATTAATGGTTGGTGTGGTATCACAATCCGCCCACTGACAAACGGCAAATTACACATGTATATGCGAATCTCCATAAATTAGTGGACCAGGGGTAGTACTATACACTAGTCCTATTTTATTTTATTTTTGTTTGGACTTTAACTTTTGATTATAACCTCAATGATCGGTAGATATTTCATATATAGAGAACCGTTATCAAATAAATATTTGATGAATTTACATCACCATGTTTATATCTTCTACTATATTTATATATTCTTTTTATTTTGTAACCTTCATCTTAAATATATGTTAATGGCTAGTAATGGTTATATGTCATTATCTCTAATACTTAATATTATTAACCATCCATTCTATTGTATGACCTATAAATAGAGCTCCCTACACAATTGTATTTCATACTCATTTTATAAATAAAATGGTTTCTCATAACTTTTCTCTCTACTTGTTTATGTTTATCATTTTTTAATTTCTGTAGTTTACAACAAGACAAAATATTTGGAGAAAAAATACAATGAAGACCGACAAAGAAAAATGATAAAAGAAAATAATAGAAATAAGTAAATCATTATTAAAACGAGTAAATTACAACAATGAGAATAAACTGTGTACACCGAAGAAACTGTGATAGAGGTTTTTTGGATGCTTTCGCAAGATTTATATATCATAACTCCAACAATGTCGCAGAATTACGGGTTGTTCGTGACGGTATAAAACTGGCTTTAAGTTAGGTGTTAAGAAGTTAGTCGTGGAAAGTGATTCTCAGTATGCTGTGAATGCTTGTATTTGTTTGTTTCTTTGTATTTGGTTTTATAATAATTTGATACAGGATATCCACCATATGTCTATTGTTTTTGAGAATGTTGTCTTTCAACATTACTATCGGGAAGGGAATCACGCAGCTAATATTTTGTCCGAAAAAGCTGCATCTAACTCTATCTCGGATGTCTGGATAGGTATTTCCCCTCTTTTTTGTACAATGATGTTTCGGGGAGAGCCTTCCCCTAGGGTTGTAAGGCTCAAATAGTTTGTTTTTAATAAATGCCTCTTACCAAAAAAAAAAGAACAAGCGAGCAAAATTTTTATTATTGACAACTAGACATCACTGACATGGACACATCGATCAACAAGAATAAACAATTTAAAATATTTTTATTATGTATGCGGACATTCATGGAATTAAATGATATTTTCTACCAAATTGTATATATTATGAATGTAATTTCTCAACAATGCTAATAAATTGTTGATAAATAATACTCCTTTCGTTCTAGTTTAGTTGAAGGTTTTGGGTTTATTTTTTTAGTCCAAAAATTTCATATTTTTTTCCAAGTTTTTTTTTTTCTGATTTGTCCCTGCATTGAAATCATGCACTAGAAACAAGGAATAAAAAACTAGGAGATTTACAGGGGGTAGTCAATTGTGATTTATAAAGACTTGTAGAGAATTTTCAAATATGTTGTTAGTCAATTGAGATTTTGGGAGAGTCTCCCAAACTCTCTTGTTATTGGATATAGATTTTTTCCAAGTCTTTTAAATTCTCTAAAAACACCATGTTATTGGATTGAGATTTGTTCCAAGTCACTCAAACACTCTTGTTATTAGATATAGACTTCAAAATCATTGATTTGTTACTTATTGGGATTTGGGAAGACTTTTTTGATGAAAATAGGCATGAGCAAAATCTCTCCCTTATAGGTGATATTTTGAGAGACTTGAAAATTTGGGTAGAACAGATATAATCCAAAGGTCCTCATTCCTCAGTCTTATCGAATGACCAAAATCCATCCATGACTATTCCTTCACTCCCTCATGCCTATTTTCTTTTTCTTCTTCATTCCTCAGCCTTTCTTCTTCCTTCCCCTCTGTCTTCTTCTGCCATTCCTGCTTGATTTTATACCACGACTGAAATTGATAAAACCCTCATTAAAAAACCCTAATTTTCTAACCCCAATTCCCCACACAGAGGAGGTCACTGATAGCATACAGAGGAGGGCACATGAAATCTGAGGTTAGGGATGTCAATCCCAATCCGAAATCCGATAGCCGTTTCCGATAATCCAGGATCCTATAGGATATTATCCGATAGAACGGACATCGGATGTCGGAAGCGGATATTTCTATCGGATATTTAGTGTTATCGTAACGGAACCGGCTAAGCTAGTATCCGTCGGATATTATCCGTTACCGATAACTATCGTAAGTAATGTAAAGAGTTCTCTCGCATCCTCCGCAGATTCAGTTCTAAAATTTCTTGTTCTCCGTTTTCCAGTTATCTAGTCTCTCAACAACACATTAATTCTCCCAATTTCATATCACCAAACTTTTATGCTGATCAAAAACTCCTCATCCCTTTTTCCTCTACCAATTCAATCACACCATTCTCAGATTCATTAACCATCTTTTCTAGATTTCTCGGCTTAACTCAGCGAAAACCATTAAACCCTATTTATACTTTCATCAGATCTTACTCAAGTTCTGCATCTAAGTTCCATTCTTCAGAAAAATTGTTCAAGATTCCCACTCTTTGTAATCCTATTTTTCTCTTAAGTGAAACTCTTAGAAACTCTAACCCTAGATTATTCTCAACTTCCAATGAGTCTGTTTATGATAAACCCCAAACATCTATAGCTGATGAATCCAAAAACTCTAATGAAACCCGTGAATTCAAACATCCAAATCTCAAAATCGAGTTTGCTCTAGCTCATTTAATAATCAGTTTAACAATAACGACGTTATTCCATTATTGAAAAATACTCAAAATTCGACGACTCGAACAAATCAAACACTTTCTGTTAAAGCTTCTTCTTCAAGTGAAACTCCTGCTGCGGTTGTTGTTCCTAAAGAACCATGACAAGATGCTCCGTTGAAGCCATTATTAGCTTCAATAGATACATGTATTATCATATGGTTTTTACCTGTACCAACTGGTGTTACTAAGAATGTTTGGCAATTACTATCTATATTTCTTGCTACTATTGTTGGTATTATCACTCAACCTTTACCTCTTGGTGTTGTTGCGTTAATGGGATTAGGTGCTTGTGTTCTTACTAAAATGCTAACTTTTGCTGCTTCTTTATCTGCATTTGGTTATCCAATTCCATGGTTAATTGCACTTGCTTTCTTTTTTTCCCGTGGATTTATCAAAACTGGACTTGGGAATCGAATTGCGTATCAGTTTGTGAAGATTTTCGGTAGTTCTTCGTTAGGGTTAGATTACAGTTTGGTTTTCAGTGAAGCACTTTTAGCACCTGCAATTCCTTCTGTTTCTGCTAGGGCTGGTGGAATCTTTCTTCCACTCGTGAAATCCCTTTGCGTTGCTTGTGGTAGTAATGTTGGAGATGGTACAGAACATAAGTTAGGATCTTGGTTAATGCTTACTTGTTTTCAAACATATGTGATATCCTCGGCGATGTTTCTTACTGCTATGGCTGCAAATCCGTTGAGTGCCACTTTGACTTACAATGTAATTCAACAGACAATTGGGTGGACTACTTGGGATAAGGCTGCAATTGTGCCGGGTTTGGTTTCTTTGATTGTTGTTCCTGCACTTTTGTATGTCATTTATCCACCATCAGTGAGGAGCAGTCCGGATGCGCCAAAACTTGCACAGGAGAGGTTGGAGGAGATGGGTCCCATGTCCAAGAATGAGATCATCATGGCTATCACTCTAGTTCTTACGGTATAAGTCTCAAATCTCATCCTGTTTTTTCTTTTATGTGTATTCATTTCTTCTTTACTGCTCTATGTATGTTGAGATACTTGAGGGTGAAAGCGTGTTGTTTTTCTTCTTGTTTGATTATTAGGATGGGACAAGAACAAGGTTGTCCGGTTTAGAAATCTACTAGTTAGATCTTCAAAAACATAAAATAAAACAAAAACAATAGCGTATCCGGAACTCAATAAGATTAGGTTGAATATGGGTATTATTACTTATAGTTATGATACTGTCAACGCCTAGATTCTTATTATGTTACTGAGGAATGTAGTGCCAATATCGTACATTCACATTTAAGTTTATCGTTTGGTTTGCAAACAAGGTAAATATCACACATATAACTGTGTCCAAATTTATTTTTTTTATGGTAATTCTAAGGTTTAACTCTGTTGGCTCTCATCATGGGGGATCATATGGAGATTCTGGTTATGGTGGCTCACAGGCAGGCTATGATGAGAGCCAATAGATTTATAGTTCTTCACCAAAAGGAGGAGGTATCCCTCCTTATGGAGCACATGGACCTACTGAAGTACCACCTCCAACTTCACAGGTAGCATCTGTCCAGCCTCTAACATCAGCAGGAATTGGTACTCAGCAGCTGAACACCCCCCCGAGGTATCCTCAAGGGTCAGTTCAAACAAGTTATGGAAGCCAACCAGCACCTCCACATATTGCTCAGGCTGGGTATGGACCCCCTCAAGGGCATAAAGAAGCTTATGGTCAGACTCCACCTCCTTCAAGCACTCAAACATGCAGTATTCAATCGGCCCCAATGCAGTCAGGATACACATTACCTCCCACACAATCAGGATATGCACAACAAGATTTGGCTCAATATCGCATTCCATCAACATTTGAGTGCACTTCAATAAAAATGCTTTGAGTTCTTCTTTTACTTCTGTAGACCACCAACATTGCTTCATTTGCAACAAATTATGGACAAGAAAGTGAAAGTCTAATTGACATTATTGATTGTGTCTTCATATTCACAATAGGAGCATTATCGGATATTTGTCGGATAATATCTGATATCCGATAAGCTTATCGGAACGGAATCGGATTTGAAGTTTAAGATTCCGTCAGAACTTATCGGATATCGGAACCGGCTGAGCCAATATCCGTTTCGATAGCATCCGTTGACATCCCTAACCGAGGTCCATGAAGCTGTCTCCCTAGAATGCAAAGAGCAGCATCGGCAAATTGAGGTAATAATCTCAACCTGATATTGTAGTCACGGGTTTGGATCAACTTATCTTCTAGGGACTTGATGAATTACTTTCTTATTATTATTACTCCTTGGAATTGGAGATGGAGATAGTTTTCTGTCATTTTTTTTGGTCGGTGGAAGGACTGATTCATTTGTATTTGAAAACTAGGGAATGAACATCAATTATTCTATTGTATAGGTACTTGTTATTCTTTGGTAATGAGATATGTTTCTTTTATTTTTGCTGATTAGGTGATTAAGGTTAAATTCTTGTAAAATCGAATTTTCTGATTTTGTTCAATTATTTGGTAGAGCATTTGAAACATTATAATGTGGCAGAGAATTTGTGTCTAAAACAGTCTGGACGACTTTGATTTTATGATCTGGTTTTGGGTTTAGCTTGAGGTTTAGAGGGTTATATGTAGTTTGATTACTGGATTATTATCCCCTTGGTGATATAGAATATCATGGATATTCTATTTGGATCTTTTTATTTGTCAAGGAATTGAAAGATCTGGATCTCTTTATTGATAATATGTTTAATTGTTAAGAATTCTAGCTTAATGCAGTTAGTATTTAGCATTATTAGTGATTATTTGATCCAAGTAAGGTTGAGATCTGATGTGAAAAAAAATCCATGTACAATTGCTGATTCATTGATCTGTGTTTACATGTACTTTAATTTGTAATGCTTGATTCAACTACTATGGCTGGAGAAATTGAGGAACCCATTAAACTTCAGGTTTGAGCTTCTAAAATAGAGATTGACATGGCAATTTCTTCTATTATTATTATACTTAATTTGCTTATTAAAGTCATATACTTTTGACAGTTTTTATTCTAACCATTGACACTGGCAGTTGACATCTGTATACTCGGGTTCTATATCGTTTGGAAGGTATGAAAATGATGATACCTTGTCATGGGAAAGAAGTTTTTCTTTATCGCACAATAGGTATCTACAAGTCGCAGAGACTCTCTACAACATTCTTTTAAAATCACTGAAAATCTCTATATATCCAGAGAGTCTCCGAGAATCACTAAAAATAAAAATCTATGAAAATCTATATAAATCTTATCCTTGTTAAATATTTTATAAAAATTAATATTAAGGTGTATATTTGGAAAAATTTAGCCTTCATTTTTCTTAATCTATTCAAAATATCTAAATTTTTAACTAAATTGAATTTGGGAGAATAAGTTTATATAAAAATAAACATATAACCAATAAAATAATATATATATATATAATTCAGATATTATTAATAGGCCGGTTAATCGTTGATTCATTAGTTACTTTTATGTTGGAAATATAAATTGCGACTCGAAAATAAAGAGTAAAATTTTAAATATTAGTTTTTAATAAATATCATTATATTTTCTTTAGTGTCCTTTTATCTTACCAAGAATGATGGAAAAGAAACTACAATTGCTTAGTCATCTTTCTCTCCATTCACTTCTCCTCTTCTCCCTCTTGCTACAGAAAGACACTAGTTAAAAACGAAATTGATTTGTGATATTAAGTGAAAAATGAAATTAAAGACAGGTTTAATATTTTACTATACACTTGAGATACTCACATCTACAATCAGGGTATGAAAGATTATTTAGTGTTTTCTTAGATTTTTTTTCCTTGCATCTATATATCTTTAACCTTTGATCTTTATATAAAAAAGGGGCGGATCTAAACTTCTTAGCCATTTTTTCATGATTTCCTTTCCCTGATAAACAAAGGTTTCTTTTGATCAAAAGAAAAAACAAAAAACAAAAAACAAATAAAGTTAGCTGATTTTAATTGATTTTATTAATTTACTTTAATCCGGTTTTGATCAAGAATAATCAAATAAAACTATCAATAACTCTTGGTTTCTTTCATATTAGTCGGCAACATAATTGTTTAGATCGATTTTTTTTATCAACTACAATTTACATTAAGGTCTAAAGAGCATCTGCAATCGTCGACTATTTTGACGATCAAAGATTGAATTTGATCGATAGTCGGTGAAATGCAGCCACAGTCGTCGATCAGTTTTAGTATTTAGTTGAGAAAAATCACTGTTCGAGATTAAATCTCGTCGCTGATCGACGACGAAATATTATAGTCGCACGAAATCATAAGGCCTCGCCTGTCACCGAACGATTCTCCAGAATCTCGCTTAAAAATACGGGCGAAGAGTTGGCATTTCGCCAGCTCAAGCGGGATACCAAAGTTCCGCTCCACCAGACGATATCCCAGAAGGTCGCCTTCACATAAGCGAGATTCTGAGATACCGCCCAAAATTTAAAAACCTTATTTTGGATATGGGTGAGGTCCCAAAAAATTACGCTTAAAAACAAAATTTAAAAATCCTGGAGTGGGCGAGGTCCAAAAATTTCGCCTATATGTTTATTTTACAGGCGGTACATCACGCCCTCGCTTGTGTCAGACGAAGTTTTAGTGGATCGTCCGGCTATCCAAACGATATACTAGTACTTCGCTTACCCCCAAACGATACTCTATGCCCTCGCTTGATCAACCGCCGATGTTCTTGACCCGGATCAAAGATCAAATATTTTGATCTTTGATCGATGGGTTTGATCGTCCCATTGTGGACGCCCTAAGCGAGAAAGAGGAAGACGATGAGAGTCAGAGAAAGTAACGGTGAGAGAAAAAAGATAAACTTTCCTTATATAAGGGCAATACTCGAAATTGATTTTTTCATTGATAGCGAGACTAGTAATCATTGTTTTTCATAATATTTAATTACCCTAAATCTATAATTTATATTAAAATAGTGTGTAATACATTCATGTGATATCACCAATGTATCTGATACGTGGCTGTTTTAGACATGTCTGTGCTATATAGAATTAACAACAAATAATATCTCCAAAGTTATTCGGTTAAATAATTTCGTTTAATCGGAGTTCGGACAGATTATAACAGGACTGATAATTTTATTCTCATCTATGGAAGGTGGATAAGGGGTGTTTAAACGTTGCAGAAAGTTTAGGTTACCCTAACTTCTAAGATTATGACATGTGTCATCCTATTTATGTTTATTTATTAAGTAAAAAAGAATTATTTTTTTAATATTTTTTAACTTTTTTTTTTATTTCCAATGATTCCTTTGGTAATTTTTTTTTTAATTTTGTAGTATATTTTTTTCTTATATTTTTTTATTCATACGAAGATTCAACTATCGTGATGGTCGATAAATTACCACCATGACTACTCCTTTAAATTTTGGCTACAAAAAAACGAAAAAGAATTAAAGTCATTATGGTCTTAAATTTCAACCATGTCGATTCTTATCAATTTTGAAGCATAAATGGGCTTGTAAAATTTCCCATTACCGTCATCATCGTTCTAATTTTAACCGTGTTGTCTCTTTTAAATTTTAAAACAGAAATTAACCATGAAAATTCTTCACAGTTCAAATTTATAAACAATGACGACTCTTTTAAGTTGTCATGGTATAACTTTATCGACTGTGACAGCTCATGCAAATTTTAAAACAAAATATTAGTGTAAAGTCGACCATCTAAGTTGTGATGGATCAAATTTATTAACCATGACGACTTATTTAAATCACCAAAGTACAACTTTAGATACCATGCCGACTTTTTACAAAAATATTTACTGCACCAAATTCGGAAATTCATTACACTAATATGTGTATCTTCTTTTTAATGTTACACATATAAATGTAAATTATATGGTGTTTTTGTTTTGTTACACACTAGTGTTCATATTAATCAGTGACTTAAATTAATTTGAGTCGCACTTATTTTTGTGACAACTATGTGATATATATTAATGTAACAAATTACCAATAACTAAGAAAAAACAATATAGTTATTATTTACCCATACTGTGATATTTATTATTTTTGACTTAATGAAAAATTGCCAGGGTCATTATTTCAATACCTTGACTTTTTAGGAAAATCTTGGTAAAACAATAAAATAAAAATAAATAAAAACAAATAAATAATAATAATTAACCATTAATAAAATAAGATTAATTCTAATTAAAAATTAGAGCTTTACTATTATAAAAAAAATATTTAACTAAAGGATTTTTTAAATCATTTAAAACAACTCTATTTTATTTTATTAACCATCCTCCTTTTAATCCGCCCAACCTATAATTAAACAAGGTTACATAATTAGTGTTGTTAAACTTCATTTTTACAGGTAAAGATAATTTATTATCCGTTTTTTAGAATCGTTGTATAGGTTTTTTTAAAATGCTATCAAATACCATAATATTTTAAAAATATCCGTTCTCTAGGTTTAGTCATGTTTAACACAATGAACTTAAAAATTATTCATTTTTAAAAAACTTCATAAACAAAGTTTTTATTTTTATTTCAAATACATCACGTCAGATAACAACTCGGAGCTCCTACGTCGCCCATATGAGCAAAAGCCATGGGATTGAGTGTTTTGGAGTAAGAGCATCTCCAATGCTAGGGATCAAGGTCTTAAAACTACACGCCACTTAGAATTTAACATGTTTTTTATAAAAAATTGATCTTCAATGCTAGGATCAAGGTAATGATAAAAAATGACATGCCCAAGTGTGGACCAAGTGGGGTAATGGAGTAAGTCTAGATTAGACCTTCTTCAGAACCTTGGGTCTTAAGTTCACATCACCATCTTATTTCTAAATTTAAATATAAAGTGGTAAATAAGACCTTTGGGATTGGAGATGAATTTTAAGTAATTTGTTTTATCTTTTTTTTTTTATCATCCAGCAATGACCCACAAAAAAGGTGCTAATAAGACCTCCACCTGAAATAACCTCGACCCCTTACATTGGAGATGCTCTAATAATGGAATGAACCGACTATGGAGAAGTAGGGAAGTAGATCTTATGCCTCCTACATCCTTTTAACCCGCATGAATGGCGAGGTTCCATCTGGTTACATGTGTAAATAATGTACAAAAAGCACATGCCCGGCTTGTTCCAACCGAGCCTTCCCATGCTTGAAACCAAACGTACTTGTGGGCGTTCGAAGTTCATCATGTGTTGAATTCACCTGGCACACATTAATTTATTGGGTGGACTCGAGTATATTATTTTGTTGTGTGGCCAGATATCCACATGAAAGCCTGTTATTTATGGTCGTTCGATTTTTCCGCTCAAAAATTATTATTGATCCTTTATTTGTTTTTATTTATTTATTTATTTTTGGTAGACATCCATAAGACACAAAACTAACAAGGAACTCTTACTAATTTGTTGTCATTTCTGCCTTCGATATCCACGTTGAGTAAGTCTCATCAGGATAAGCAACCCACAACCCCTCTATCATTTTTGCAACACTTATTTTAGCTAAAAGGTCTGCAACACAATTAGTCTTTCTATATCTCTCTTCAAACCTTACATCTTCAAAGTTGTGATTCAAAACCATAATATCCTTTATTAGGCCGTGCATGACCCAAGGGACATCTATTTCTTCCCTGCACAGTTGAATAACATCACTTTTAACTTCAAGCTTCTTGATGTTAATTTCCTTTACCAATTGCATTCCTTATCGGATAACCCATACCTCCGCAGTGTTGTTATCATTTTTGAAAATATATTTTGCAAAACAAGCTTGGAGACCTCATTGTTCTTCTCTGATAACTCCCCTCACACCAATATTGCTTTGAATATCATAAGTTTCATCATAATTCAGCTTTGAGTATCCCATTCTAGGAGTAATCCAAGGTACCGCAACTTCAATTACCCTATGCTTTTATTTTTGAAGACATCCACTAACCTTGAGGAATTCTCTAGCTTCTTTTAAAGCATCTGCCAGGACTCTTGTAGCATGAAAATGAACTTTGTTGTAGGACCAATCATTTCTTTCTTTCCAAATAGTCCAGAGCATAAACAAAAGAATGTGTTGCCGTTCCACCCCTTTAATCTCACCCTTAAACCCGCATAAAGTATTTATCATACTAGGAGACACAAAATCGGTAACAGGTTGGAAATTGATCCATCCCATTATCTTCATAGAGACCTGTTTTAGGGTGAAAACAAATGTACTGCAAAAGAGGACTTCCAAGTAGGTTCGAGAGATCAAACTCGAACAGGAAGAGCCTAAACCAAGAAATGGTTATTCATGTCCTGTTTCGATCACAAAGGTGGAGAAGATTGGGTAGGTCTTAGGGGAGGGAATCGCTAATTTTATATATCTTGTCTCTTATTATAGTTATGAGAAGACACACTGATTTCTTGTAAGTGGTGAAAGTTACCAAAGAAGTGGAGGAGTAACGATTGTGGAGGTTGTAATGGAGTCATGTCCGAAAAATAGGGAGGACTTGTATCACCACTACTCCTCGTGTTCTCAATTGTCTTATAACTGTACCATTACTTGTTACCTTCTTATTCGTGGATGTGTTGCCATAACGCACGATTGCCGTAGACCGTCAGCCAATACCCCAATGAGAATCCCCCCATATGTTGTATTTGATATCTCGTAGAGTGATAGTGGAGTCATGGAACACTACTGTTTTGATTAGGTCAAGTCAAGTCAAATGACTTACCAAGTCAGTGAGGCAAGTTGTACAAATAACTGATTTGGTAATTGGATGATCAGTGCCAAGTCTGGTAAGTTTAGTGGTTGTGTACTATCTTAAGAGTAACATGGTTTTTTTAATATCCAGAAGTCAGCTTAGGAGTAGCAAGGCTAGTGCTAGCTTCTTAGTGCAAATGGTAATGCGTAGATAAAGAGTGACTAGTAAGCTAGTGCTAGCTGATGCGTCGGAAAACCGACTTTGTTTTACCGCAAGCGCACAGTGTCGAAAGATGTAGACAAGAGCAAATACGGTTCGTTCCCACGAGGAGTTTGGATTAAAATACTTTTTAGGTTTTTTTTATAAAGAATTTAATTAACTAATGAATTAAGATTATTTAATAAAGTTTGAAAACAATAAGAGGAAAATGTTAAGGTTCCGGGAATCCGTTGTAGATTAGGGTTTAATTGCGTTCGTCACAAAGGGTCTTGATTTTACTCATGTAAAATAGCAAATCTAGCTACTAATACACGGAAGATTTTTCGTTTAAGAATCGAAGAGAATTTTCAAAAAGAATTGTTTGTTCTCAACCTAAGGTAGAATTTCAAAGTACTAAGTATACGGGGCATAAAAAGTCAAAGAATATTCATAAAACAATTTCATACAAGGTTTCAACGGGTCCTTCTACTAATCAAACAATGAACTATACGTGGCATAGAACATGAAAATCCTCGAGACGGTAAAACGTTGAGAGAGAGACGAAACATTAATATTAAGTTCATATAATTAAAAACCCTAGTTTTGAAACACAAATAAAACCATATCTACAAGTTCATCCTTTCGCCCTAACAAAGGAATTAGCCCAACATGGATTTCTCAAAAGCCATACAAATTAATTAAGAAAAATAAACTAACCCTTTTTAGTGTTCCTCCGACTTCGTCAATTCTGTCCGAAAGTTTCTTGTACGTGAAACTGTACTTCAGTCCGTCTGTGAAGGTCTCTTCCGTCTCCAGTATCTTGTCCGTGTATAGGTCTAGGCTCTATTTATAGAGCTTTAGGTACCGCTCTTCTTAGAATCTTAACTGATTTAGGAAATAGGCACCGACCAACTACCATTCCTTGTATAACACGGTTAAACTCTTTAATTCTTTCACGGCAAGTAATTGCACACTTGTCTCGTTTAAACGCCTTCTGCACTCGGCCATGAACCATCGAGTTATCCCTGACTCCCTTTATTTTCTCAACTCTGTCAACCATTGAGGATATTTCACTGCTCGGTGCCGTCATCACGGTCAAACCCATTAAACTTACAGCGAGAAACTACATTTCCATCTTCACTTTCTAACTGCCAATAATGGCAGTACCTTTATTTCCTGTTAGCTTCAACTAAAGTGCCTCTCCCATCAAGTACCGATCAAATCACATTGTAGTGGCAGCAACCTCCATCAACTATCATCAACCATTCACTATCATCAATGATCACAGAATCATCACCTATCAACCACACCAAACTCATCATGATATCGAGTTCATTACTACCACCACTTCCTCCTCGAATAATCCTTTACAGAATTCCTCACCACACGATCAATCATGGAAGTATCGAATCCATTAAACACAATCACCACAGACCACATCATCATTCTTGCTCACAGCGTCTCTCTGCCATCACAGGTTCAACACCAACAACCATCATCGTCTCTGGCAGCAACATCACCAGCACTCCCCGCCACCACTTCCACTCATCACAGCTCCATCTCCTCCATTTCTTTTCTTCAGTTCTTCCCACCATCCATCACTTATGCCATGATCACCATCACAGCCATGTCACAGACCCATCAACCTCACGTAACAGCAAGCCTTTCTCAATCACATAATCGAGCTCGTACCCATGTTTCTTCTCAACTGTCCATACAATTTTCAATCTTATCAGAGCTCAGAGTCGACACAACTTCTTTGCTTAATTCGTAACCATCTCACTGTCTTGAAGCTAGCCGAAATAAAAGTTTGATTCTGGTTTGCTCAAAACTTTGAAGAAGAAGGTGGCCCTAATCGATCAAGCTGGTGCCTTCATAAACTTTTGAATTCTGACAGCCCTTAGCAACAGTGACGGTGCCATTAACTGTATTTGAAACTCAGCTACCCCTTATCCTACGACTGGGTGTAAATATCCGGTCACTTTAAAATGACCATTTTGCCCTTAGTATTCGTTTCGCTCATAACTTTCTCATACGAAGTCAGAATGACCTCGTTCTTTCGCCGTTGGATTCGTAATCAAATTCTCTACAAGATAGAGCCTAGAAATCCTGGAATAGACTGAGTCCTTATGGGTCTTTGGCAATTCTTCTCTTGTAAAGCTCCATTACACTTGTTTCAGAGATGCAACCTGATAAAACACAAAAACTAGAAAAGTAATACTAACACACGGTAATTCACACAAAATCTAGCAAATAAGTATAAGGAAATGATACTTAAAATTTATAAATTATGCACTTATCACTAGCTCCTTAGCGTAATCATACTAATGTGATATCTCCTTAGCGCAAAATCTAATGTGCTAGCTTCTTAAGAGCAAGGCCAATGCGCTAGCATTTTAGAAGCAAGGCCAATGTGCTAGCTTCTTAGGAAGCAAAGCCAATGCGTTAGTATTTTATCAAGGAAGCTACCTGTTTTAGACGCAATGACTATAACGCTGCTAAAGGTCAAGGAAGCCATTACTCTTAGCGCAAAGGCCAGGACGCTGCTAAGGCCAAGGAAGCCAGCATTTTATGATGTTGTTCAAGGGGGTTAGTGACAAGGTAAGGAAGCTAGCGCCAAGGTCAAGGAAGCTTACGCTTCTTGCGCTGTTGAGTCAAGAAAGCTAGTGTTCCTAACACTGCTTAGTCAAGGAAGCTAGCGCCACAGGTCATGCTGGGAGGCTAGCGCTAATTTAATGCTAGACACGGAAGCTACCTCTTCTAGCGCCAATGTGGTGCCAAGCAAAGGAAGATAACACCACAGGTTATGCTGGGAAGTTAGCGCTAATGCGTTGCTATCCAAGGAAGCTACCTCTTCTAGCGCCAATGTGGAGCCAAGCAAAGGAAGCTAGCGCTTCCGACGCTAATGTGTCCCTGGGGTGCTGCTCTAGTGAGGCTAATGCTAGCCTGGTGCTAGCGAAAGAAAAGACTAGGGCTAGCCTATCCCATATGAACAATGCGAATGCGTCTTTGGAGGAATTGCTCTTTGTTTGTGGCGCGTCCAATAGGAATGGCACATAATTTATGGCTTGTCCTTGAGTAAAGTACTAAAGTGGCATATTTTAAGCTCAAGACATCAATTTGTGATGTACTCTTTGCGAACAAGGCGTTACGCTAAAATGTGTTTTGGGGATTAAACATTAGCTACTCCCACATTGATAGATGTTATTGGAACATCGATACGCATTCGAGTCGAGTTCAAGGAATTCAGTTGTGGAATTTATACGACTTGAGACTGATTCGATATGGCATAAATATTGTGAATATTAAAGAGGTTACATGATCAATTTAGAATGCCTGTAATTTTTTGTAGAAATTATATTCTTAATTCGCTTGCGGAATATATATGAAAACACAGTATTTCGTGTTTTGGTATAAGGATGGGAATATGCATAAATATATGCATATACTTCCTTGTTCCTGCTGCTAAGCAGAAAGCGATTTTATAATTATACCCTTTGTCAAAAACTCATCATCTACTTTAAGTACCCTGCTTAGTGATGAACAATAATGTTGCACAGTAAGCACTAGATGGTGACAATATGCTTAAACAATTATATATGCATAATCAAAATTTTAAGTGTATAAGGAATGTACTTAGCTTCTGGATTCTGGATACTATGATGAATGTCCCTTAACTAGTTGATGCCCACGTTCTTGTTAGGAATGCTGGCTTCCTTACGAGTAGGGAAAAGATATTGCTGGCATTAAACGCCTTTTGAGATCCAAACTCGGTTTCCTAATTCCATTAGTACTTCCCATAGTTGATTGCTTGTATATATGTGTGTAAAATCATCTTCTCCCCTCATTACTTTCTTTTCTTCGTGTGAATCAGTAGGGATAAAGTACTTCCTAAAGCATGCATCAGCGAGAAGGGTTATTTCCAGACGTACTTCAGTGGGAGAAACATTTCTTCACCTCTCCTTTTGGTACGCTAGATTTATAGCTTGGCCATGGTTTCATTGCCCAGTGGAACTTAAGAGTTACAAAGGTCGGATTTTTAGTCTTGTTGACCATGCTCAGATCCTTCCCTTTCAGAAGGAGTCTCTGCTGAATCTTTAAAATTTGAAAATTAAGGTTTTGCCTTTCCTCTATTTAAGTAAATAGATTGTTGTCTCGTCATCTTCATCACTTGTAGAGTTCAGTCACCTCTTATAATATCATGTATGCTAACATCAGATCAAATTGGGATCATCTTCTTGTCAAGCACATCTCATGGGTGCCCAGTACGGTAAAAGAGTTCTTCTCTACTTACATATTCCCCAGTACTTATGATCAATCGACTCACTTGATGATTATTTGTTTCCCTTGCAGGAACCCCATGTTAAGAAGGTTTCATACATGTTGAGGACTAGAACTGCCAGGAAGGGTAGTTACTCTTCAAACATCATTGGGCCTAATCGACCTGTTGTTGTGAGTAAACTTTTCCATCTTCTCTTTTATTCATGCACTGCTTCAGGGAAGCATCCTAATGCAAGTGTTTGATCTAATTTTTATTGACATGAAATGGAGGTTGTAGATACATACAATGGGAAAAGTAAAACCAGGGGGTCTTCTCCGGTTGAAGGGGATAGGGATGTCGACGCTGAGGATGAAGCTTCTCCTAGTCCACCAGTTAATCTCTCAAGAAGTGACCTGGGCCTCACCATTCATGCAGATCCGACTGTGAGTCTTCCTTTTGAAATGCGGGTCTTCCTTTTAAAATGCACATAAATTTTTTGTCTCGTAAGCACCATGTTATGGAAGGCTTCATAGTACCAAAGTGTTGTAAATTTCGATATGGTCACATTGCGACTTCAGAGTTATTGAAAGGCTTTTCTCCCATTATGGTAACGATGGTTGCTAGTCTTCTTTCCATAATTGACGACGTGAAAAGGGCATCACTTCATGAAGTTACTAGTAAGGATATACAAAGGTGGGACGAGATGATAACCAATTGTGAAGTCTTGAAGTTCAATGTGAGTTGGCTACGTCGGTGCCTTGACATTGTTGAAACAAATCATGCAGCCATCACAAATAAGGTGATTCATTCTTCAGAAGCCATATTAGAGGAGGAGAAGACCTTGTCAAGATATTTAGTTAAGATCGAGAAGTTAATCCAGGATTTGAAGGCTAGGACCGAGAGGTTTCAGGAAAGGATGAAGATGTTGTACAAGCGGAATTACTCATTGCTTGAGGGTTTACTTTAGAGAACGAGTGAGGTTTAAATTGATAATAAGATTTTGAATTAATGTAGTAGGTTCTGTGTTTTGAATTTTGAACATTGATAGAAACATTTTTGTGTCTAAATTGTGCTCAATTCTCTGTATTACTAGTGCGCGATTGTGTACTTATTGTGTGTTTTTATATATTTGTAGGTATTTTTGGAAAATAAATATTTGTGAAAATATTTGCTCAAAAAGTGATAAAAGCTCTCGAGAAAAATTAATGAAGGCACCAAGAAAAAACTGTTAAAGGGACCCCACTGTTGGTCAGGGGGCATCCATTTTTTATTTTAAAAACCAAAAATGGCGGGAAAAGAATTCTTTACGTATGAGATTTATCTTAGGTGTTTCAAGACCTAGCTTTTTGGGATTTAAAAGAGTAGTTGATATCACAACATGAAGATATAACTAAGACACGTCAATCAGAGGGTTTCTAGCCGTGAAAAATGGTTGAAAATCCATCATAAGACCGGAAAGGAGTTTCATCCCTTGTTTCAGATAATCGAGAATTTGAGTTGGTTTTGGATTGTGTTTTGGGTCCTTATCGACTTATGAAGACTAGTTAGGGTTTGCTAAGATTATATAAAGCAAAAGGAAGAGGATTTGACTAGAGATACCACTGTTTTAGACGATGTAGAATTTTCTTGTTTTGAAGCCGATAGTGGTATAGAGGAACGGGTTTATCCTGAGAATACTGTTTTAGAGTCCAGCGATTTAGAAACAATAGTCTTAGATAACAAAGATAGACTCATAGAGATTTAAAATATGAGTTAGGATGCACCTCCTTATTATAACCTAGAAGAAGCAATTGACCATTTTCAAGAATCTGACGATCTAGAAATTAGGAAAATTGTGATTAGTCTATCTAGAGACACTGAAAACTATAAGTTTAGGGGTGACTATTATTCTCCTTGTGCTTTAACTTTGACTCTTAAAAAGGTCCCTTACTTGGGACTTAAAATTTGCATCTCTACCATTTTACAAGATTATCTTCAAACTAGATTTTATGAGCTTGGTGATGTCCAGAAAGAAGTTTAGTTGTTAGACACCCATCCTCTGGTTGATGTGGTCTACCCAGACGATAATACCAAGATTGGCTTTGTTTTCCCACCAAAAATGTTTCTTCCAAATGTGGGAACGTTTGAATTTCAAATGTGTCAGTTATTAAGTTTTGAGACTAAGCCTAATTACTTTAGGGAATTAGAATCGATACATTTTCTTAAGAATGACCACCATTTTCATAGTAGTCAACTGTGTGAGTCAAATCTGATTGACTTTGAGAATCCACAATTATTCAGGTTATTATTATGTGCTTCAAATTTATTAGTTGAGTTATTCCAGACTCTACAACCTGATCCTTTTGATCCTGCCTATGAGGAAATCCAGCCCATGAAAATATTTTATCTAGACCCTTTTATAGAGCCTGAAACTGAACCACATCTAAATATAGTTATCTTAAGCAGAAAATTAGATAACGGTGTGCTCGGTTTGTTCATTTTCTTGGCATGTTGCAGTTTCCTTTTATTTGTGGTAGTACTATTTGATTCAGATGACCCACAGTTGTTCCGGATATTGCTATATGATTTTATGAGGTGACTAATTTTTTCTTAGTCTTGCTGAAGATTTTAAACTTAACACTTCTTGGAAGGTAACCCATGCTCATGTAACACGGTAATACCTTTCCTTAAATCCTTTCCTTCGATTGGTAACAGTTTCTCCTTATTCATGTATTTAATCATTCATCTTTAGAACATTGAGGACAATGTTAGATTTAAGTTTGGGGGTAAGGGAGAAACTTTTAAGTTGAAATATGAAACTCCAAAGTCTAGAAACTTGTGAACAATTCAGGATGACACTAATCGTTCTAGGTAGATGGAAACTTAGCCCTTTTTCTATAGGAATTGGTGTTCCCAGTTAAATGGTATATTTATAAAAGGACAAAGTTCAGGTGTTAGAAATAACATGATAGTCGTCACCATATCTCGGAGTCTATCTCGACCATATCACCTTCTGCTTTTATTTTTGTAATTTTTTGTATTTCTCTAAGTGATTTTGTGGGACACCAATATCGAATTGTTATCGCCGCCAGGATGAAGTAGAGTGTTTGAGATTATTTAGACTATTATTCGACGAAACCAAATAAATAAATAAATAAATCGAGTATTGACACTTTGATAGCAATATGTGTGTGTTCTCCCTATCTCCGTCGCCTAAGCAAGCATGGAACGCAGGATCCATGAGAAATCATGTAAGATGCTGATAAGAAGCATGCGCTTGGATTAATTTGATCCAATCATGTTGTCAGTACATTTAATAATATAAATAATTGTTTTATTTTCAATAAATCGATCGCTAGGACCCTTGTATATACCTGCTGAGTTGATATTAGTATAAGGAGTAAGACTAGTGGGAGCGTATCTCAGTCCATTAGGATTCATCCTGGCACTGACCTTCAGACAGATATGGAAAACACCATTCACCTTAGTCAACATGCGCAAACTTCATTTTGTTTATATCCATCTTCTAAATCTTTTCATGTGATTGTATTTTGATAGATTCTGAGTATCGTGGTTGAACGACTATCTAAGTAGAGCTTTGTTTTCTTATATATAAATTTTAGTATGCTGAGTGAAAACTCGTGTACAACAATTAGACTCATATAGGGTAATGATTCCCATAGCCGAAGAATTTAGTATGCCAACTAAATAGCTTGTTTAGTGTTTACCCTCAATCTTTCACAGGTATCTAGGGTTTGGAGTAAAGGTTTTGTGGGTATACCTATTGTAAACCCTCACGAGATAAAACTCGTCCACTAGGGACACCTAGGGGTTTAAAGGCTTATTACATATGTTAAATGTAATCACGATTCCTGCGAAAGTGAGTTAGGATTTTTATTTTATTTTTAGATTAGATTTGCTCGAGGAATAGAAAATAATAAGTTTGGGGGTATTTGATAGACAAATTTTTGTGTCTAAATTGTGCTCAATTCTCTGTACTATTAGTGCTCGATTGTGTACTTACTGTGTGTTTTTATATCTTTGTAGGTATTTTTGGGAAATAAACATTTGTGGAAAAATCGGCTTTAAAATTGATAAAAGCACCCGAGAAAAATTGATGAAGGCACCTCAGGAATAACTGATAAAGGGACCCCATTGTCGGTTAGGGGGCATCCCCTTTTGATTTTAAAAACCGAAAATGGCGGGAAAATAATTCTTTATATGTGAGAGTTACCTGAGGTGTTTCAAGATCGAGATTTTTGGGATTTAAAAGAGTAATTGATATCACAACATGAAGACATAAATAAAAAACGTAAATCAGAGGGTTTCTAGCCATGAAAAATGGTTGAAAATCCATCATAAGACCGGAAAAGAGTTTCATCCCCTGTTTCGGATAATCGAGAATTTGAGTTGGTTTTGGATTATGTTTTGGGTCCTTATCGACTTAGGAAGACTAGTTAGGGTTTGCTAAGCTTATATAAAGCAAAAGGAAAAAAGAAAAAGGCACTCAAAAGGGGAGAGAGGCTCGGCCGAGAAATCAAGGGAAGGAATTCTCTTAGAGATTCCTTGATCCCGTGGTATAGAAAAGGGGTTGTTTAAATCAATTATAGGGATACAATGGATTGAGGGAGGTTGGGTCAAGCTCAGGAGGCCAACAAAAGGAGAAAAAAATCATTACAGGAAAAAGTGTTATGCTGTTGCTGAAGAACACGAAGAACAGAGAAAATGCAAATGTTTCTTCAACCGTTTTACAACGTTTATCTTGAGCTTTGCAACGTTTATCTTCATCTGCAACGGTTTCTTCAACCTATCTGCAACAGATATCTTAACATCTGCAATGTTTATCTTCAGCTGAAAACACTTTTCTTCTGTAACAATGAGAACAGTGGTTTGCAAACGCTATTACACCGTTGCGAACCATCTGTGTTATTATTTTTTCTTCTTTTTACACACTTTTGAGCCATGAATAATTGTTTTGAGAGTGTGTACATCATAAGGAGCTAAACCCAACCACTAGGGCAATGGAGGAATCCATATTTCATGAATGAATAGTAACTATTTTTGATTCTTAATGACTTTTGCATTGATTTTTAATTCATTTATGATTTTTCTTAATTAGTTGTGATTTTTTTTTGATGGTGTATGCTGGGACTTAAGAGCTTTTGATGTGCCATGCTTGTGATTTACAGTTAATGTTTTAGAAATCTACTTTTTGCAAAGAAACAGAGTCAATAAAAGAGCTATAATTTTTAAAGAATCATTGTAGAAATCAATTATAAGTGATTTTGTTGGAATCCTGAGTTCCAGTTCTTCCCAATATTGTTAAAATATTTTACTTATTTTCTATTTTAATTCAGAATTAGGTCTAAAACGAATCTTCACAAGTCTCAGCGAACGAACACATTTTTACCACTTTTCTGAAACGATCAAACATTCATTGGAAAATAATTGAACTTGAAAAAAAAAGAATTCGTTTTAGGAGTAATGTGCCTTAAGCCATTTGCCATTAATTACCGTTCCCACCGCGAATCCCTTCATATCTACTATCTTGTAATATCCACTTGCTACTACTTTAGAAGTCACGTAGGGACCTTCCCATTTTTGGGGAGAACTTCGGAGCAAACATGTCTTGCTGGATATGTTTGGTTATCTTGAGTACCAAGTCACCAACCTGAAACATTCTGGGCTTTACTGCTTTGTTGTAAGCTCTGGAAATTCATCATCAGTATGCGTATGCGTATATTTTTACCTTAGACCGTCTTGATTATAGGAGGTCCAGCTCTACGACCCGGAACCTAGGGATTTCAGTTTCATCCCAGTACACTATGTTGGTTGCTACGATTCTGGCTGATGAGATCTTGACTATCAGCAAGAAGGATGGCCTCCGCTCCATAAACAAGTGATTATGGAGCCGTTCCAGTGGAGCTTCTTGGTGTTGTTCTGCATGCTCAGAGTGCCATAGATAACTGCTCGTACCATGACCTAGGGTGATCATACATTGTATGACTAAGGATCTGAATTAGTGTCTTGTTAGTACTTTCTGCTTACCCATTGCCTTGTGGATAGTAGGGGTAGAGAATACTTTCTTGATAACATACTCCTAAAGTAGTTATGTCACAGTCTGGTTAGAAAAAGGAGTACCATTATCTATGACAATTTTTTTGGTGACACCGAACTTGCATATGATTTATTATTTGATGAAAGATGATATGGTTGCTCATGTCGTGCTTTTGAGAGGGATATCCTCGACCCATTTGGTGAAATACTCAGTAGTTCTGATGATGTGATCATATTTTTTTGATGAGTTGGATTGATATTTCCAATGAGATCTAGTCCCCAGCTATAGAAAGGCCAAGGGATGCTTACTGAATATAGAGGAAGGCACGGCGTGTGAATGAGGTTCCCATGAATCCGACATTAATGGCACCTTTGAACAAACGTGGATGCATCATCTTCCATGGTCATCCAATAATACCTTTCATGAATCTGAAAGAACAACTTCTTCTTTTTTTGATGCTCTCATTCGTGAACTTCCTTTAATATTGTGGGGATTTTAGGTCTTGCTAGGCACCTTAGCAGGTTCCCTCTAAAACTTTTGTTGTATAAAGATCTATTCATGAAGAATGAATCTTCTTGCCTTTTTTTTGGCTTGTTGCTTCTTGCTTCTCCAGAGGAAGGGAGTTGTCGTGAATATATTTGATGTATGGTTCTCTCCAGTCCCCAGCATGATGGATTGTCAAGGCCTCCAATTGGTGCGGTTGTGCTTGGAAGTTGGAACAAGAATCTTGAAGTGCTCGTGATTGGGTTTCCATCGTGGGCCAGTAGTATCCTAGGCGTTGGGGACGGTGTTAAAGAGCCATGACCATCGCTTCCCCATATACTTTATTATGAACACAGTTGAGTTACAGTTGGACCTCTTGTCTCTGAGAATCTTGAGAAGGACCCATCTGGATTCGTATGATATAATTCCCCATGGATTAAGAAGAATTTCTTCAAATCTTTGAGACTAACCTTCCTCTGAGGGAGTGAGCTGCTCAATTCTTCTATAACTGGTGTCATCCAATTAGTGGTTTGATCATGTTCAGATTGACTAACCATGTCGAAGGTACAGGATGCCTATGTACCATTATAGTCTTCTATGACCCTTCAAATTGAAGTTTGAAGGATAAAGTGGCGAGGCAGTCAACGTGTTTGTTATTACTTCGGCCAATATGAACTACTATGGCTTCCGCAAAATGGGTTAGTAACTTCTGAGCTTCTGCTTTATGAGGAGCTAATGTTACCTCTTAAAGAGAGTAAACTTCATTCATCTGATTAATTAACAATTTTGAATCACCTCTTATTTCCAAGTGTGTTGCGCTGGCCTTCCTCGCCAATAAAAGGCCTAACATGAAATCTTTGTATTATATGGAGTTGTTGGTGCATTTGAAGTCGAGCTTGAATGAGTATAATAAGACTTCCCCGGTTGGAGACACTAGTACCATGCCATCCCCTCCAGTATTATTACTGGGAGTAGCAGAACCATCGAAGTACAGCAGCCATGCTTCTTCTTTGACAACAAAAATTTCAGGAAACTCTTCAGGTATGTCTTCATGTAGTGTGGTTACATCTTCTTATGTGAAAGCTGCTAGCAGGTCAGCAACCGCTTGTCCCTTGACTGCTTTCGAGGAGACACATAATATGTCAAATTGTGGCATCTGAAGTAACCACTTAGCAGGTCTTCTTATCAGGGACGGTTTTGGGAGCAGGAATCTGATGGGGTCGGATTTGGCGATCAACGCCACTCTATTTCAGAGTAAGTAGTGTCTGAACTTCTGAATGACATGTACTAGTGATAGGTACACCCTCTCCGCTTTAGAATATATGAATTTTGCATCTCTTAGTGACCGGATGATGCAATAAATTGGGCATTCAATTCCTTCTCCATCTTCTTGAGCGAGGAGAGCCTCTGTAACAACCTCACTAAAGGCCATCTACAGGAGTAGCGGTCGACCCTGGACTATAGACCTCATGGCATATGGAGATAATAATAATTGTCGAATTTTGGAGAATGCTTCCTGCTGAGTAGAGGGCCAGATATAGCTTGCTCCTTTTTTTAATAATGGTGTAAAAGAGGCTACAAATTGAGATATCCCTGGGATGAAACATCTGATATATGATACTTTTTATAAAGCTTTTAAGTGATAGCTTGAGTCTTGACTGGGGGCATAGTAGTGATAGCTTGAGTCTTGACTGGATCTACTTTGATTCCTTATGCCGTCACTTGAAATCTAAGGAATTTACCAGAGAAGACTCTAAATACACACTTCAGAGGGTTCATCTTCAATTTTGTATTCACAACACCTCTAAAAGACTTACCACAAGACTTCCAAATGTGTTTTTCGTGTCTTGGATTTGACTACCACGTTATCAAGGTACTCCTCTACTTGCTTATGCATCATGTCATGATGACTCGTTGTTAATTAACTACGGCGTTCTTCAAACTAAAAGGCATTACAGTATAATATAATTTTCTTATGGGCGTCCGAAATGCAGTCTTGTTGGCATCATGCCCATACGTCTTTATTTGATTATAAGCACTATAGCCATACATAAATGAAAACATACCGTGTCCACTAGTCGCGTCTACAAGCATATCTATGTTGGGGAGTGGGAAGTCATCCTTGTGGAAATATTTTTTCAAGTTTCTGAAATCAAGACAACATATGATTTGGCCGTTCTTCTTTTTGACATGTACCACATTGGCCAGCCAAGTAGGATGTTGAATAGGTTTGCTGAAGCCCGCTGTGAATAGCTTATGGACCTCGATTTTGATCTACTCTTTGACTTCATATATGAACTGTCTCTGCTTCTGTTTGAAAATATTGGAATGTGGAGTGATGTGTAAATGGTGAGTGACCGGATTATCGTCAAGGCCTGGCATTTCTTCATAAGTTCAAGCGAACACGTCTTGGTAATCTCTAAGAAGTCGTACAAGTCTTGTTCGTTCTTCCATGACAGGTGGAGCTGATGGAGACATGCCTTGGGGCTTTTTCTGTCTTAGTTATCGTGGAGCATCTTGAATTTTATCTTCACTAGGTTCCATGCTATAATTACATTTTGTATGGGGAGACCCTCCACTAGTCTCCCTTGTTAATTGCTAACAACGACGACAAAGGTAGACACTTCTTCTTCGCTATCGTAACTTGTTACAAAATTATGCCCTCTCTTGCCGTGAGCGTGACTTGGTGCATTGGTAGTCATATAAGAATCGTCATTAAAATCAGTAGAGAGATTAATTTCCAAAAATTTACCTCTTACTCTGGCTACGGACAATCCCAGTCAGATTCCTCAAAAGTCATCCAGCTAGGTAGCAGCGTTCTATGAATATTGCCAGAGAAGTCGAGTACATCGTTCTTTGAGTCGAAGAATTCGATACCAAAAACCGGAGCATAAGAAGATGACTATACTGGAATTTAAATTATATTTTCATTCATCATAGTCTTCATGCACTAGTGATAAGTCGAAGGGACGACCTTATTTTTATGAAGCCATGGTCTTCCCAGTATCATATGATATTCAGGTTCTTTCTCAATGACATGGAATTACACTTTTGATCGGATAGGTCCCATATTGAGTTTGGTATGATTCCCTTCAAAGTCTTTCATCATGATAGGCGATGCACAATCTTGTTTGGCCGGACCTTAGCAATCTTGAGTATCTTGAGAGTGATTATATTGTCCATGGCGCCTGTGTCGACAAGTGATCTTTGAAATTCAAAGTTTTTGAGATAAGAAGTCACGTACAAGGCTTGGTTATGCCCTTCTTAAGCCATCATGTCTTTTTCGGTGAATGTAACATTGCTCATGGAAAGGTGACGTGATACAAGTACTTCTGGTGTCTTTTCAGAGAGCTGGGTCAGATGCGCATCAATAGCAACACGGTTCAGAGCAGCAAGTATAACTCTGCATTGGATCCTCGAGAAGTGTATAAGTTCACATAAGATTTCCACTAGACGATGAAGCTCTTGATGTGATGGGTAGAGGACACGTTCGTTTGGGAAGGAGTCTCCAATCCTAAAGACGGTAGGTCTTCCCTGAAAACGACACTGCACTCCAATTCCTCTGTTAGTCGGTGAAGGAAATTGAGAATGAAGTTTTACGACTCTTTTAGCCTTGCCAGAGTTCTTGACATAACTTCTTGTCTCCGCTCAAGCTCACCCATCGTGAGTGGTGTTGGATCTGGAGCGTTCTAATCTCCCTTATATTGTTAGAGCGACGATCATTAAGAGTGTTGTTGAGTGTAGAAAGAGCACCATCAGGGAGATTACCATTGGTATCAGAAGGATTGGAATTAGGATCAGTAATTATAAGTTCTAATCTGAGACCGACCATTTTGAATAGAAATTGACTTTCGTAACTGAGAAATTGATCTCCCACTGTCGTCACCAATTATTTTACGGTAAAAACAAATGTACTGCAAAATAGTACTTTCAAGTAGGTTCGAGAGATCAAACTTGAACAAGACGAGCCTAAACCAAGAAATGGCCATTCACGTTCTGCTTCGATCACAAAGGTGGAGAAGATTAGGTAGGTCTTAGAGGTGATGAATCTCAGTATGATAAGTAGTGTATGGTTGAGAATGGATTATCTCTGGGATGAATCACTAATTCTATATATCTTGTCTCTTAGTTCTCTATGTTTTTTTATAGTTATGAGAAGACACATTAATTTCGTGCAAGTGATGGAAGTTACAATAGAGTGGAGGAGTAACAATTGTGGATATTGTAGTGGAGTCATTCCCAAAAAATAGGGATGACTTGTATTACCACTACTTCTCGTGCACTCAACTATCTTATAACTATCCCACTACTTGTTACCTTCTTGTTCGTGGATGTGTTGCCACAACGCATGATTGTCGTAGACCGCTAGACCAATACCCCAATGAGAATTCCCCCATGTGCTGCATTTGATATCTCGTAGAGTGATATTCGAGTCGTGGACCATTATTGTTTTGATTAGGTCATGTCAAGTCAAATGACTTGCTAAGTTAGTAAGGCAAGTTGCTAACTCACTGAATTGGTATATAGACTGATCAGTGTCAAGTATGGTAAGCTTAGTGGTCATGTACTATCTTAGGAGTAACATGTTTCTTTTAATAACCAGAAGTTAGCTTAGGAATAACAAGGCTAGTGCTAGCTTCTTAGCGCAAATGGTAATGCGTGGATAAAGAGTGACTAGTAAGCTAATGCTAGCTCCTTAGTGCAATCATACTAATGTGCTAGCTCCTTAGTGAATAAGCCAATGTGTTATCTTTTTAGGAAAAATTCCAATGCGCTAGCATTTTAGAAGCAAGGCCAATGTCCTAGCTTTTAGAAAGCAAGGCCAATGCACTAACATTTTATCAAGGAAGCTATATGTTTTAGCCGCAAAGGCTAGGATGCTGCTAAAGGCCAAGGAAGCCAGCGCTCTTGGCGCAAAGGCAAGGACACTGCTAAGGCCAAAGAAGTTATCACCTTTAGTGCAAAGGTTAGGAATCTAGCGCTTCTATCGCCATTAAGGCCAATGACGCCATCGCTCTTGGCCCAAAGGCCAGGACGCTGCTAAGGCCAAGGAAGCCAGTATTTTATGGTGTTGGTCAAGGATATTATCTCCAAGGTTAAAGAAGCTCGCGCCAAAGTCAAGGAAGCTAGTTCAAAAGGTCAATGAAGCTAGCGCTTCTTCAGCTGTTGAGTCAAGGAAGCTATCTCTTATAGCCAATACGCTGCCAACCTAAAAAAGCTAGCGCTAATGCATCCCTGGGGCGTGATAGGATTTCAGAACCCTATATAAAATAACCGCAATCGCACGATGTCTACAATGCAGACAACGACAAGTACGGGTCGAACCCACAGGGAGCTGGGACAATACTGCAATCAATATCTCTAATCAACTAATCAAGAATAATATTTTTGGATTTTTCAGAATAAAATTAAAACAAGAAAAAAATAAAATGAACTAATAAAATAAATCAAATGGGAGAAACAGTAACCAGGATTTTCAGTATCCATCACTATTTCTATTTAATTATTAAAGTGAAACATAACTTCTGAATATTCATCTATTGTTCGTTCTATCGACATCACCTATTATATATATTAGAGTCGGAAATGTCACTGGGACGCCCTAAGCATGGCGCATCAAAAGCTCTAAGTCTCATGCATACACCATCTAATTGCGTTAGCGAGAAAATAATACGAAACTAATTATAGGTTCACAAATACTATGTGGCTCTTCTAAGCATACCCCATCTAAGGATTTAACCCAAGCATGAAATATCAAATAAGTAGACAAACATATTTGCTATCCTATTAATTCTGCGCATAGGTTACTGTATTGTACAGAACCGGTGAAGCAACGACTAATTTTCCAATAAATCAATAAACAAAATCATGAAACTAATTTTATTCAAATCATAATAGTCTATATCAAATAAATCGATTTAATTGATCTAAAACTTTAAGTGGTTTCAACATTAAACCCTAGCTACAAATTAATCAGTAAGACATGGGATTGGGTTTCTCAAAACCCATAAAATATATAACAAAAGTAGAGAGTAAAATAGAGAGGGAAAGGTTAAACCAAAGTAAAGCAATGGATGGTGTGAATGTTGGAATCTGTTTCTCCTGTATACTTCTTCCGCATACCCTAGCTCTCTATTTTATCCATCACCAATCCCTTCTCCATAGCCTTCCTCTCTTCTCACGCCTACCAGAATAAAACCTAGTATACGTTTCCTTTTTTCTTCCTTGTCTCTCCTGCTGTCCTTTTGCATCAGCCTCTTGTCTCTTTCACACCTTCCTCCAACAGCCCTTACCACCTACTATAATCTATCATATTCTCTAGTTGTCCGCCTACCCCCTTTCTTCTCCAATAACCAGACTACCCAGCCGTCCTCTCTTCCCCAATCCCTAAAATAAAACCTCACCGTACAGCCTCCCTTGTTTCTTCTTTTCTCTTATTTATTTATACTTTCAAACCTCACCCACGTGTTGTACCTTCTCACACTTCTCCATCTTGTGTCACGTCTCCATCCATCTCTTTCTTTTCTTTTGGGTTATACCCACCAACCATCCGGACACTAGCCTACTCCTCCTTCACGTGCTTCTCTCGGTCCCACCTTCACCCAGCTCGTCCATCCAACAAAAAAAAATCAAGCTAACTCCCTAACTTTTCAATCACTTCGGTCCCTACGCCTAGGTATATTTCTAGCCCTCTTCTCCTACCAACTACTTTTGCTCGGTCAATATCCATCTGGTCCCAATTCTTTTATACGCCCAATAAGCATTAGACCCAACCTTCCTCTTTCAAACTATCCACGCCACCAACTCTCTTCTCACCACGTCTTCACTTATCTTTCCCTCTGACATATCAATATCCTAGACATTTTTTTTCTTAAAATGAAAAGCAAGTTTAACCAACTTCTGTGGTGCAAGCACTGAAAATTGACAGCCGAATTAGAGATTCCACTATGGTTCCGTGAGCAACATTGTTTATTTTGATCACCAATGACATTTTAGTTCTTATTTAGCCAATTTATTTGTAACATTGGATTTTATACGACCCACCTATTAAAGCCATAAAAGGGTAAAATTAGTACAATTATAAGAACTAGTAAATATAAATTAGACGGTAAATATGTACAAATTAAGTGCCTATCAGAGCGCTTCTCTAGTGAGGCTAATGCTAGCCTGGTGCTACCACAAGAAAAGACTAGGGCTAGACTAGCTCAGAGGCACATTATGTCTTTGAATGCATTGCTCTTTGTTTTTGGCGCGTCTAAGATGACTGATGTATAATTTGTGGCTTGTCCTTTAGTAAAATGCTAAAGTGGCATATTTTAAGCTCAAGACAGTAATTTGTGATGTGCTCTTCGCGAACATAAAGTTAAGCTAAATATATTTTGGGGATTAAGCATTAGCTACTCCCAAATTTGATATATGTTATTGGAACATCGATGCGCATCCGAGTCGAGTTCAAGAAATTCAAATTTGGAATTTATGCGACTTGAGACTGATTCAATATGACATAAATATTGTGAATATTAGAGAGGTTATAGGTTCAGTTTAGAATGCCTGTAATTGTTCGTAGAAACTGTATTCTTAATTCGTTTCCGGAATATATGTGGATATACAGTATTTCGTGGTTTGGTATACGGCTGGAAATATACGCATAAATATATACATATACTTCCGTGTTCCTGCTGATAGGCAGAGAGCAATTTTATAATTATACCCTTTGTCAAAAACTTACCATCTACAAGACCATATATAACTGCATCCAAAAAATAGGTGCTAAGTAGTTTCAAATCACTGTTACAAAAACTACAGCCTGGGTGACTGCTAATATGCTTAAGATAAAGGGAATCATTCAAATTAAGTCCGTTATGACAAAAGAGCCACAAAAAATATTTAATTTTCTGTGGGCAATTAAGTTCCAAGAGTAACTTCCAATCCGGATTAGGAAAAATATTCCCCATCTTGTTGGAAATAAGGTAATTGTAAGCATCTTTGACCGTGACTTCTCCATTATTGTTGTGCGACCAAATAATTTGGTCTGGACTACTACTAGTAATAGCCAGTGATTTGGCTTTCATGTACTCAACAATATGATCTGAAATAAAGTTATCAATAGAGTTAAAGTTTTATTTCCCAGTATTAGGATCTATAATATCTTTGACTAACACTGTTTGTACCAAAAATAACTTTTGGAGCAAAACACGATTGATTTGATAATGATGATGCGAAATAAGGTAAGAATGATAAGTGCCTAAAATACATAATTTGATTATTAATTTCTTACGCTTTTCTTAGTTATTTCTCTTGTATTTTTTATATTTTACGCTTGTTTTGAGTTTTATAGGTATTTTGGAGTCTCATGGTAAAAAAGGACAATAAAGGCTCATGGCATCGTTTTCCAACTTTTTGTTTGGCGGAATTAAAGCATAGAAGAACACAAGTCTTAATTATGTTTTAAACATGGAATTACTAAGGGGCGACCAAGTTATGGGTTATTGGAATAGTTAAGCATGGGATGCCCCTTATCAAAATGCTAATTGCCTACATCCACCATATCTACTTTAACCTAAAACATAAATTAGGTCGAGACGAGTTCTTTTGTTACTATTTCAACACAGTCGGGTTCGAACCAATTCTTGTGATATTATCTTTAACACAACGAGAGGGTTGATGTCGTTCTAATTCTCGTCGGCAAAACCTTGGGTCATCTCGGAATCCTCAGTTTAGACAATGGATCCAGTTGAAACCAATAGTGCAGAACATATTCGAGTGGCTGTGAGATAGGGTATAAAGAATAAGTGGGACATAGAAATTGGAGAGTTGCAGACGAGAACAAGATTGAAGATGGTGAACACATAGATTGTTAGAACAAGAAGAATGGAAGAAAGGGTTCTCAACAAGAAGAGAAAGAAGGATGCTGCAGTAATTGCTACCATGGGTGTTGTCGCTAGTTTAGGTTGTGAATGACTTGAATACTGAATGAATGTAGATTAGCTGCAATAAGGAAGAGCACAAGCTTAGGTATGTGATGGTTTCTGTGGACGGAAAATAAATTGGTAAGGATTTTTTGTTGCCTGCTGTCGTGAATTATTGGATTGAATCTTTGGTTTCGATAGGTTTCGAGTTTGGTGATTGAAGTTTTTGGGTTATTTTGAATGTATGAATGAATGGGTTTGTGTTAGAATATGCAGGGAAGGAAATAATTGGTGATTTAATTACCAATTTCACATGTTGTATTCTCAAACAGAAACACCTACAAGGTATTTGCTGAAATGCCAAAGAGACTTAGCTGTGATTGAAGCATACTTGAAATTTCCTTGTTAGTTCCACAAGACTGACAAATATAAAAGGTTATGGGCTTTCTTTTGAGCCTGATGTGAGTCCGATTTTGAGTTAGAAAATTTGGGCAATCTGTTTTGGGTTAGAATTTATTTGTACATGACATATTTTTGGAAATTGAAGCATCAGGGTTTGATTAGGAAAAAGTTCTATTCTAAGAGGGATTCTACAAGGGAGAAAGCTATAAAAGAGCAACTTCAACAAAAGGGAGAGATATTTAGGTTTTTACCTAGTTCTCTTCTCACCTCTTGTACTTGTTTTTGTAGGTTCGCACGGGGAAGATTTCTCAACGTCTAGGGTTTGCAATTTATTTCTTCAATTCAATTTTGTGAACTTAAATTATTATGAGTAGCTAATTTTCTTTTATTGGTTACGGATTAGTTGAATTTTACAATACATGATTCTTTGATTAATAAATTAGTTTTGTCTCAATGTTATCGTTCATAATTCACTAAAAATACCGCCATATATGATTGAGTGTTTGTTTCGTCGAGTGGCAAATTGATTGAGCTCACATTCATATCTATAGCTAATTTAGGGTTTATTATACGCAAAAGTGATACTCTTTGGATACAAGTAGCATAATTGTGGTTATTGCTTGTAGTGATATGTCCTAGTAATCACAAGTGGATCATGACCTTTTCTAAATTGAATTAGTGCGCTTTCTACGTTCAATTGCATTGATTAGCCTAATTTCATGAATCTTAATGCTCCTCTGGAATTAAATATTATTAATATTTTTTACACGTTAGGTTATTCTCTTGATAGAATTCATATTCGCATCTTTTAATGTATTTGTTGATGACTTGAGGAAATTTACGGGATATTCTTGCGATCAAGGTATTTTAGGGATTTTGATAACACGAGATTAAATATCAATTCTAATTATTAGTACAAGAACATGTTTTGTGAATGAAAACGAAACTTTGACCAATATTCTCAACTCTTGGATTTTTTCCAACAATTTTCTTACTTTCTTAATTAGTTTAATTTACTTTTACATAGTAAATCATATGTTTATATGATATTGAAATCATATAACAACGAAGACCTCCATGTGGGAACGATCCTTTCTTACCTTTGCTTCATAATAAATCATAAGTAGTGAGAAAGTAATAAATTATTTTGACGTGCATGCGACCATATCAAAGAACATGAATTAAAGAAAGATAAATGAGACAAAAATTTAACGTGGTTAGGCGAGTTATGCATACATCCATGGATGAACTCACTTAGGGAGAGATATTTTATTGATTTTAAGATACAATAATGTTTCTCCTAGTTTGGAGAGATATCATGTTTAGGTTTTTTTCCCCCTCTCTCGCTTTTAGGGTTTAAGTCCCTTGTAGTTATACAATTAAATTAATGAGATAAAACCATAAATTCGAGATAAATTCTATCTGTGGTAACTTGGCCAGCAAGACGCCTGGAATGTTCCAGAATTCTCCCGCAGTGTCTTGGTCAACAAGCAATCAAGAACTTTCCGGAACCTTCTTCTTGGGTTCTGGCATTGGGTCGGTGGAGAGGGCCAAACTGACATGGGTCATAATATTTGACTGGAGGATTTCGACCGTTGACTTCCAGTTGACTGCAGATATCGAGTCTCTGACCGGCAAGACTTGCTGGTAGACTGGCCTGACTGGATATCGAGTCTCTGACCGGCAAGACTTGCTGGTAGACTGGCCTGACTGGATATCGGGCTGAATGAGCTGACAGTATGGATGGCATCATGGTTGGAACATTGACAACATGGCTAGTAGGCTACCTAGCAACATGGCTAGGCCGTACCAGAATAATTGAGCCCACGAATCGAGCTGGGTGAATCACGCCAGACGAACTGGAACAATAAAGTAGGCCAGGCAAAATGGGTTGGCAGACTAGGTCGGGCGAACTGTATCTTGACCACTTTATGTTGACTTTGACCATTGACCAACAATTGAATGGTACAACTGGGATGACAGATTGGGATGGCATACTTGTATGGAAGCTAGATGGTGACCTAGACATCAATCTGATGGCAATTTACACATGGTACAAACATCTTCCCCTCTTAATCTCCAACTTGTTATGGGGTTAAGAAGTTTGGTTTCTCTTTTAGTTTGACGGTCAATGACAGAATTTGCTCTTACGCGTGAATTTTTGTTGTTGACGCAGATCATGGCCCGCAAAGACGTACCCAACTGTGGTAACATGTTGAATTTTAATTACGAGCCAGGAGAAACTTTATGCCAAGTATTGGACTTAGAGAAACTTACGAGAGCTAGTCGAGACTTCAGAGAAATAAATGTGCTTGCGACTATGGCAAGGCTTTTTTCTCACAAGGAAACAAGGTTGTAGTGCTCACTGCTAGGGCAGACTGGCATGTTGCTTGTGTTGAGTATGAGAATTTAAACCAACAGTGGTTGAGACGATACTTTGTGCTTGCTTTGTGACAAGGCTTTATACTCGCGTGGAAGATGATATTTTGTACTTGCGATGAGAGCAAAACTTAGGTGCTCACGTGCTAGGTGAGGCTTTAAGTGCTTGCGATGATGCAATGATATATATTGAAGGGTCTGAGCAATCACCATCTATAATGTCTAGTCGTGTTGCGTAATATGAGGCTCTGGAGGGAAATTTTGGTGAGGATGTGTGTCTTCAGTTGTTTTCAGTGGAACTCAATTGGTAATTAGTTGCAAGTACAACAAGAGTGCACTAGTTACTTGAAACTAGATTATAGCAGTTGCGGGGAACTAGATTGCACCAGTGGCGTGGGAATGGACTGCAACACTTGCGGCAAAATAGACTGCAACAGTTGCGGTAAAACTAGACTGTAGCAGTGGCGGTAAACTGGACTGCAGCAGTTGATGTGAAACATGACTGCAACAGTAACGGCAAACTGGACTACAGTAGTTGATGTCAAACTGGACTGCACCAGTTACAACCAAACTGGACTACAACTATCGATGTGAAACTAGACTGCAGCAGTAGCAACGAACTAGAATGCACATTCGATACAAAACTGGACTGCAGCAGTTGATGTGAAACTAGACCGCAACAGTTGCTATGAAGTTGATGAGAAACTGGACTGCAGCTATTGATGTGAAACCGGACTGCAGTTGTTATGGCGAACTGGACTACAACAGTTTGTGCTGTACCGCTTTTAACGTCGCATCTTGTCGATATTTGTGTCAAAATAGTTGGGTGTACACTCTCCCTCTCTTAATCCTGTAACTTGTTGTATGATTGAGAAGTTTGGGTTAGTTACACAACATCATAATTTCGCATTATATTTAAGCCCCCAAGCATGTGGAGTGTTATGCAGCTCGCCCAAAAGAAATACTTTTAATATTAAGTTGTCACATATGCAACTCGCCCCCTGTAGGCAATTAGTGTGATGCTGCTAATGCTCGCACAAGGGTGCACCTCCTTGCTGCATCTTGCTCACGCATGAATTGAAGTGAAAGTTTTCTTCTATCTAGAATTCGTATAAGGGGTCAGTCCTACTATTCCATATGCGTACATAATTGAGATTTGTGCATCTTCACATGCCTTGGCATGCGAAAACACTCGCCACATTGAACATGCATAATATGATAAAAATATGCATGATACTACAAAATAATGTAAAAATATTTAAATCGTGTACATACCTTATTTGAAGTGCTATTACGACTTGCTGATATTCCGATTAAGATTCTCTATGAACTCTAAAATTGATGAACTTATTGGAAAACTCTGAAACAACAACACTAACGAACTTTAAACTCGGTCATGTTGTGGACAAAAAATCAACATTATAGGTATCACGAACTTTGATATGAAATCTTAAACGAACCTCGAACTCGACTGTGATGCGGATTATATATCAACGCAATAGGTTCTACAATATTTTCTATAACACCCACGAGGCGGCGGTTGCGAGCAGTCAAGACGAGTGGCCAGTTCTGAAAGACAAGCCGAGCGGCCATGGCCACCAGCCAGCACAAGCATCCATGGCCGACAACCAAGATGACAGGCAGCCAAGATGAGTGGTGGTCGGTTGTCGGACAAGCAAAATTATTTCAAGTTCTTTTCACTCACAATTATAAATAAGAGTATAACAATAACAACAAATTCGATCCACAGGGAAATATGGGTTGTTCAGAAACTTTTGATTTCTTATATAACTGGGGGGATTTAAGATGATTGTAAATTAATTTAAACTAAAATAAGAGCAGAAAACAATTTAAGTTGTAAACAATATAATAAGAATATTGGTTAGAGAGTTTATCTTCTGTCATCAATCATGTTATCAACTAAATCATACTTAATATTCATTTTTTCTCAATATCAATAACCCTTAAGCATCCTATTGCATATCTCCTCCAGCAAAACTCCTTTATCATCAAAGGCGCAAGAGCCACTCTTTGAATCCCTTTCACTAGATAACTTGGCACAAGAGCCACTCAAGTTTAACCCAATGAAAGCAATAGTATTTATGAGTTGAGGTTATTATAAGCAATCCGGTACAAGAGCCGCTCAAATTTAACCTAGGTCACGCTTCTGCAAATAATCACATGGCCACATCCCATCGTTAGAAATTATGTTATAATACTTGTAACAATGGTCTTTTGACAATTTCGGATATCAAACCCTTGTTTAGCAGTAGATATGAATTTATGGTTATTTAGTTGGCGATTTGAACAAGCAATAATTCAATCATACACGTCGTTATAATTAGTAAAACATAACGATATTAAAAAATATATAAATACTAAGAATGGATGCTTTAATTAATAATCATGTTCTAGAATTCGGAATACATCTCTAACCAATGAGATTAAATGAGCTCATAATTGATTTCTTAAAATCATGGAAAATAATAAAGTAGAAAATAAAAGCAAACCATAGGTTGTAGAAAAGTCCCCAACTCCGAAGCTCATTCTCTTCTCTTCTTAAGTTATGATATGATATATCCCAAATAAAAGTGAAATTGTCTCTTATATAGATATCCAAAAAATAGATGTGCCCATACTTGAATGCCGGGTGAAATAGGTTGATAAAAGTTGCTATAACTAGCCAAAATCGTGAAATACTAGCCAAATAACAAATGGTCTCCGCACATTTTAGAAGGCCGAACCCAAATCAATTTTTTTCAATTTAAATTAGCCTGTCAGTTTCAGGAAACTGACCAGAAAAAGCTTTTTTTTTCACGGTCTTTTGATACTCAGTTTTTCCTTGGTGATTTCTATGGCTAGATAAAACCTGGACGTAAGTTGTCTTGAGTTTTCCATTTTTTTGCTCTTTCAAATCTACGGCTAGGGAGAACTTGGACGTAAGTTGTCATGAGTTTCTCCTATTTTTCTTCCAAGTCTACGGCTAAGTAGAATCAGCCATAAGTTTCCCTTTTTTTTTCACTACAACTCCCAACCAACAGCCTCACTGCCAGTAGCAACCATGGACTGACTCGAGCTCCACCTAATCTTTATCTCAGAAAATCACCATCAACCTCATCTTCACTTCTTCCATTATCCAACATCCACCAATCGAAAACAACCCACCATAAACCTTCACTGGCTTCTCAAAACATCACATCCATCTCTGTGACACAGGCTCAAACCATCACCTCAATTTCCATGATCTAACAGTTGAAACTCCATCTTCGCTAAGTCGATCAACCAACAGCTCCATCACTACCATGATCATCATCATCTACCATCACAGCCTACCACATAACCAAGCTTTAACCTTCTCTATTCACCATCATCACAGTCCATCATCCTCTATCACTGATTTTCCCATCACGAGTACCAACAACGCCATTTTAACTCACTCCCTATCTCGATTATTAGAACCAAACACCACTTATCCATCATCTTCTCACTACAGATTCATGTTGTTATTTTTTCCATTTTCGCCTGTGACCCATTACTTCCAACAATCCCATTAAACCCATCGATCAAACACAACCATCAGCAACACATAACTGAGCTCAAAAATAAGCATCCATCATCGTTAACATGATCATTACTGATGCGTGTCGTAAGTGCAACAGAATACTCAAGATACTTCCCATTAATTAACTAGTAATATAGTTGTAGTAAGGATCGTTCCCACAAAGAGATGTGTAATTGATAAGTTATTTAGATTATCAAAACTAGAGTAAATACTTAAAAGGGGATTTATTTAAAATGATTAAAAAGAATAATGATAAAAAAAGAGATGATTATGGAGTCATTCGTCGTTACTAAACGTTGACTGAATTATTATACTTATCTATCTTTCGTTAGAATCATTCATCACCAACAGTAGAATAGCAGTTGCACTTATCTATCCCAAAAACTTCTTGTATCAACAGGTAATAGGTACGCTTTGTCACCAGATTCTATTCAACTGAGCCACCTTGAGGTGCGCTTACAAAATGTAACTCAATCGAACGTTTTAGGGTTTGTGAATTTAGGTTTGATCCCAGCAGTTAAACTCAGTACGCCCGTTTTACTTACTAGTATTGTCTTCAGACATGATTGCTCCACAGAATCCCTATGCAAGGTATCACGTTTTCTACATGTTGTAGAAGAGGCTCGAAAACTATGGATATCTCAACTCTCTACTAGCATTGGAGTGATCAATATATTAATCCAATTGTAACTTGAACAATCTAGAAATCAATCATAAACCCTAGATGTAGGGAAAACAAACGATAAGATGATTAATACTCCAAATAAACTTGTATAACTAATAAAACTTCATGTCTAGAACATTGAATTCATCCATAATCAACAAATGAATTAGATACTTATAATACATAGAAGAATGGTTTCCCACTAAAGGGGTAAACCCTAGGTTTAAGATGTAGAAGGTGTAGTATGAGAGGTAGAGATTGTGTAAAGATTAATTAAAGATATAAAATCTTGTTTGAGCCTTAGACGTCTTCTTTTATAGCCTTCAATGCTTGGCCCTCAATTCTCCTTTCCTTTTAGGGTTTAGAATCCCATTAGAACTAAGTTTCCTTGTTTTTTAGGGTTTGGAATCCTTCCGGGACCGCATTTCACTCGTTTTAGAAGTCCATAAACATGCCAACTGTTCCTCTTATGGCCAGGATTTGTGCCCACGACCTAACCATATGAAATTATCAATTTTTGGTCAATTTTAGGATCTAGGGTCATTTACGGCTGGATCGATCTAAACTTCCTGGTCATAACTGAGTCTGAGTTTTACTTTCTTCCTTCACCGTTTTTCATACGATGCCTGATTGACCTCATTCTTTTTTTTTGGCTTCATATCGTCATCCTTTACAAGATTGTGTATTTGAAATCTTCATATATTTTAATCACAATTTACGGCTACGTTTGGTGTGATTTCCTAGCCGTAACTCAAGCCCTGGCATTTCTTTTGCGAACTTTCTTCTTCTACGGATGGGTTGAGATGATTTCCCAGCCGTAAATCAGACATAATTCTTATGTAACTCCCACTTCTACGGCTAGATTTTGATGTTTTCCTAGCCGTAAATAGATCTGAAACATGGTATTTTTCTTCAACTATGTCTTGAGACTTACCTAGCCATAGGTGCTTTTGGATTTTCACTCCAAAAGTGTATATTCATCTCTAGGTACTTCTTCTCATACCGGAATGAACTCCTTTCATCTTCTTAGCTCTTTTCAACACCATTTATATTGATCTCAGATGCTCACCTAAAGAAACAAATGGAATAGAGAACAAGAGTAATACAAAGTAATATGCAAGATTTATAAAATATTAGCATAGGTTTGACACCAAAATCATACTACCTATCACTTTGCTGAAACGAAGGGAGTATGAATTATGCACTTATCCAATTCCCCCACACTTAGCTTTTGCTAGTCCTCGAGTAAACTACTGTATAAACTAACCTAACCTAAATTAACCTAAAATACAACAACTCCCTTTCGTCGAGGATATTGTTACACTTAGCATTTGTAACAAGCCTTTAAACCCCTAGGTGTAGTGGACGATTTATAGTCTCGTAAGGGTTTACAACAGGTATACCTACAAAACCTACTCCAACTTCAAAGTCACAAACATCCAAAGAGACATGAGGACATAACTTTTCTGCAAACTAATAAGAAGAAGTTAGAAATGCCAAAGAACATTATTCTCATGCTTAACTCTTGATTTAGGAGAAAACCAACCATATGAAAGAATTCAGCCTCGAGAGCGATCGAATAAGCATTCCGCCTGGATTTCTGCCTCACGAATAGGATTTTATGAAATTACACTCAAAAGACGCATTTTATAGTTCTCATGCGTGCAAGCAGGAGTGAAGATAGAAATCCTGCACTCGTTGAATGTTGGGAAGGAAAGGAAACCTTCTGAATTATATTTTGTTATCCCATAGAAACGAGGGACAAAAAGAACCTTTTTTTCCTGATGATCTCTAAGAATGGAAATAAACCACCATGTGAGGATGGGAATGCTTACTTACCTTCTCACCCGGTCTACAATCAACACCACTCTAACAACAAATAGTAACATTTTCGGTATTCGGTCGTTGATGATGAACTCTTGAACTTCGTAGAACTTTGACAATTGTAAATCTTTTCCTCAATTCCTTGTTGCTTGAAACTTCTTTATAAATTTCTTCTTCCCCAAGGCCTTATTGAATGAATAAAAAAGAAATAACCAAAGCAATATAAACTATTTTTTTCTTTTTTTTTTCTTATATATTTTTTCTTTCTATTTTTTTCTATTTTTTTCTCTTTTATATGCTAAATTGAAATACAAAATAACAAATGAAACTAATATGGCAATGGGAGAAGGACTTTACCACTTGATTTTTCATTACTTGTATTGTCTCGATATCATAAACTCTACTAACTCTCATCTTTTGATTTCTTTTGTTCTTGTACATAAGTCTTCGACATGTATATATCACTACTCTTTGTCTTGTTGCTTCACTTGAATATGAATTTTTCTCTTTGTTGTACCGTTGCTTGTAAACCTTGAACGTTTTCAACTTTCCTTCGAATTTGTGATGTTCCGCTTGTTGATGATGACGGTGTTTCTATGGACCTGTTGTTATCGAGAGAGGAGCGGTGCTAACTGCAAACAAGATTACAAGACATGTTGTAAGTTAGCAATTCTGATGGCACCCTCGTGATTGAAGAAATAGCACTCAAGAGACCAAAAAGTGGTGCTAAAATTGGTGCGAATTTGGGTAACTCATCATTCTACCTGGAATTAGCGTAGGACGACACACACTCTAAAGCATAATTTTTTGACAGCTACAAAGAGTTAAAGGTTTGGTGCCTCGCTTGATGTAACAATAGGTAGTCTCTACTAATGATTGATCAACAACTCTAATACTAAATTCATTTTGCAGCGGTTTAAGTCCCTTTTCGTCAACTATCGCCGAATATAGTTCTCTAATACTTCTAAGTTCAATTATTTCGGTAAGAAATCTGTATGTAAACTTAGCTAGAAGTATACTAAGTGACTCTAAAATCTTCACAAATTGGAGGTCTATGCAAGAACTAAAAACTAAAGCTACAAACTCTATATGCAAATACTCCCCCACACTTACACTTTACATTGTCCTCAATGTAAATTGACTCTTTCAATATAATATCAAGATATGGAATCAAATAATGATATGAAAACTATTAAAAACTTAAAATAAAAGGGAAAGAAATACAAAACCAATGAATTGCCTCCTATGCAGCACTTGGTTTAACGTCTTCAGCCTGACTTTCTTGTTAGCATCCGTACACCAATAATCTGAAAATCTGGGGATCCACCCAGATAATAATCTGCAGTTCTAATAATAACTTCGCAGAATGATTAGCATAAGATATAGATAATGAAATTATTATTTTTGGAAGTTTCCACACACTTAATGTTTTTCAACACTTGGAATTGTGTAAAGAACATAGAACAAGGGAAATTCTTTGGGTTCCTTTTGGTGAACCTGCACAATGCTAGAATCAAACACATCAAGTGGTGGATGATTAGAGGAAAAATAATTCTTAAGAATTTTTGTAGCATATATACCCATCCTAAGTGAGGTAGCTCCTTAAAAATCCGGTTAACAACCTTTTGGGGAACTATTTCAATTGGGGGAGGAGGATCAAAATTTATAGAATTATGCAAGGAATTAGACAAACCGTCTATGTAATCCTAATTATAGGTATGCAATGAATCATTTACCTCATATGTTCTGTGGTCCTCTATCAAACTTTTTGAAATCCATTCTTTATCAGTTTCTGCTTCAACCGAAATGTTGACGATATTATTATCCTTGGGTAGCTCAATTGGGTCTTCCACAACATTAATCAAATTGGTTTCTTTCTCTATATCCATCTCCATCTCTTCAACACACTTATCATCAGAATCAGATTCCTCTCCCAGAAGTCAAGTTCATTGGTGTAAATCCTAGGATAACACTTATGGGTCTGCACTAAAGAAATAATCGGGTCTACTACTTGCAAATCAACTGGCCTAAAAACATTGTAATCCAGATATTCTTTATGACACTGATATGCATTTGAGTATATTACACTGTTTAAAACAATGGTTATGTTATACGAAGTCTCCTCCTTTTGAATAGGTGAATGATCGTTATAATGATCCGGGTTAGAATAACTTCATCATTGTTGCAAGGAATTTCCAAAGGTTTCTCATCTTCATAATAGTCTTTATTGTTCTTAAGAATTTCATAATTGTTTTGGTTCTGAGGCCATACTTCATCCTCATCCCTATTTTTTACCCAGTTGAGCAATTTGTTCGTATAATTTCTTCGAATTCCTTTGAATCTCTCGATGTGACTCTTCCCAATCATATTGTTGCTGATGTTGTTGTTGCAAATCATCTAACTTTTGACTGTACTCATCTTGTTATTGAATAAATTTCTCCATTAACCTTCAGAGTTTGTCTAACTTGGCACAAGTAGAATATGTGGTACTAGAAAAATTATTAGAAACATAACTATCCTCCCATCCTTGTGATTGTTCACTTACATACCCACAATAAGTTTGTTGGTATGTATGAGAATAACCATAAGGTTCCATAGGGTATTGGTCATATCCAAAAGATTGGTTTTGATTATACCCTTGGTAAGGTTGGTAGTTGTCATAAGATTGAGATCAAAAACCATATTGATTACCACTATTATATGATTGATCTTGTGCACCGTATATGTTATTTCCGAATGGAAACATGACGACTGACAAGAATAAAAGATAAAACCTAAAACAAAAATATCTAAAAGTGATACGTACAACCTGTTATAAAGATTTACCTCCCGCTTTTGATGAGTTGCGAATACCTTTAACAAGTTGTTACCACCATGAAAACCTAAAAACCAATAAACACTAAAGAAAAACATAAAAAATATCATAAGCTACTAAAAAAAGCTTTAAGCAAATAACAAATCAATTAGCGACTGCTCCCCGGCAGCGGCGCCAAAATTTGATGTGTGTCGTAAGTACAACAAATTACTCAAGATACTTCCTACTAATTAACTAGTAATATAGTGGTAGTAAGGATCGTCCCCAGAGAGAGCTGTCTAATTGATAGGTTATTTAGACTATCAAAACTAGAGTAAATACTTAAAAGGGGGTTTTCTTTAAAACAATTAAAAAAAAAGAATAATAATAAGAAATAAGAAAAGGATGATTAGGGAATCCTCCGTCATTACCAAACGTTGACTGAATTAGTATACTTATTTATCTTTGTTAGAATTATTCATCACCAACCATAAAATAACTGGTTTTAGCTATCACCAAAACTCCTTGTATCACCGAGTAACAGGTACGCCTAGTCACCAGATTGTATTCAATTGAGCCACCTTGAGGTTCACTTACAAGACGTAACTCAATCAAACACTTTAGGGTATCTGAATTTAGGTTTGATCCCAGCAGTTAAACTCAGTAAGCTCGGTTCACTTACTGGTGTTGTCTTCATACACGATTGCTCCATAGAATCCCTCTGCAAGGTCTCACTTTTTCTACTTGTTGTAGGAGATGCTCGACAGTTACGGATAGCTCAACTCTCTACTAGCATTAGAATGATCAATAGATTAATCCAATTGTAACTTGAACAATCTAGAAATCAATCGTAAACCCTAGATGTAGGGAAAACAACGATAAAATGATTAATACTCCAAATAAACTTGTATAACTAATAAAGCTTCATGTCTAGAAAATTGAATTCATCCTTAAACAAAAACATAATTAACTACTCATAATCAAAGAAGAATGGTTCCCCCCTAAAAGGGTAAACCTTAGGTTTAAGATGTAGAAGGTGTAGTATGAGAGGTAGAGATTGTGTAAAAATTACTTACAGATATAGAATCTTATTTGATACTTGGATGTCTTCTTTTATAGCCTTCAATGCTCGGACCTCAAGTCTCCCCTCCTTTTAGGGTTTAGAATCCCATTAGAACTAAGTTTCCTTGTTTTCTAGGGTATGAAATCCTTCCGGGACCGGTTTTACTCATTTTAGAAATCCATAAACATGCCAACTACTCCGCCTACAGCTAGGAATTGTTCCCATGAACTAGACGCATCTAAATATCAATTTTTGGATGAATTTCAAGGTCAGTTACGGCTGGGTCGAGCTAGGCATTTCCTGGATGTGACTGAGCCTGAGTTTTACTTTTTTCCTTCACCGTTTTAGCCATAACTCCTTCATCTGACGCCCAATTGACCTCACTTATTTCTGTGTTGGCTTCGTATCGTCGTCCTCTTCAAGGTAGCGTCTTTAAAATATTCATATATTTTCATCACAATTTACGGCTAGGTTAGATGTGATTTCCTAACTGTAACTATATCCCTGATGCATGTTTTGTAAACTTTCTTTTTCTACGGCTGGGTTGAGATGATTTCCCATCCGTAAATTTGACATAATTCTTGTGTTAACCCAGTTATGTGGCTACATTTTGATGCTTTTCTGTAAGTAGATTTCAAACATGGTCCTTTTCCATAACTAGTTCTACGACTAGGTGTTGAGACTTAACTAGCCATAAGTGCTTCGAGATTTTTACTCCAGAAGTGTATATTCATCTCTAGGTACTTCTCATGCTGGAATGAACTCCTTTTCTCTTTTTAGCTCTTTTTAACACCATTTATGTTGATTTCGGATGATTCACCTAAATAAACAAATATAATAGAAAACAAGAGTGATACAAAGTAATATGCAAGATTTATAACAAATATTAGCATGCGTTTGACACTAAAACCATATGAATTATGCACTTATCAATCACAGATCGAGCTCCTCCTTTAAAATCATAAACTACCATCATAAAATCGAGCCAACATGAAAAAATCGAGCCACAACACCATCAGGAACTTGAACTCATGCTTTATCTCCTCGAGCTGCCATTAAATCACGATGAATAAACCCTAGTTTTGTTTGATTTGAATTTGTGAAGAAGAAGGTGGCTTTTAACAAACTTCCAGACGCCTTTAGCAAGATTCAAATAATTAGACAGCCCTTAACAGATGACCAGGTTCCTTTAAAACTATTTATATTTGAGACGCCTCCAAGTAATTTCAATGTCTGCCTTTGATAGTTATGTGTTTTCACATCTTTCGTAACTTTGACTTGCTTCAGATGCTCATAACTTCTTCACACGAAGTCGGAATGACTTCATTCTTTCGGTGTTGGCTTCGTTTTCAAGTTGACTTCAACATAGAGGGCAGAGATTCTGGATTTGACTAATTACCACTGGGTATTTGGAAATTCTTTCCTTGTAAAACTTTATTTCCACTTCTTCTATAGATGTAACCTGCAAAAGAGATAATATACAAAAGTAATAATAATACAAGGTAATTCAAACAAAATCTAGCAAATAAGTGTAAGAAAATGATACTCAAAACATGTAAATTACGCACTTATCGAATTCCCCGACACTTTCCTTTTGTTAGTCCTCAATCAAACTACAAATCTAAACTAACCTAAACTAATATACAACAACTCCCTTTCATTGATTATACAGTTACACTTAGCATGTGTAACAAGACTTTAAACCCCTAGGTAGTTGACGAGTTATAGTCTCGTGAGGGTTTACAAGAGGTATACCCACAAAACCTAAATTCCAACTTTTAAAAATTCCAGAGCAAATGCATCCAAAGAGCTATAAAGACATAAAGTTTACACTAACAATAAGAAGTTAGAAGTATCAAAGAACAAAATTATCATGCTTAAATCTTGAGTTAGGAGAAAACCACCATATGAAAGAATCCATCCTCGACAGCGATCGAATATGCATTCCACCTCGACTTCTTCCTCACCAATAAGGTTTTATGAAGTTGCACTCAAAAGACGCACTTTATGGTTCTCATGTGTGCAGGCAAGAATGAAAATAGAAATCATGCACACGTTGACTGGTGGGAAGGAAAAGCAACCATCTGAATAATATTTCGTTTCCATAGAAACGTGGGATGAAAATAATTTTTTTTTCTTTTTTATTAAGATCTCTAAAAAAAGGAAATGAACCACTATGTGAGGATGGGAATGCTTACTTACCTTCTCACCCGATTCACAATCAGAATCACTCTCACGGCGAATAGAAACGTCTTCGTCTTCGGCTTCAACTATTGATGATAAATTTCTGAACTTTGTAGAACTTCGACAACTTGTACACGTTTTTCATCGGTTCCTTGTTGCTTGAAACTTTTTTTATATATTCTTCTTTCTCGTGGCCTTAACTAATGAAATAACACACTAACTATGAAATTAAAAATCATATCCTTATGTATTTTTGTTTTTTTTTAATATCTGTTAGTACCTAAAAGTTAAATCTAGGCAAAACAATGTACTGTAGAAGTACTTTCTTTAGATTCGGAAATCAAAATCGTACAGGGCAAGCCTGAAGCACGATAGTAGTCGTTCAGTCGTGCTTCGGTCACAAGGAGAGAAAATGGGTTGATCTTAAGGGAGCGAAACAAAGAAAGTTGAAGGAATTTGTGTGTTGAATTTTGTGTAGAGATGGAGTATAACAGAGCTGTGAGAATGGATCAGCTAGTTCCATGTTTTGAAATGGCCTAAGTAGCCTATTTATAGTAATTGGTAATACACACTTTCCTTTGTAAAATAGTGGAGGCAGTGGAGAGATATAGTAATGGGGATTATGGGGGTAATGGTGTAACCTCCCATTATCCTTAGAAGTTTATGGAAAAATATTATCCCATTACATCTTCAACCCCTTCAACCGTCACCACTACTTTGTAACTTCCTTGCCATGGGGTGTTGCCACGACCATGTTGCTATACTACCAGACCAAAACCCCATGTTTAATCCCCCCATGTAATATGATTTGATCTCTCGTAAGAGTTAGTGGAGTCATGGACTCAAAATCGTGAGTTTGTTGTAAAACAATGTTATTAGTAAGCATAACACATTTTTGGCATGTTTGTAGCATGCAATTTTGTGCTTAGCATCAGTGGGGAATGTGAGTGCCAGCGTCTTAACCGGGGTGTTGCTAGCACAAGTGTCGTGGCCTTGGTGATAACAGTAGCAACGAAGAATGATGCTGGCACATGCAAGCAAAGAATCGCATTGGCATAAACAAAGAAGAATGGCACTGGCGTGTGCGAAGAGGAATAGCATGGGCGTGTACGAAGAATAATGGTGCGGTGGCAACGGGCAACATGTGCAACAACAGCGGACACAGAGTAGTGCTAGCGCCGTAGAGTAGGCGCTAGCGCTGGATCTAGTGTTGCTGCGCTGCTGCTAGTACTTCTCTTAGCGCCTCTGCCAGTGCTTGTTGGTGTCCATTAGCACGGTGGCATGTTGTCTTGACTCATTTGACGCGTTCGTGCTGGGAGCATATGGCTTATTAAGGCATGTGCTTGTTGGTTCCAGGGACTATTGCCTATATGATATCAGTATTGGCATTTGCTAATGCCGTGACCATGACTATGGCCACTTTAGGGTTCTCAGTCTTGTGAGATTTAACTATTAGAATTTATGCTTTATTTTGTGCAGTGCATACAAAACATATTCAAGAGATTCAGTTGCAGAAGTTTACAACTTGAAATTATGCTTGATGCGACTCTGCAATTAGATGGTATGTATCTAATTAGCGTTTTATTCAGATATGACATCGCCCCTATTCTGAATGTTCGTAATTTTGTATAATCAGTATATTCTGTTTTATACAAGTATTTCCCATGGTGCACATAAAATAACGAGGTTTTAGTTGAGTAAAGCTCTGAAATTTCTGTGGTGCATATATATGCAAAAGATCTTCATGGCTAATTTAGTCAGGAGCTGAATATCCTATCTCGATTTTCTTGCAGAATGTAGGATAGAAGTAGTGTTTATATTCTGATGCTTGATCAGAAATTAATATATTTATTTCATGCTTATGCATCTAGGAAAAAGTGATGACGGAGCTTCAAGGATATTTTATCCAGGAGATGATGTCCCTTCTCAATTTTTCCTGCAGAAGGCAAAAGCGATATTACAATATTCTCCTTTGTCAAAAACTCACCATCAACATTAAGTCCCATGCTTAGTGCGGAACAGTAATATTTCGTGGTAAGCACTCGATGGTGATTTTTTTGATATTACTTTACAGTTGTAAGCAAAATAAATCAACAAGTTTTAGTTTGTCGTACATTACCAGATATTCTGATTTGATGACGCTCCAATGTTGTTGAATAATTGAAGGAGTAATAGTTGATATAGTAGTGCATGTAGGATGATAGAGCATCGACTGGGGAGCATAAACTAGCGAAGCGTGGCTGATTTGTATGGTTTCAAAGAGGAAATCCTTGGTTGACCTAGATTTGGAATCCAATCACTGTAAAAGGGAGTAAACCCTTGTTATTATTTTTTTACTCTCTCCATCACCACCACCGGCTTTCCCTTTCTCTTCTCTCCGTCCAGCAGTAGTTTCTCCTTCTCCCGTCGGCGACCTCCTGCCGGTTTCCGGCACCGACCAGGTAACTTTTTTTTCTTTTACTTTTACGTGAAGTATTTTTTTTTTACGTGAGTAGCTTTCTCATATATTTCTCTTTTACGTGAGTGAGTACTCACATATTTCTCCTCATTTTATGAGTATTAACTCATTGCTTCAATTATCATTGCTTTTTCAATCGCAGTATGCTATCGATTGATAATTATCTTCTCTTGATAGCATCTTGCAAGTAAATCCTAATTCCACAATTATTCTTTCTGATCGTAGAAATCCTTCATTGGCTTTGTTGTAACGATATTAAGCTTGAACCAGGTATGCTAGGTCTTATAACGATTTTCCTTGATGTTGGTATAAATTTATATATGTATAAGCATGTATTTGCATATCAATATTATATATATACATAAATTAGAGCCAAACCTCGTGCATGGTTGTCCAATTGTTGACATAGATATTATTTGAACCCGTTGTAGATGTCTATCGATCATGAAGATAGTGCTGGCACTCCTTCTAGTGATAACAGAAGTGAAAATTCCGTTGTCATTTATCTAGATGATGTACCCAGCATCTACGACAAATTATTTGATGGCGTCACTGAAGAGGATGTTGACCCTGATTATGTTGGCAGTTTCATTCCGAGCGTCGATTCCTTTTCTCAGCCTCTGAATGTTTATCCACGGGCTCTTGTCAGGTGTTTTTTGCAGAGAAATGAGTATATGCCTTCGTTTGTTGATTTTTAAGACGTCCCAAACTCCTTTGCCTGGATGGATAGCATGGAATAAAGTTATGTTGAAGCATCCTCAGGTGAAGTTGGTTTTAGAAAATGCCAAGATACTCTATTGTGTGCGAGCGTTTGACACCTTAAGGATTAATAAGGACACGAAGGGTCTGCTTGCATTTATTTTCTGTTGGTGTGGTCCGACTCATTTAGCAACATGTTTTTGGGGTGAGTTGACAATTACTTTGGAAGATTGGCGGTCTTGTTGCAACTGCCAGTTGTTGGTAGCATTCCCATCGAATGGTCTGAACAGGATAAGAAATATGGAGCCCGCCTTATACAGAAAATAGAGAAGTCGCAGAAGGATGTGCATGTGTTGTTTCCGACTATGCATGAGATGATTTATCTCCCTTGTAGAGAAATTTCTTAGATAGTGCTTCAACGACTGAAAGGATGTTTTGGATGATGCTGAAATGGCTAAGATCAATGGCGCATGGATTTTTCGTCATTTTGAAGCTATTGAGATGTGTTTGCAGGAAGGAGGCATGACTTCTAGTTTGGAGACAGTCACTTAGGCTGGACATGAAGTTGAGAGGCTTCCTCGGGAATTGAAGCTTGCAACTGAGATTTTTGGGATATTGGATAAGGTGTATTCCGAAGGTGCTGAACCGCTTCTCAAGGAGTTTTCTTAGATTTTCTGAGTTTTATAGGTTTTCTGAGATACATGACTCTTTGTGATTTTATTTTGGGATTTTTATGAGTAGGTAGGATAATTTGAATGATTTTCCAGGACATATATATTTTTGAAAGAAATAATACTTTGCTTGATTAATAAATTGAAACCCTTAGTATGAATGCAAGATGTTGCAAACATTTTGGAGGAATTACAAATACTGCATAAAACATGGAAATACTATGAGGTGGTGATAGAATGTTTTAAGCGTTGTGGGTTGTTAGCCATTTGCCATGTATGACCACCCCTTCTGGCTTGTCGTTGTTGAAAAGCTTGTAGTAACCGCCGATCATGGTTTCAGTAATGAGATACGGCTTTTCTTCAGAAGAGGCTGTGATTTTATATATCGTATCTCCGACATGGAAGACATTGGGTTCAGGCCCCTTAATTTCATGACATGTCTTCTGAATGCCTGGGTCACTAGCTTGCTTATCTCTAGTAGAGACAATCCATACCCATTCGATAAATTTTTGAAAAGGATCAGCTTCCTATTCACATCGCCGAGTCAGAGTAGGATTGATATCTGGGTCAAGTCCCCATGCTTCGATGGGATGTGAGATCGTTGTTTGCAAAGAAGTTGGTTGGATATGACTTACTTGTGTGCGAAATTTTCAGACATATCATGTTACGTCCTCTCCAAGTAATTATTACACATCCAGCTCCATTATACGACGAAACTAGTTTGATAGGTCGTCCTCGGGATTTGCTGGCTTGTTTAAGAGTCTTGGAGGTACGGTGTCGTTAAAGGTGATACACTCGCTCCCATCTTGTTGCTACGGACCCACAGGCGTCCCAGAATCATGTCATAATTTGGATCCTCTTTGATAATATGGAACTTGACTTTCACCTCAAGAGTGATGTAGCCGTAAGCACTCTGGGATTTCCATTTAGAATTATTAATAACGGTTGGCGAGTGCGTGGCTTCGTTCCTGGATATTTCCGCAGCTCTTAGAGTCTTGATAATGATGATATTGACATTGGTGTCTGCATCGATTAGTGTTTATTCAAACTCGGTGTTCTTGGAGAAAATAGTGGTGAGAAGACCCCAGCTAGGTTTCTCATCGTGTTTGATGGCTACGTTTTCTGAAGCAGACTTGGGATACACAATAGCTTTTTCGGTGAAGAGTATATGCTTACCCGAAAAGATACGGTTGAGGGCAGTAAAAATGTCTCTGTGTTGTTCCTTTGATAGGTAAAGAAGTTCACATATACACTCCATCATGGATTGGACGTTTTTATTGATAGAATCTCCAGAAAGGGTGAAACTCCTTACAGTGAGTGGATCTTTGTGAACACCTTCAGTCCCCAAGCATAGCTCTCCTGGGTCGATCTTTTCTCTGAAGATACGCCTTAAGCCATTGCATTTACTAGTGGGATGGTTGAAAAACCTATGGAGGTGACAATATTTTGGATTTGACATGTCCTCTTCAGTGGGTGGATGTCGCACAGGCGGTAACTTGATAGCTCCATTTTGTACCAATAATCCCAGTAGTTCGAGGACCTCCTCCATGGGAAAGGGAAAATCTTGGATTGTTAGATCCGTCTTATTTTGTTGTGACTGACGCGGAGTCTCGAATGAGCCTTGTCCTTGAGTTGGTGTCGGTGCTGCCGTCGGTGCTGATGCAGTACGCCTGGCGTGTAATGCCAACTGTGGTGCTATTTTTCTCTTGGATCCTTCATCAGTGACAACACCTATGAAGTGCTGGCTAGAATATTGTTTGTTTACCAGTCGTCTACTTCCATGGGTGTTTCCATGACTTTCTTCTCTGGAGGGCCTTGTCCTTTCCAATAAGGATGGAGCAGTTGTTGCTGATCTCTTGGTGGCCTCATGTATCTCAGAGAAGGTTTGAAATCATAAATTTTCTAATAAGACACGATAAATAGGAATCATACCGTTAATGCAAAGCTCCACCAATTGTTGCTCAGTCACGTTCTAGTCATGGCAGTCGAGAGCTTGTGTCCTGGACCTCTTTACGTGTTCGTTGGGATGCTCGTTGTTTCTCTTGAAAATTATTCCCAGATTCAAAAGAGTGATTTCTTCAGAGACAAAAAAATACTTTTTATAAAAGGCATTGACCATCTGAGACCAACTGTAGATGTTGTTGGGAGCGAGGTTGTTGTACCAAGTGTAAGATCTTCCCGTAAGAGATTTGGAGAATTCTTTGAGCCACAACACTTGATTATATTCATGCGCTCTTAACGATTCCAAGAATCGAGAAACATGTTCTCGAGCGTTCCCGGTGCTATCGTTCAATGAGAATAAAAGAGATGAATACCCGTTCGGCAATGCAATCCTCTGAATTTCTGCAGGGTAAGGGGGTTGGTGTTCATGGAATGAAGATGAATCTTCCTTTCCACGATTTTGCAGGAGCCTTTCCAGGTCTTCGCGAGAGATAAAATTGTGTTGTTATTAACTCCTTTCTGGTACACGATCGATGATGATCTGTACTCCATCATCTTCTTTGAAATTGACTCTTGACGTGTTGGCCTCAGCAGTGATTGTGTTCTTAGCTTTCTTCGTTTGATGATAACGTTGGCCTTGTGATAATTGCTTCGTCAAAGTCTTGAGAAAGGTAAGAACTTTTTCTGGGTAGTGGACATGGCTACTTGATTTTTAGCCAAGGTTTCTTGTCGCTTCATCTAATCAGATATGGTTGGTGACGCCTGCTCCTTGTTTTTATCACCTTCCGTGGTACGGAGAGGGGTCTTGGTATTTGCAGTGGTGGTGTTTTGAGGAATGATCTCTGGAGTTCCACCACCAGTGTTGTTGGGGTTAGGAGTGGGTGTTGAACCTGAATTGGGGTTGGTTGCTGAACCTGACCTAAGCTCCACAATTTCCTTAAATGATTGAAGAATTGATTTTAAATAGTTGAAGAATTGGATTCGTGACCGAGAGATTGATCTCCCACCGTGGTCGCCAATTATTAGTACCTAAAAATTGATTCTAGGAAAAACAATATACTGTAGAATTACTTTATTTAGATTGGAAAATCAAAATCGTACATGGCAAGCCTAAACCATGATAATAGCCGTTCCGCCCTGCTTCGGTCACAAGGAAAGAAAAATGTGTTGATCTTAGGGGAGGGAATCAAAGAAAGTTGAAGGAATTTATGTGTTGAATTGTGTGTAGAGATGGAGAATAACAGTGTTGTGAGAATACGCACTTTCCCTTATAAAGTAATGGAGGTAGTGGAGAGATGGAGTAATGGGGATTATGGGGGTAATGGTGTAATTTCCCATTATCTTTGGAAGTTTCTGGAAAAACATTATCTCATTACCTCTTCAACCACTTCAAACGTCACCACTACTTTGTAACTTCCTTGTCATGGGGTGTTACCAAGCCCATGTTGTTGTAACCACCATACCAAAACCCCATGTTTAATCCCCCATGTAATATGATTTGATCTCTCGTAAGAGTTATGGAGTCATGGACTTAAAATCGTGAGTTTGTTGTAAGACAATGCTATTAGTAAGCATAGCACATTTTTTGGCATGTTTGTAGCATGCAATTTTGTGCTTAGCATCAGTGGTACATATGAGTGCCAGTGGATTAACCAGGGTGTTTCTAGCACAAGTGTCATGGCCTTGGTGATAACGGTAGCAACGAAAAATGATGTTGGCACAGGCAAGCAAAGAATGGCACTACAATAAGCGAAGAAGAATGCCACTGCCGTGTGCGAAGAGGAATGGCACTGGCATGTGCAAAAAATAATGGCACGGTGGAATCAAGCAAAAGGCACGGCAGCAGCGTACATGGAGTAGTGCTAGCGCCGTAGTGTAGGCACTAGCACTGCATCTAGTGCTGCTGCGCTGCTGCTAGCAATTCTCTTAGCGCCTCTGCCAGTGCTTGTTGGTGTCCATTGGCACGGGAGCATGTTGTATTGACTCATTTGACGCGTTCATGCTGGGAGCATAGGGTTTATTAAGGCCTGTGCTTGTTGATGCCAGAGACTATTGCATATATGATATAATTATTGGCATTTGCTAATGCCGTGACCATGACTATGGCCTATTTAGGGTTCTCAGTCTTGTGAGATTTAACTATTATAATTTATGCTTGATTTTAGGCAGTGCATACAAAACATATTCAAGAGATTCAGTTGCGGAAGTTTACAACTTGAAATTATGCTTGATGCGACTCTGCAATTAGATGGTATGCATCTAATTAGCGTTTTATTTAGATATGACATCGCCTCTATTCTGGATGTTCGCAATTTTGTATAATCAGTATATTCTGTTTTATACAAGTATTTCCCATGGTGCACATGAAATAACGAGGTGTTAGTTGAGTAAAGCTCTGAAATTTCTGTGGTGCATATATATGCAAAAGATCTTCATGGCTAATTTAGCCAGGAGCTGAATATCCCATCTAGATTTTCTTGCAGAATGTAGGATAAAAGTAGTGTTTATAATTCTGATGCTTGCTCAGAAATTTATATATTTATTTTATGCCTATGCATCTAGGTAATAGAGATGACGGAGCCAGGAGCTTAATGTCCCTTCTTAATTTTTCTTGCAGAAGACAAAAGTGATATTACAATTTTCTCCTTTATCAAAAACTCACCATCAACAATATGCTATGAAAAGATAACAACTACAAGAGTAATTAAACCAAAATTAGCATGGCCATGGAAAAGGAATTAAGCACCTTATTCTTCACAACTTGTATTGCCTTGGTATCATATAAACTTCAAAAACTTACATCTTTTGCTTTTCTTTCTTTTTGTCTTCACTTTTGATTTAGATTTTTTCCCCAATTTTTGTTGCTTGCAAACCTTGACTATTTTTAACTTTCTTCGTGTTTTTTATATCGCTCCGCTTGTTGATGATGATGTGTTTCTATTGTTGCTTCGTCGAGAGAATGGTGCCAACTGCAAACAAGACAACGAGATAGAGTTAGAAATTATGATGACACCCTCATGATTGAAGAAATAGCACTCAAGAGATCAAAAAGTAATGCTGAAGTTGGTGGGAAGTTGAGTATGTCATCATTCTACACGGAATTAACGTAGGATGACACTCACTCTAAAGAGCAATTTTTAGACAACTACAAAGAGTTGAAGGTCTGGAGCCACACTTGATGTAATAGTAGGTAGTCTTCACTAATGATTGATCAATCCCCTAATACTGTATTCTTTTTGCACCTAATTCTTCACCGGTGGTTTAAGTCCCTTTTTTTCATCTCTTGCCTCTCAACAACTAAGAAACCCAAATGTCGTTCTTAATTACTTCTAAATTCAATTATTTCGGTACGAACTTCGTATGTAGACTTAGCTACAAGTATACTAAGTGACTCTAAAATCTATAAAAGTTTAAGGTTTTCATGCAAATATGTACAAAAAGTTTAAAAATTCTACATACAAAAGAGAATATTAAGAATTCTAAATGCTTAACCACTCCCCCATATTTAAATTTTACATTGTCCTTAATGTATATTGACTCATCCAATGTAATATTAAAGGTGGAAAATTCCTACTAATGATATGAAAAGATAAGAAAAATAAATCTAAAAAGATAAAGATAAAAATACAAAACCAATGGGTTGCCTTCCATTTAGCGCTTGGTTTAACATCGTCAGCCCGACTGTAGACTTCTCGCTACTCATTAGCCCGGGTCTAATCAGAATGAATATCACTGGGGTGTCGAATTGCTTAAAAAATATTGAAGCGAATCTTTTCATTGTCAAACTCCATCTTGAGAGTTCCTATATCAACATCAATCACGGTTTTAGCCGTTTTCATGAATAGTATCCTAAGTAACAACGGAATAGACGCGTCAGACATGTTATCATCTCTAACACGTAAAAATCGACTGGAAATACTAGTTGATTCACCTTCACAAGAACATCTTCAATAATACCTCTAGGGTATATATTAGTACGATCAACTAGTTGTAAAACAACTCCAGTTTCTTTCAACGGACCCATTTTAAAGATTCATAAATAGATGCAGGCATAACATTAACTGATGTTCCTAAATCAACCATAGCCTTTCCAAACCTTTTATTACCAAGCATAACATGTATATCAAAACTACCAGGATCTTTACATTTGGGTGGGAGTTTCTTTTGGAGGATAGCAGAAACGTTTTCCCCCATACTCATTACCTTGTTACCGGTCAACCGTTGTTTCTTGGAGCACAAGTCCTTCAGAATTCTTACATATATTTGGGGATTTTTTTTTATCGTATCTTTCAGTGGAATATTCACATGAATCTTCTTGAAAATCTCTAAAATATCCTTATCTTGTTCCACCTGTTTAGAGTTAGCAAACCTGCGAGGAAAAGGTCAAGGAGGAACGTAAGTAGGAACAAGAGGTTTAGAGTTTTATTTAGGTACCTTATTGGTTTGGGAAGAGTCAGTAATCTTTTTCTCCAAAACCGCCCCCTTAGGGGTCTTTGTTCTTCTTAGTCTCTTCTAGTTGCACAGTTCGTGTACCACTTCTCAATGTCACAGCGTTGGCACCTTCTACCGGGTTAAGAGGTTGAGAAGGGAGTTTCCCACTATTCTGTGCCTTCAGAAGATTGATCTCACTTGCTATACTACTCACTTGTGTTTGTAGTTCTTTGATTGCATTATCAGTCGTCTGCTGATTTTTCTATATCAATAATGTCCTATTCTTCACTATGGAAAACATCTCCGATGATTCCGAGTTTTGAACTAGTTGTGGTTGTTGTACTTGTTGTTGAAAACTACTAGGACTATTGAAAACCGATCTTGGGATTTTAGCTTGCTTGTTTGCATAGCTGAAGTTTGGATGATCTCTCCACCCTGGATTATATGTGTTAGAATAAGGATCATACCTTTGTCTCTGCTGATTTGGGAAAATAGCATTGACTTGATCATTTACTTCTTCATAACCTCGGGTAGATGCTGGCACCACCACGACAGCAATTTGTTGCATCATTGCTGCTATGTTACCCATTTGCTGACGAAGTTCAGAAACTTCGCTCACTTCGCTGATCCTGACGAGTGATTCTGACCCACGACTTAAGAATTATTGAAAATTTGCTGCCATGTTATCAATTAACTCTCTAGCATGAGCTACTGTTTTGTTCACTAATGCACCACCACCTATACCATCGAGAAGATTCATATCACTTGCTTGAAGTCCCTCGTAGAAGTACTGGATGATCAATAAACCCCTGAATTAATGATGCGGGCAGTTAGCCACCAATCTCTTATAACGTTCCCAGCATTCATATAATGTCTCTCTTGCTATCTGTTTAATGCCACAAATTTCTTTCCGAATCTGAGTTGCTTTTGATGCTGGAAAATATCTCTCTAAGAAGAGTTTCTTCAAACCATTCCATGTTGTGACACTGCCAGAAGGTAAATAGTACAACCATTCCTTAGCAGTGTCCATCAAGAAAAATGGAAAAGCTCGTGACATGACTCCATCTGCATCTATATCCTTTGGTAACATGGCCATGACTATGTTATGAAAATCCATTAGATGTTTGTTTGGATTTTCATTAGTTATTGCATGAAACTTTGGTAGCTCATGGATCAACCCTGGCTTGATCTCAAATGTAGATGTTGTTTGAATACACCATTGGTATGTATCCAACTTGTGAGAAGCTAAGTCCTTGAGTGTACAGTTCGTATCACCCATTGCTTCCTTTTGTTTGTCTTCAGGTTTATCTTTCAATACAGTTCCTCTCCGAGTCTCGATTCCAATTTGTGGGTACCCGACATGTTTTGGTTTCGGTTTAGGAGCCAGGTGATAAGTACCTCAAAAAAAATTCTTGAAACGAAATTAAAAAAAAAATCAAAAACAAGTAACAATCCACTATGCCTCCCCGGCAGCAGCGCCAAAATTTGGTCAGTTGTCGGCCAAGCAAAATTATTTCAAATTCTTTTCACTCACAATTATAAATAAGAGTATAGGAATAAGAATGAATTTGATCCACATGGAGATACGGGTTGTTAAGAAACTTTTGAATTCCTATATAACTGGGGAGATTTAAGATTATTGTAAATTAATTTAAACTAAAATAACAAAAAATAAAAATAATTTAAGTTATAATATAATGAAAATACTGGTTAGAGAGTTCATCTTCCGTCATCAAACATGTTATCAACTAAATCAGACTCAATATTCAACTTTTCTCAATATCAATAACCCTAGAGCATCATATCGCAGGTTTACTCCGGCAAAACTCACTTTATCATCAAAAGCGCAAGAGCCACTCTTTGAATCCTTTTCATTAGATAACCTGGCAGAAGAGACACTCAAGTTTAACCCAATGAAAGCAATAGTATTTATGAGTTGAGGTTATTCTAAGCAATCTGGCGCAAGAGCCGCTCAAATTTAACCTAGGTCACGCTTCTACACATAATCTCATGGCAACATCCCGTCGTTAGAAATTATGTTATGCTACTTGTAACAAGGGTCTTTTGACAATTCCGGATCTCAAACCCTAGTTTAGCTATAAATATAAATTTATGAAATTTTAATTCGCGACTTAAACAAGCAATAATTCAATCATATATCACGTTATAATTAGTAGAACATAAGCGATATTAAAGAAAATATGAATTCTAAGAATGAATGCGTTAATTAATAATCATGTTCTAGACTTCGGACTACATCTCTAACCAATGAGATTAAATTAGATCATAATGGATTTCTTAAAAATCCATGGAAATAATAAAGTTGAAAATAAAAGCAAACCCTAGATTGTAGAAAAGTCTCCAACTCCAAAGCTCCTTCTCTTCTCTTCTTAAGTTATGATATGATAAATCCCAAATAAAAGTGAAATTGTCTCTTATACATATATCCAAAAACAGATGTGCTCGTGCTCGAATCCCGGTCAAAATAAGTTGTTAAAAGTTGCTCCAACTAGCCAAAATCGTGAAATACTAGCCAAATAACAAATGGGCTCCCCACATTGTAGAAGACCCATCCCAAATAAATTTTTTAATTTAAATTGGCATCGTTAAATACCTACAGGCAAAAAATTATTTTTTTCTCGGTCTTTTGATACTCAGTTTTTCCTTGGTGATTTCTACGGCTAGATAAAACCTGGACGAAATTGTCCTGAGTTTTCCTCTTTTTTTTTTCTCTTTCAATTCTACGCCTGGATAGAACTTGGACGTAAGTTGTCCTGGGTTTCTCCTATTTTTCTTCCAAGTATATGGCTAGGTAGAATCAGCCGTACGTTTCCCTGTTGTTTTTTTTCCACTAAAACTCCCATCCAACAGCCTTACTGCCAGTAGCAACCATGGAATGACTCGAGCTCCACCTAATCTTCATGTCTGTCAATCACCATCAACCTCATATTTACTTCTTCCATTATCCAACATCCATCAATCGACATCAAACCACCATAAACCTCCACTGCTTCTCAAAGCATCACATCCATCTTTGTACCACAGGCTCAAACCATCAAATTGAATTGCCATGATCTAGCAGTTGAAACTCCATCTCTTCTAACTCAAGCAACCAACAGTTCTATCACTATCGTGATCATCATCAGCTACCATCACAGCCTACTATAGAACCTAGCTTTAACCTTCTCTATTCACCGTCATCACAGACCATCATCCTTCGTCACTGATTTTCTCATCAGTAGTACCAATAGCGTCATTTCAACTCACTCCCTATCTCGATTATTAGCAGCAAGCACCACCTAGCCATCATCTCCTCATTATAGATTCTAGTTCTTTTATATTTTTGCATGTGACCCATTACTTCCAACAAAACTATTTAACCCATCGAGCAAACACCACCATCAACAACACAGAACCGAGCTCAAAGATAAACACCCATCATCACCATCATGATCATCACTGATGTGTGTCGTAAGTGCAACCAGTTACTCAAGATGCTTCCCACTGATAAACTAGTAATATAGCAGTAGTAAGGATCGTTCCCACAAAGAGCTGTGTAATTGATACGTTATTTAGATTATCAAAACTAGAGTAAATACTTAAAAGGAGGTTTTATTTAAAACAATTAAAAAGAATAATAATAAAAAATAAAAAAAGATGATTAGGGAGCACCACTAATTAATTAGTAATATAACGGTAGTAAGGTTCGTCATCATAACTTCATTCTTTCGCCATTGGCTTCGTTTTCTCGTTCTCTTCGACATGGTGGTTAGACATTCTGGATTTGACTGAGTACCACTGGGTCTTTGGAAATTCTTCCCTTATAACACTCCATTTCCACTTCTTTTAGAGATGTAACCTACAAAATACATAATATACAAAAGTAATAATAATACAAGGTAATTCACATAAAATCTAATAAATAAGTGTAAGAAAATAATACTCAAAACATGTAACTTGCGCACTTATCAAGCGGCCATGGTGGGTGGCCATTACGAGCAGTCTCTACGAGCCGTCGCTGCAAGCGGCCATGACAGGCAGCCAAACCGAGCGTCCATGGTCAACGGCCTTGGCGGGCGGACGGCCTTTACAAGCAGGCTCTACGAGCGGCCATTGCGAGAAGCCATGATGGGAATCCAACCGGAGTGGCCTTGACCGGCAGCCAGGTCGAGTGTCTACTGTAAGCAGCCAGGCTATGGCGGGTATCCATGGTGGGTGGTCTTGGTCGGTAGCTATGGTGGGATGCCTTATAAGCGGCCGTTATGAGCAGCCACTATGAGAAGGCTTGGCCGACGGCCATGACGGGAGGCCGTTATGAGTAGCCATTGTAGGCGGCCATTAGGAGAGGCCACTACGAGCACAATTGGACAATAGCTATGACAATAGGCCACTACAAGCGGCCATGATGAGCGGCCTTTACAAGCGGCCACTACGAGAAGTTGTTACTAGTGGCCTTTAGAAGCAGCCTTTACGAGCGTCCACGCCAAGCGACCGTTACGAGCGGCCACTTCGAGCCGCCTTGGACGGCGGCCATGACGGGCGGCTGTTATGAGAATCCATTACGAGCGGCTATAGCCTTGGCCGGCGGCTATGAAAAAAAATAATTTTGGCATTTTGTTTCAGGCAACTGAATGTTGGCAGTTGATGCAGGCGGTTTGACACGTAGGCATTCGAACAATTTTGACGAACCTTTAGGAAGTAGTTCCAACGAACTTTGCAGTGACACAGTTTCAATGAACTTCGAATTGCGTGGTTTTTGCGAATACATGAATCTCCTTTTTCACGATTAGAATTCCAAGTTTTCACTATAATTTCTCGTATAGGAAAACTCGTTTCTCTTTCTCGTTTCCCCTTAGTTGGCACCAATGTTTGTACCAAAAATAACTTTCGGCAAGAAAAACGATTGATTTGATGATGATGATGATGATGTGAAATAAGGTAAGAAAATGAATTAAAGATAGATGATGGAGACAAGAATTTAACGCGGTTCGGCGAGTTATGCCTATATCCGGACGAATCCCCATAGGGAGAGATATTTTATTAATTTCAGTATAGTAGTGTTTGTCCTAGTTTAGAGAGATACGATGTTTAGGGTTTTCTTCCCCCTCTTCGCCTCTCCTTGTAGGGTTTAAGTCCCTTATATTTATACAATTAAATTAATGAGATAAACTCCATATGTGGTAACTTGGCCAGCAAGACGCCTGGAATGTTTCAGAATTTTTCCGCAGTGACTTGGTCAACAAGCAATCAAGAACTTTCCAGAACTTTTTCCTAGGGTTATGGCATCGTGTCGGTAGAGACGGGCCAAACTAACATGGGTTGACATATTTGAATGGCGGACTTCAAACGGTGGGGTTGACGGCAAGACTTACTGGTAATTTGGCCTGACTGAATGTCGAGCTGAATGAGCTGGTAATCTGGCTGGAAGCATGGCTGGAGTATTGGCAGCATGGCTAGAACATTGGCAGCATGGCAAGTAGACTACCTAGCAACATGGCTGGGCCGTACCAAGAGAAATGAGTCTACTGATCGAGCTTTGTGAATCGGGCCGGACGGACTAGACCAATGGAGTTGGCCGGAAAAAATGGGTTAGCGGACCAGGTCGGGAGAACTGTATCTTGACCACTTTATGTTGACTTTGACCATTGATCAACAATTGACTTTGACAATTGATCAACAATTGACTTTGACTGTTCACCAACAGTTGACTGGTACAACTAGTCTGACAGATTGGGATGGCATACTTGGATAGCAGCTATATGGCGGCCTAGACATCAATCTGGCCCATGTGGTAATTTTATACATGGTACAAACAAGTATGTTAGGCAAGTAATCTTGGCAATAACTGAAAGTGGGAGATTAACCCAGGGATCCTTCCACAGCTTCATACTTTTTCCATCACTAATGTTCCATATAATACAATTTTTAACGGCATCTCTACCTTTCATTATAATCCCCCATCTTACATAGCTTTTTTTTCTTAATATCATAGGTCCAAAAATCATAATAAAAAAATACTTTGCTTTCAAAAGTCTAGTGACGTCAGACTTCTGACTTGTAAAAATTATACATGTCATTTTAGCAAGAAGAGACAAATTATTAATATCCAAATCTCTCGCTCCTAGCCCACATACTCTATAGGTCTGCATACTTTATCCCAACTAAATTTGCACAAACTCTTCTTATATTTGTCCCACCCCACAAAAAGTTTTTCTTATATCAATATATTTAATTTTTTAATCAAACCTTGATGGAGTTTAAGTATTTACATAATATGATTAGAGATTGGATCAAGCACAGACTTTATCAAAGTTGTTCTGCCTGCGGGTTCAAAGTCTTTGAATTCCATCCACTCAATTTATTTGTCATCTTCTTAACAAGATCAACAACAATGTTTGTACTAATTCTTCCCCACTACAGTGGAATACCAAAGCACTTATCTGGATCTTTAGTGATCTGCACATTCAAAGCATTTGTCATACCTTTTAAAAATTTCTACCCAAATTGGATGAAGTAAAAATAGTTGACTTATCATCATTGAATACCTTCCATGACCACCTGCAAAAATTGTCAAGAATGAGACGTAAATTACATGCATTTTTGTAATTTGTTTTGAGAAATATGATACAATCATCCACATACAAAGAATGGGATGACAGGGGCACCCCTAGCAACCCTTATACTAGAAATTACTTTCTCTTCTAACCCCTTACTTATAAGTCTAGACAAAGTTTCTAGACATAAAATAAATAGAAAAAAGGATAAAGGGTCGCCTTGTCGAAGCCATATAGTAGGCTAGTACTTGTAGCAACTTAGTTCAGTGTGTGTTCAAACTGGACGAGGTCCCGGGGTTTTTCTGCTTTGTAGTTTTCCTCGTTAACAAAATTTATGGTGTCTTATTTAATTATTATTTTTACGCATTATATTGATTTATTTTTATAATTTAAAGGATAAGAAGGTGTACGTTAATCAATCCATGTGATCAAGGATCTCTTGATTGAAATTATCCAAGGATATTTTCTTGTCTTCTTTAATCTTTGGTTGAAGTTCACGCAAGGAATTATCTATACGTTCCGTAACGAAAAAGTTGGTGGTGTACTAGGTACCCTCACCCTTTTCATTGTTTATAGACACCGAATGAGCACAAACATAGGCCATCCTAGCTATATCCAACGCATGCAGTCAAAAGTACCTGGCATATCTTGAAAGTCTCTATCCTGGTTTTGCTTTAATATTTCTTTAACATCTGCCTATGTTGGTTTTTGTAAATACGTTGGACCAAAATGATTAATCATTGTTTCGCAAAACAATGAAAGATACTTGTATGAATATTTTTTTACCTGTACGAAGGTACTCATCGTTAGAATCCACTTGATACCCTTAACCTATAATCCCTAGGGCCGAAGTAACCTTTTGTTCAGGACTATGACCTCTAATATTCAGTGCATCAAATTGATAATTAGATCGAGGTTGTACCATACATAACTCATCAATAATCTTTATCACCAATTGTCAGGACATGCGGAATCGACGTTGGAAATTTTCATCAAAGTACACACCAACGACGTTGAAATAATCGTGAACTTATCCCGCCCTTGATACGTATATCTTCTTGTTAATACATCTTTTGGATCCGAAGCTCTAGAAATTTGCTCCGGATGTACCATCATCAAAATGTTGGTTAATTCTCTAATTTCATATGTCTCATTATCAAGTTGTGAAGTTATCGTAACATCTAGTATACATTGACTGCTTTGATTTAAATCGATTCATATGAATTTATATTGCTTGTTCAGAATAATCCATTTATTATGAAATAAAAAATAAAAAAATTTGAGAAACTTATTTTAGAAACACGTTGATATCATAAAATTTGTGCAAAATAATGTAAGTAAATTGTTATTAGTATGGTACGTAGAGATGCGGAGGATATAGGAGTTTACTATGGAAATGAATACGTTAGGGCGCTCTCGCATTAGATATCTACGCGTTTTCACCCGTCCGCTAAAAATTGTCGTTAGATATAGATTATCTTCCACTTCCATGGTGGCGCACTGAATATGGCAGATTAAAACTTCTGCCTTTATGCCAAAAAAAAAGAAAAAAAAACCCGGCCTAAGCACCAATAAACTGGTTCTGAATCAAGTTTCCATTTCTGACTCAAAAACAACCAAGACAGCTTCACGTGACTAAACTGAAAGAAGACTAGACCCTTGCGACTAACTCTACTTCTGCACATTTTGGCGCGAATTTCTTGACAAATTGTTCACTTTACACGTGGATCCTCTTTTTTATGACACGTGCCCAAATGTAATTCGATGACCATGTGTGTCGCCTTTCTTTTGAGGAGAGACACAACTCCATTTCTCACTCAAACTGAAAAATTCCCTCTTTTTCAAGATCTCCATTACCCTCGTTTCTCTATATTTTATCAATCTGATTGATTTTGGAGACTTTAGATCTTTTTTTTTCAATTTTATTTCTTTACTTGGGTCTTCATCGATGGAGGCTCAACAAATTAGTAGAATTTTCATATCAAACTCATTAATTTTTAGTAGTCATTTAGCTAAAATTTCTAGAAATCTTGGTAGTGTGAAGGGTATGAATTCGAGCTTGTTTCCAGTTTTTAGTGAGAGAATTAGTAGTTGTAACGGTGGTGGTCGATTTCTGTCAATGAGAAGATCTGTTAATGAGAAGAGTAAAGGTAGTGGGGGATTTAATAATTTTCAAGATGAAATTTTAAGATCTTTTGAAGATAAAAATGATGTGGAAGTCATTTTTGAGAAACAAATTGATCAGTCAATGGAAAAGAAATCTCAATCTGGTATGTTTGTTAACAGATGCAACATACATTGCTTCATTCATTTATAAATTCAAATTGTACATTTCTGTTTTCATATATTTGTAATGGATGATATTTCGAAAAATTGTTGAATTTTATCATTAAAATTGAGTGCGATAACAATATGAGGTTTGACATGATTATGCTATCTCAAAACGTGGTAATAAATGAGGCTGTAGGATCAATGTCGAAACATATATAGTTATTGTTTCATGGCAGATTAAGAGATTGCATAACAATGTACCAACGATGTGCTTGTTGTGCGTAGTACTGCACATTTTATGTGGAAGTTCTTTTCAAAGGCTAGCTCTTGTATCATGATTTAGCTTGTTTGGTTCCTTTAAAGCAGTAAAAATTAATAAATCATATTTGAACATGTTCGAAGTAACCATCAATCTTTTTCACATTAGATTTCTTCATATTTATGCATACTAATTAATGAGAGTAAATATATATGTTAGTCATGTTTAGTGCTTCAAATGAGTTATCTACCCTTGAAGCTCATTAGGTGTTATTTAAGAGAAGAAAAAGCCATATGAATTTGAGTACCCGTTTAACTCATAAAGAAACTTATGTTACTGATATTTTATTTAGTTTGCCAAAAAGACGGCACTACAAAGGTTTTGATGTTCATCTAGTTCACTCCACTTTTTATTAGATGAAATATGAACTTATAAATATTGGTGTCATATGGGAAGCAGGGAGCAAGGAATTTGTGGAATCAATTACCAATATAATCAATGAAGGAAAAGAAGGAGCCGTGGATGCAGACAAAGAGGAGAAGCATCATACCAAAGTAACTCATAGCATTGTATTTGTTACCGCACAAGCAGCACCATATTCAAAAACAGGTGGTTTAGGAGATGTGTGTGGCTCCTTGCCTATCACACTTGCTAGTCGTGGGCATCGTGTGATGGTGATTTCTCCAAGGTATCTAAACGGAACTCCGGCGTATAAGAATTTCGATGGAGCAGTTGATACTGAGTGTAAAGTCAAGATTTCTTGCTTTGGTAGTGCACAAGAAGTTCAGTTCCACCATGGGTATAAAGCAGGTGTTGATTGGGTAAGTACATCCGTTTTCCAACAAATTCGACCACCATTTATCTGTTTTCAGTTGTTCGATTTGTTTCAAGATGATAAAAGAAAATGGACTAGTTGAACTTAAATCAATGTATATAGCGATGGTTTACTCACTCTTTATTTCATAGGTATTTGTGGATCACCCTGCATATCATAGACCAGGAAATCCATATGGGGACGTTCATGGTGCTTTCGGTGACAATCAGGTCTGGTTTGTCATTATTCTTTTTTAAGAATAAAACTTCAGTGGAATGGCATTTAGGGATTTAACATAATTTTGTTTATATCTGAAAGTTTTTCTTATGTTCTTGTCAGTTTAGGTTTGCATTACTTTGCCACGCCGCATGCGAGGCACCATTGGTACTTCCATTAGGCGGGTTTACTTACGGCGAGAAATGCTTGTTCCTAGCTAATGACTGGCATGCAGGTCTTGTTCCAGTGTATGTAGTTTGTGTGCCTTTCTACTCTAGGTATATGTGGTTAGGCTGGTCCAGTGAGCAACAAAAGTTTCTAATGCGTACCTTTTTGGTTTTAGTCTTTTAGGTGCCAAATACCGCTCACATGGAGTTTATAAGGATGCACGCAGTATCATCGTGATACATAACCTCGCACATCAAGTATACCTTTTTTGCCTTATCACCTTTTATTGACTAAGTGATGACTGATATATGTCCTGGAGCTTATAAAAGGAAAACTGAGCAACAGAGGAGAAACCTTTTTATTTCCTTTGGGCTAAGTGATACAGTTATAGTCCAAGTCTGAAGAAACTATATTTTAGTAGTTGATATGCATGGACATCAAGATATGTAAATTACAAATTAAGAAATTTTGTTTCTGAGTATCTTCTTGTCTGTTCACGCAAGGGAGTGGAGCCAGCAATAACTTTCAAGAATCTGGGATTGCCAGCGGACTGGTACGGTGCTTTGGAATGGGTATTTCCAACTTGGGCGAGGACCCATGCTCTCGACACAGGTGAAGCTGTCAATATCTTGAAGGGTGCGATTGTGACGGCTGACAGAATAATGACAGTGAGCCAGGTAATGAGAATTCACTCATGAATCTCCCTCCTTCTCTTCCTCCCGTGCTTCGACAACCGTATTTCTTGTATTTATATTTACTTTATCATGTAGGGTTATGCATGGGAAATAACAACAGTTGAAGGTGGATATGGTCTTCACGAGCTCATAAGCAGTCGGAGAGGTGTTTTAAATGGTAAAGAAAATCAACATGTCAGCATACTTTAAAAACTAATTTACTTGATAAATGAGTATCAAACCTCTATCGGAAACCAGGGATTGCGAATGGAATTAATGTGAATGAGTGGGATCCATCAATGGATGAGCATATTGATTCCCATTACTCATGGACGACCTTTCTGGAAAGGTAACTTAAACTTGCACTTCAATGTCCATTAATATCGCTAATTTTTGTAGCTGCATTGTACTAAAGGACAGGAAATTACAGGCTGAATGCAAGGCAGCTTTGCAGAAGGAATTGAGTCTCCCTATCAAACCCGAATGTCCCATGGTGAAACAAGAAGACCTCAAATTTGATGTGGTTAGGATCATAGTAGCTTATACTTTTTTTCTTATGAATTTTGTTTGGATGACATTGTCAGATTGGGTTCATAGGAAGACTAGACTACCAGAAAGGAATCGATCTAATTAGAGCAGCAATGCCAGAGCTTTTGGAAGATGACGTTCAATTTGTAAGTGAAATCTGTTTTTTCATTGGAGATAATTATAAAGAAAACTACCCTCCAATACATGTTAAACATAAATATCCCAGGGATATAATTACTTTGGTAACCTTTTGAAAGCATAACAATAATGGAACAAGGATCTCCCATTTTTTCCCATAGTTACTAACTTCACATGTATACATGTCTATCAGTATATGCAAGATGGTAAACTCAAATTGTGTGTTCCAGGTGATGCTTGGGTCAGGAGATAAACAAACTGAAGACTGGATGAGGGCAACTGAGACTGCTAACAGAGACAAATTTATTGGTTGGGTTGGATTTAACGTTCCTATTTCTCACCGCATTACTGCAGGGTAAGGTTGAGTATGCTTTAAATATATGTTTAATATTTACTCTTACATTATCTTTTTGTTTACACTTAAAACTGTCTTTGTATTATGCAGCAGCGATATACTCTTGATGCCCTCAAGGTTTGAACCTTGTGGTCTGAATCAGCTGTATGCCATGAGATATGGAACCATTCCAGTGGTGCACTGTACGTCTTAGGGTAAGTTAAATTTGTAGGATCTTATAACGTGGTCTCATATGTTGGTAATGCACATTAAAATTTGCTCCTATAATATGTTTCTAAATATCTATGCAGGATACAGTTGAGAGTTTTAATCCTTATGCGCAAGAAGGCAGTGGTCAGGGTACAGGTACGTATCTTCTTCTGAACCCTTCTCTAGTGTTTTTGTGGTTATCGTTAATTATGTCATGTGTATTATTGGATACACGTAAGCCACACTCAGAAAAGCTTAAAGCGAGCTGAAGAAAAAAGGAAAATATTCTTTTAAGGATTTTTATAGCGTCTTTGATAAAGACTAGAGTCAGGGAAAATTAGCAAATCATGATTGAGAAACTTAAAACTTCTTGTGTATGAATCAAAACTGTATTACTTTTAAGACATTACCAAAAGCTTAGAAAATTTACAACTTCTCTAAATCGAAGTTTTGCTTTCATTTTCATGTTCTCACTGGTTTTTTTTTATTGATCATACTTTGCAGATGGACATTTTCACCATTAACAAAAGACTGTATGTTGGAGGTAAGTTATCGGGTTCTTCCATTGGACTGACACATTATCTTTCAAGCTTTGCTTGTTAAAATAACATGCTTTTACAAGCTTTTTGTTGATTGACAGGCACTTAGAACGGCAATTGGAACTTATAAAGAACATGAGTCATCTTGGAAAGGAATAATGAAGAGAGGAATGGCCCAAGATTATGCTTGGGATAACGCAGCTGTTCAGTACGAAGAAGTTTTTGAATGGGCATTTGCCGATCCACCTTATATCAGATGAGCTTTACCAATTATTATCAACTTCCAGTCTTCCTTTTGACACCAAATGAAGTGTTATCCGTGTATAGAGTTATAATATTAGCGAAAGTTACATTTATAATTTTGGTCTTTTAGAAAAAAGTATTTCCTCTTCATAGCTAATGCTCCTTGGTCATTTTAAAGTATAACTTAGACCTTTACTTCCTCTGTTAAAGTGTAATATCCAGGATAAGATTTTTTCGGGTTTTGTTAAAATATAACATAGACCTTGGCTGATCTAATAGTTTGATATTCCAAAAAGATGCATCCAGAGTGTCATTTGGCACAGTAAGGGCCGTGGTCGGAGAGTGACAGTAAAGTTTCATGAACTTATGCTAAAAGACAAAAAAGAGGGGTGCACCATGACACCCGTGTGTAAAACTGACCAGTAAAGTCCCCGAAGTATCGTAAACTTCGATGTTGAAATCTTTATGGGCATACAAGATTTCCATGTGAAAAATAGGTCTATCTATTTTATTTCAGGTCTACCATTAAAAGTTAAAATATGATCACTATGAAATAAAATTAAAAATTTCTTATCCAATTATTTATATTATCGATTAATATACTTAATTAGTATTAATTAATTTAAATGTTAGTTAAATTAGTTGGTGATTTAAATTGGATTATAGTTAGATGATAAGAATTAAAGTAGAGTTTTTTTTAGAAAATTTATAGAAGAAGAAGAAAAAAAAGTTGGAAAAAACTAGGGTTTTATGATTTGGTATAATTCTGGAAGTGTTCAAATCCAAGAATGCATAAATCTGGAAGTGTTCGAAGTCAAGATTGTGCGAAAGTTCCCAAGGACCAACTGTGGCGCACTTGAAAATTCAGGCAAGAAGAGGTTTTTTGAATAACCATATAGCGTTGGCGCTGGCATTAGGCCAGCGCAGAAGTAGTGGCGCGTTCCCGGGGACACGTGTTAGGAGTTCGACGTTTGTCGGGCTAGCGCCAAAAGCTAGTGACGCGTCCCAAGAGACACGTCTCTAAACAAGGTTGGCGATGGTCTTGGACAGCGCCATTAGCTTATGACTTGTCCCCGGAGACGCGTCTTTGGACAAGCTAGCGCTGGCCAAGGAGATAGCGTGTATCTAGGGATGCGTCTTGCTCAAGCTAGCATGTGTTATTTTGTGAAGCATCCCTTGGGCTGTATGCGTATAGTTTCGCGTCCTCATGGCATAACTCTTTGATTGTGGCGCGTCCAAGAGGAAGACGCATAATTTGTGACACGTCTTTAAGTAAAATGTTAGAGTGACATATTTTTTAAGGAAAAAACGTCGAATTGCGATGTGTTCTTTGTGAACATGGCATTAAGCTGGAATGCGTCTTCAAAGATCAGGTATTAGTTATTCCCAGAACTGATAGGTGTTATTGGAAAATCAATGCACATTGAAGACAAATACAAGGAATTTAGTTGTGGAATTTATATGACCTAAGACTGGTTCGATATGGCATAAATATTGTGAATGTTGGAAAAACTTCAGAATCAGTATAGAACGCATGTAGTATTTCAAGTTTTGATGCAAAGTCAGAAATATGCGCGTATACTTCTATGTTCTTGCAACTAGGTAGAAGGGCGACTTTATAATTCTAGTCCCTGTCAAAAATTCACCATCTACAGGTTGATCTTCCATTGGTTCAGGTATAGGCTCGATTTAAGAAAAAGAAAATATAGCTGAAAAACAGTTAAAATCATCACAAAACCTTACCTACGGCTGGGTGGACACCTAAAAAACTAATTGTAACACCATATTTATGGCTACCTTTAGTACATAATCTAACCAGAAGCGACCTTGAGTTTCTTTTACGGTTATCATTCCTAGCCGTAAACTAATTTCCTTCCTTTATACGGTTAATTGTATTACAATTGCTAAGTAGGTGACCCTGAAGCTAGTATAGGGACAGCTACAACCTGCCGCAAAAGAAAACTAACATCCTACGACCAGCTAATCCATTCGTAAGAGATATCATTAAATAACATTTAATATGTCCATAAACCTACGGTTGGATTCTCAGCCACTCGACCTGGCGTACGATTTATTTACGGCTAGGAGTTTCTATTTTTCCAACCATATTTCAAATCCTATGGTTGGGAGTTCATAATAGTCGTAGATATTTTTTACGTTTAGGATACCTTGATTTCCCAGCCGTAAACATATTACTGCTGGTATTAGGGGAACTTCTGGCAGTAAAAAGAATAAACTTTTTACGTACTTTAAGCAATTACAAGCAACAAAATTGAAGTTGGAGTTAAATTAGAGATATACCTGACTATTTTGAGCATTTGTTTCTTCACATTCTTGGCTTAGTCCTTCAAAATCATAATAAGATTCATATTCCCGAGTTTGGTTAAAAACTCTTGATTATCTAAAAAATCAGCCATAATGGGATTATTGTTTGTGGTATAAATATCTTGTTTGATTTGGAAAAAAAGGATTCACTTACCTCATAACTCTTGTTAGAATCAGTCATTTTGATGAAGAAAATCAAAATTTCTAGGTTTTCAAAAAAAATAAAAAATTCTTCTTTTATTTTCTTCTCCCTCTAAAACAATTTTTTTTTGTTTTGATTTTCAAAACAACTAAGTATAAACAAAATTGATTAATCTAATAAAACAACTAACTATTAATTAGTTTAGCTAATTATGTTCATTAATACTAACTAATAGAGGGTACTTAGTCATTACCAAAATTAATAGGATAAGGGGTTATTGAGTTTACTACTTGATAACCATATTGTGTCATTTTGACCTTAAAAACCAAAGGATGTAGCCCCAATAACAGGTTTCCTCTTTAGGCCAGGGCGTCCACTGAAAAGAGAAGAGATGGGAACGAAACCTATTACTGGGGTTGCATCAGTTTTCTTTGAGGGATGAACTAGGATTCAAATGTCCTAAATGTGGATAGAAGGGGACTTAATATATATATCAAATGTTAAAATTTCCCTTTGAATAGTCTTATTACCATATTACCTTTCCTTTATAACTAACCTAAATCTAATACAAAAACAAAACAAAACCTAAATCCATTCATCTTTTCCTTTTACTTTCTTCTTATTCTCCATTTCATCGTTTCCAATTTCCCTCTCCCTTTATTTTCCTCTTCAAACAATGATTAGTCGTCGATTCTCAAAATTATTCATTACTAATTAAACTTTTTTCGATAAAACAAAATACGGTTGAAGCAAGTGAACAAAGGTAATACCCAAAATCCAAAAGGAGGAAGACAAGCAGTTAATCCACCACCATCAGGTTCAAGTTCAAGTTTGGATGAGAAACTCGAACTGTAAAATGAAGAATTGACCAGTGAAGAAGATCACACTAGTTAATCCTCCATCAATGAATTCTATAAGGTTGGAATAAAAAAACCCACCATTTTTTGTTGAATAAGATTGCATAAATAGGTTAGATATGATCAAATTATGGTTTAAATTTTCAGTTTCTGAACTACCTACGACTATGATGTTTAGATTTCCTAACCGTAAACACTACTATACGGACGGAAAATGTTGCTCCCAGTTGTAGTTGATTTTTTTTTCACGTATGGTTGGGAAATATGGTTAGAAATTAATGAATTCCCAATAGCATTTCTCAACCGTAAATAATGTTTCCTAGCCGTAGGAAAAAACAATCCCAATCGTAAACCATTTTTCCCATCCATAGCTAATCTTAATTTTAATTAAAAAAAATTTCCTCATTTTTTTTTTTAGTATACGGATAGGTCCATTCTTTGAAAGTCCAAATATCAAATTAAGTTTTCCCAACCGTAGACCATGTTTCCCAGCCGTAAGCTTAAATTTTCCAACCGTATATATTTTTTCCCAACTGTAAACCATTTTCCTAGATGTGGGTTGATATTGGTTCTTTTTTAGAAATTCAATTTTTTTTTGTAAATTTTGAGCTTTGTTTTTTTGTCATATGTATACTTCTTAACATGTTTTAGGAATCGGCCAAATGTAAAGAAGAAGAGGACGCAAGAATAACACCAAGGCATGAGCCGACTCCAACTTCTCGTTACAAAAAACTGTTGGGTGAAGGAAAAGGGAACAAAGGTGCGTTTTTCATTGGGGATCCAAGAGAAGACAATTTTATGATTTGTGTAGGATCATACGACAGTGGTCCCGAAACTCAAACACCATAGGGCGATTTTTTGGTCGTTGAATACATAAAGAGATACGGTGGTAGCCTTGGTACAAGCTTCAGGGTTATGGTCTAGAATTTACTCAGCATAAAAGTTAGCAATTTGATGTTGTTACTGTTTGTTCCTTTAGGGAGAGATTCTGGCCAGAAAAAATAACTATTCATCCCCCGTTTGGAAAGATGACTATCACTCCACATGATCCTTTCCAAATTACCGGCCTTCCCATGGATAGAAAATTCATGTTAGAGGGTTTCAATAGCTCTCTTCTTTTTGAAAATCTTTATGAGTTGGCTAAAGAATATCTTAGGTGGGGCCAATGTACAGCCGAAGAAGATTTTCAGATAGCTTTCAAAGCAAAGACGAGGGGAACAAGGGTAACAAGGACTAAGGATGGTGAAATTTTACATGTTTCTATTATAAGAAAGATTAATTTGGTTCGTCTGAGGGAAAAGTTTGAGAAATATAAGGAGATGGGGATGGATGATGATAGACACCTTTTTGTGTCTGATTTGTCTCAATTCTATTTACCGTTAGTGCTCATTTTTGTACTTATTATGTGTTTTATGTGTGTCTAGGTGTTTTTAGGAAATAAATATTTTTGGAAAAATTGGCTCGAAAATGCATTAAAGGAAACCCCCCCCCCCCCAAATTACTAAGGTCACTCCAGCGCTAAAGGCACCCATTTTCTAGATAGGGGGCCCACCTTTTTCTTCACGGTTTAAAGAAATTTTGGCGGGAAATTAATTTTTGAAACTGCATATTTTGCTGAGAAGATTTTGCTCAAGATTTTTTTAGGATTCTTTCATTAGTTTGGATTGGTAACACCTTGTTTCGAATAATCAGGGGTGGTAATTGTTTCGGGAACCTAAAAGGAAGGATAATTCTCCGATTGGAAGAGAACAAGGCAAACATATTTACGTGAGAAATTCTCGGGATTTTGGTTTACTTTTGGGAAGATTGCGTGTGGCTGCTGCATGTTTAACGTCATATGAGACGTGAACTCAACGTGATTGGAGTGTGTAATCCACCAGAAGACACTGACGAGATAAACTAGGAAATATTTCCCGTGACTGGCATATAAGATTTTGGAGATTATAATGAGTTATTACCGAGATTTCTTGGCACTATGATGTTTATAAATAGTTATGGGAATCAACAAAAGGAGGGGGGAGAGTTGGGAGAAGTTTAGAGAGAGAAGAGGAAAAAAAATCAGAGTTGCAGGCGAAGTTTGTTGCTGCTGCTAGAGGAAGAACACGAAGAACATAAGGCTGTGAATAACAGTCATTTATTTCAGAGTGTAATTTATTTCAAAAATATCCTGTAACAGTGAAGATACAATGTATATTTTTAATTAGCAACAGTTGATTTGTAACAGAGAATTTGTAGCGCCTAAAATACCTTGCAAATTCCCGGTTTTTATTGTTTTATATCCTTTTCATTTTTCTATACACTTTTGAGATTTGAAATATTATTTTGAAGGAGTGTATATCATGAGGAGATAAACTCCAACCTCTGGGACGACGGAGAAAGCCGAATTTCCATAATAAAATTGTATTATTTTATCTAATATTTGTGTTAACTTCTTTATATGATTGTTGCATTGATTTGAAATTGAATTTAATTATTTTTATTGATTAGTCGTGATTTCATTTGATGGTACATGCTTGGTCTAGGGATTTTTAATGTTCCATTCTTAAGATTTACGATTAGAACTGTGAAAATCTACTTATCTTGGCAAGATTAGAATCAACTTGAATGCTAGAATTACACAATTATTATAAATTAAATCTCTTGATATTGGTTTTCGGTGGAATCCTTAGTCCCAATTTCTCTACAATCTTAAAATCAACTTTTAATTGAAATTAGTATTAGGAATTAAATATAAAATCAACCTTCACAAGTCTTGGACGAATCTTACTTCTCACTTTCTAAAACACATCAATTTTTGGCGCCGCCGACGCGGACTTGTCTTTAGGTTTAGAGTTTTATATTTCTTTTTAAGTTTTTTTTTTTGTTTTTTTAGGAGTATTTTTTGTTTTCTTTAGATTTTTATTACTTTTTTTTATTTTACGTATTTTTTAGTATTTATCTTTTTGCTACAGGTTTGGATCGAAAAGAAATTGAGCCAAAGTTAAAGCTAAAAGAACGGAGAAAAACAAAGAATTTTTTTTTAATTTAGATTTTTTTTAAGGTTTTGTTAGATTTTATTTTTAGAAACTGTATTAGGATATCTTCTATTATTTTTGTAATTTTCTTTTATTTTTGGACTTTCTATTGGACTTTAGGACTTTGGACATTATTATTTATTTATTTTAAACCCTAAGGGAGGGTAAAATTCAAATATAAATTGTAACAGGGAAGGATGCCAATTACGATATTGTCTCGGCCCCTCGGGTTCGTACACGGACACAGGAGTCGGTGGCCCGAGTCTACGTCAACGGTTTATCCCCCGTCTGGTACGGGAGGTAAGACTCGATCAACCCACGAATTCTCTGAAAGTGCATTTATTATATTCCTTCATATGCATATATGTTGAGGAACTGAAGACGGACTTTATTTTCTAATAAAGGGCAAGGACTAGCCATATAAGATAAGGACTCGGATTTCATCACCGTTTCTTTCTTGTCCGCCTTAGGAACATGTTACCTAACGTGAACCTAAGCCTTAAAATTTGAATAAAAAAAGGACTGATAGGGTAACGAGCTTATTGAAAAGTCGTTCAAAAGGACTGTATTGGTTACTTTGTGAGCTCAACTCAAGGATCATGATGATTAATTAAGTTGATTCGAGCCACCTTGTAGCCCAAGGAAACGTTTGCTTAAGAAGTATGGTTATTCAAGCTCCATAGAGCTTATCCTGATTCTTTTTGATCAAATTAATATAATTCAAATCGGTCCAAGAGGTTTGCTAAAATTGTAACTAGTTGCCTTTTGGAAGAATAGAAGTTGGCCTAGAAACAATCTAAGTGGAGCTATCATGCAAATGATATCCGAGGGGCTTGCAGTCATAGTAGAAATTCTATTTTCACTACGATTAGTATCTTTTCTAGAAGGAAAGGATATAAAAAAATCTCAAAATTTACGATCAATTCATTCAATATTTCCTTTTTTAGAGGATAAATTATCACATTTAACGTTTTGTTTGCTAGATTAAATAAGTTTTCTTCGTCGAGTCATCCTTGCTTGTGTTTGTTAGAATTCCCTTCATGTTAGAAGTTATTTTATTGTATGCCCAGGCCTCCTAAAACCTTAAGCGAGTGTGCCTAGAGAAGAGATTCTATTGGTCGTTTGATCAGTGACGAGAATAGAAACTCTGTTTTTGAAACCGTGAATTTAGGGAACCCTTCTTTTGAGAGCTCTATTTTTGGAAACTTTAGTTTTGAGATTTTGTCACTTAGTGAGGAAGTTATTCCTAGTATTCCAGCTGTGTCAGAAATGGCAACTTTAAAAGCTTTGTTGAATCCCACTAGAACTAGTCGTCCATCATGTACTAAATTAGCTACTACTGATGCGAACTATGAGTTGAAACCTGGGACCATACAAATGTTCCCAATCTTCTTAGGAAAAGAAAATGAATACCCCTACTTTCACATTAGGGAATTTGAGGAAATTTGTAGTACCTTAAGAATTCACAGCCTTACTGATGAATCTTTGGAACTTAGATTGTTCCCTTTTTCCCTAAGAGACAAGGACAAATCATGGTTATATAGTTTTCCATCTGAGTCCATTGAAACATACGAACATCTTACATCTTCATTTCTCTCAAAAATTTTCCCGAGGCACTAAACATCATTATTAGGCAAGAAATTTCCACATTCGTGCAACAAGAGGGAGAATCTTTGTATAGGTATTTGGAGAGGTTCAATGATTTGATGATTTAATATCCTTATCATGTTTTAGAAAAGGTTAGACTAGTCCAGATCCTCTATGAAGAGCTAGATTATCCAACAACGGCCATGGTCTAGTTGTTGTGTACATGTGGGTTTAATAGTAAAACTGTTGATGAAGCGATGACATTTTTGAATGAAATCGTTGAAAAAACCCAATGCAGTAGGGAATCCCATAGAAAATTTTTAATAAGAAGAGGTAATGTCAATAGGGTAGATGGAACTTTTGAATCAGATGCCAAATTTGCATCTTTAGCAAAAAGGTTAGAAGCCTTAGAATTGAGTCAATCTAGTTGTGGAATTGAGCCCAAGTCATTTTGGGAAGGACAAACTATTGAAGAGCAAGCCCATACTCTTTATAATAACACTATACTTGATAACTGTCAGAAGTTTGACCCATATTTAGAAACCTATAACCCTGGTTGGAGAAACCATCCAAACCTTTCTTGGTATAAAGTCTAGTAACTCTCAGGTTCCCCCAGGTTTTGGCTATACTAAGAATCCTTCAGGACCAGCACAATTTCAGAGCCCTTCAGAGAAGATCATGAGTTTAGAAGAGTCTCTCACCATGTTAGCTCAGAACACTATAAAGTTTCAGCACGGTGGAACAAAGTTTACAGAATAATAATAAGATTGTGCAGGAAAATAAACAGGCTATTTCCGATCTACGAATCCAGGTTAGTCAGATAAATGAGTCTTTGAGAGAAAAATATAAGTTTCCTAGTCAAACACAAACTAACCCTAGAGGATTTCATGAGTTATATTCTGGTGAGAAATCATCAAATCATGTGAATTCAACTAAAACCCTTAGGAGTAGTAGATTGGCATACAATAAGGTAACCATGCCCGATAGTGAACATGTTGTAGTTCACCCTTCTGAGCCTGTAGCTGAAGAGACTGATAAAGTCTCTAAAGAGTCCAATGTGGTTCCCGTTAAGCCCGATTTTTTCCCAGAGCCCCATTCACACAACTTCTAGTTCCAACTAAGAAGGAATCCAACTTTAACGATGTATTGGATATTTTTAAGCAAGTCAACATCAATCTTCCTTTATTAGTTACAATTAGGCAATTCCCACCTATGCCAAGTTCCTTAAGAATCTTTGTACGCGAAAGAGAAAACTTAGTGTACATAAGAAAGCCTTTTTAGCTAGTCATGTAAGTTCAATTATCCAGAACAACACAACTCATAAGTACAAGGACCCAGGTTCCCCTACCAGTTCTTGCACAATAGGTAACTACCGTGTAGAGAAAGCGTTACTTGAATTAGGATCCAGTGTGAACTTACTTCCATACCATATGTACCTCCATCTAGGACTTGGTAAGTTAATACCTACCCAGATAACACTTCAGTTAGCTGATAGGTCTGTAAACATTCCTCGTGGCGTTTTCGAGGATGTTCTTATTGAGGCCGACAAGTTTATTTATCCAGTGGATTTTATGATACTAGATACCCAACCTGTTCCTGACCCAGAAAACCAGATACCTATGATATTAGGTCGCCCGTTTTTAGCTACATCTAATCTGATCATTAACTGTCGAAATAATATTATGAATTTATCTTTTGGTAATATGACTATTAAGCTGAATATTTTCAATATTAGTAAACAACCCCCTGAGCTAGATGACACGTGCATCGAAAAGTTGAACATGATAGGAACATTAGTTCAGGAGTTGTTACCAAACACTTTGTTAGAAGATCCATTAGAGAAATGCCTAACCCACTTTGGGTTTGATTTTGATGATGATAGTGTAATTAATGAGGTGAATGCTTTGTTAGATTCCTCCCTTTTGATAGACACTAGTATTGGATGAAGAGCGAAGTTCAAACCACTACCAGTTTCTAAGTCTACCTTAATTCCTTCTCTAGAAGAGCCCCATAAGTTGGACCTACCAGATACCTGAATTATGTGTTTTTAGGCTGATAGGGTTTTAGAATACCATATATAAATAAACCGCAATCGCACGGTGTCTACAATACAGACGACGACAAGTACGGGTCGAATCCACAGGGAGCGGGGACAATACTGCAATTAATATCTCAATTAACTAATCAGAAACAATATTTTGGAATTTTTAGAATTACAAATAAAATACTAAAAAAAATAAACTAATAAAATAAATCAAATGGGAGAAACAATAGCCAGGGTTTTCAGTATTCACCATTATTTCTATTTAATTACTGAAGTGAAACGTAACTCCTGAATATTCATCTATTGTTCATTCTATCGACATCACCTATTATATGTATTAGAGTCGCAAATATCACTGGGACACCCTAAGCATGGCGCATCAAAAGCTCTAAGTATCATGCATACACCATCTAATTGCGTTAGCGAGAAAATAATACGAAACTAATTATAGGTTCACAAATAATATTTGGCTCTTCTAAGCATACCACATCTAAGGATTTAACCCAAGCATGAAATATCAAATAAGTAGACAAACATATTTTCTATCCTATTAATTCTGCGCATGGGTTACTGTATTGTACAGAACCGGTGAAGCAACAACTAACTTTTCATTAAATCAATAAATCAAAATCATGGAATTAATCTATTCAAATCATAATAGTCTATTACCAAATAATTCAATTTAATTGGTCTAGTACTAAAAGTGGTTTCAACATAAAACCCTAGTTACAAAACAATTAGAACATGGCTATGGGTTTCTCAAAACCCATAAAAATAAATATCAATATAGAGAAAGATAATTAAACCGATGTTGTAGCAAAAACGGCGGATTCCGGACGTCTTCTCCGTATCCACTTTATCTTCGTCCACCACCAACAACTATCTCCCTCTGTACTTCGTTCTCTTTTTCCAAACCTAAAAAGAAAGCTTTGTATCTTTTCTCTCTGTTCAATCCCAGACTGAACAGCCGCTGGCCTCCCTTTTCCAATTTCTTACTTCTTTTATATCTCTTTTCCGACTTTTTCTGTTCGGTCCACGTGCTTTATTTCAGCCAACCAGACAGACCACTCACTCCCTTGGACACGTCGTGCTTCAATCTTTTCTTTACTCTCATTTCGGTCTGATAAACTCACTTTCCAGGCTTCTCTCACTTTTTCCAATTGCCACCTCTCTTAGCCAACGTCCGACCAAACCCATTTCCAAAGGAGTTTGCCCGTTCACGTCCACCACAAATAAATCCAATGTCTCCACTTCCTCCAAAAACAGAAGCTTCTCCGTCTAACCTCATTGCCCACTTAATTTTCTCATTAGCCAACAGACTCAACCTCACTTGCCATGCCAATATACCTCTTTAACTGTAATTTTTTGTAATGAAGGGTTTTAATTGTACACCTATAAAAACACTAAAACAATAATATTAATACAAATTAAAGATCTAGCAAATATGAATTAAGCGGTAAATATGTATAAATTATGCCAGTATCATAGGCTCATCTGAGACTTTGCCTTTAATAATAGCATCCGACTTGGATAGTGATCAGAAAGTAGGCTACTGACTGTACTTCAAAACAATAAGGAAGCATTAGGATGGACCATATCAGATATTAAGGGTATAAGTCCTACTGTTTGTATGCATCATATTCATTTAGAAGATGACATTAAACCTTCTAGGGAGATGCAACGTCGACTGAACCCTAACATAAAAGAAGTAGTTCGAACTGAGGTGTTTAAGTTGTTAGATGCATGTATTATCTACCCCATTTCAGGAAGTATGTGGGTCAGCCCCGTTCAGGTTGTTCCCAAGAAATCAGGTATCACTGTAGTCTAGAATGATAACAATGAGTTAATCCCAACCCGAGTGACCACGAGTTGGCATGTTTGTATTGACTACAGGAAATTGAAAAAGGTCACAAGGAAGGATCACTTTCCCTTTCCTTTTTTCGACCAAATGCTAGAGTGATTATCTGGACATAGTCATTATTTCTTTTTAGATGGCTACTCTGGTTATAATCGGATTGTTATTGCCCCAGAAGACTAAGAGAAAACCAATTTTATCTGTCCCTTTGGTACCTTTGCATATAGACGCATGCCTTTCGGATTATGTAATGCCCCTGCGACCTTTCAGCGTTGTATGATGAACATGTTTTCTGACATGGTAGAACGGTTTTAAGAGGTCTTTATGGATGACTTTTCAGTATTTGGTTCATATTTTGATGAGTGCTTGCATCATTTGACATTTGTGTTGACTGGGTGTAAGGAAAATAATTTAGTCCTTAATTGGGAGAAATGTCATTTCATGGCTCGATCAGGAATTGTTTTAAGCATATCGTATCTTCTAAGGGTATAGAGGTACACAAATCCAAAATCGGCCTTATTAAGAATTTACAGGTCCCCAAAACCGTAAGACATAGGTCATTCCTAGGGCATGCAGGTTTTTGTCGTCGATTCATTAAGGATTTAGCTTGATTTCTAGACCTTTTTGCAATCTGCTTGCAAAAGATGTTAAGTTTGTCTTTGATGATGCTTGTTCAGAAGATTTTGAGAAGCTTAAGACTTTACTCACTACCGCCCCCATAGTCCATACACCTAACTGGAACCTACCGTTTGAGATCATGTGTGATGCTTCAGATTATGCTATTGGTGTTGTTTTAGGTTAGCGAGAAAACAAATTACTTCATGTGATTTACTATGCTAGTAAAACTCTGAATGATGCCCAAATGAACTATACCACCACAGAAAAGGAAATGTTAGCCATTTTTTTGCCTTAGAAAGGTTTAGATCATATCTCTTAGGTTCTAAGGTCATAATCTTTACTGAGCATGCTGCTTTGAAGTATCTTCTGTCCAAGAAGGATACTAAACCTAGATTGATTAAATGGATCCTTTTGTTACAAGAATTTTCCTTAGATATTCAGGACAAAAAGGGTGCAGAAATTATAGTAGCAGACCACTTGTGTAGGCTTGTTGTGGATTCCCCTGATTATTTCCCTCCTGTGAGGGATAGTTTTCATGATGAACAACTTTTCTTTGTTTCCTGATTACCTTGGTATGCGAATATAATGAACTATCTTGTTACTGGTCGAATGCCACAACATTGGGGTAAACAAGATCGTTCTAGGTTTTTAGACGAGGTTAAGTATTTATTTTGGGATGATCCTTAACTGTTTAAGTATTGTCTAGACCAGATTATTATGAGATGTATAACTGAGAGCGACCAGTCAAGTATTATTTCCTTTTGTCATGATCATGCTTTTGGGGGTCACTTTAGTGCTAAGAAGACTGGTGCTAAGATATTGCAGTGTGGATTCTATTGGCCTTTGTTGTTTCATGACTCCCACAGTTATTGTGTTGCTTGTGAGCGCTTCCAGAAGTTAGAAACCATTTCTCGTGGAAATATGATGCATTTGAACCTATTTTAGTGATTGAGGTCTTTGATGTGTGGGGCATTGATTTTATGGGTCAATTTCCTAATTTTTTTGGTTATCTTTACATACTTGTCGTTGTAGGCTATGTCTCTAAGTGGATTGAGGCGGTTTCGTGTAAAACAAATGGCCACAAGGTTGTGGTCCAGTTTTTGAAAGATAAAATACTTACACGTTTTGGTACACTGTTAGATATAATTAGTAATGGAGGGTCACACTTTAGTAATAGACCGTTTTCTCTTTTAATGAAAAAAAATGGTATTACCCACAAAGTAGCTACCCCATATCATCCACAGACTAGTGGTCAGGTAGAGGTTTCCAATATGGAGATTAAACATATCTTAGAGAAAACAATTAATCATAATCGGAAAGACTGGTCATTGAGGCTTACTGATGCCTTATGGGCTTACCGTACTCCGTGTAAGACCCCCATTGAAATGTCACCTTATCTGCTTGTTTTTGGCAAGGCTTGTCACCTGCCTCTTGAGTTAGAGCATAGAGCCTATTGGGATATTAAGCAGCTTAATTTTTCACTTGACAAGGCATAAGCTCATAGGAAACTCCAGTTCAATGAGTTGGAAGAGATTCGTAGAGATGCATACGATAGTGCTAAGGAGTATAAGAACAAAATGAAACTTGTGCATGATAGAAATATTTTAAGAAAGTCATTTTCTCCAGGTCAAAAAGTTCTTCTGTATGATACCCGCTTACATCTCTTCCCCATGAAGTTACGCTCTCGGTGGACGAGTTCTTTAATAATTCGTATTGTTTTTCCTCATGGTGCTATTGAGATTGAAACACTGGATGGTAGTAGTTTTTCAAAGGTTAACGGTCAGAGATTGAAGCCCTTTTTAGAGACTTTTCCTACAGGTGATGTTGAGGAGGTCCCTTTGGAGGACCCTGCTTACCTTGATTGACCATCAAGGCTGTTGTTGTACTTTAGTAAGTTTTTATAGGTTTCTGTTTTTACTTTTTATCTTATTCTTCGAAGAAAGATTGTTACGCTTCACTCAGGTACTATATTTCTGACTTACCTCTTTCCTCTAATTACCTATATTTTTGGGTATTGCACTTTAATTTGAAACATTGAGGACAATGTTAGGTTTTAGATTGGGGGTAAGGGAGAAACTTTTAGTTGAAATAATAAAATTCCAAAAATTTAGAAACTTGTGAACAGTTCAGGATGACACTAACCATTATAAGTAGATGGAAACAAACCTCTTGGATGTAGGAGTTGAGGGACCCAACTAAAGGGTCTATTCATAAAAGGACAGAGCTCAGGTGTTAGGAATAACATGATAGTCGTCACCATATCTCGGAGTCGTCACCTGTCACGTTCTATTTATTTTACAACTTTATGTGTTTCTCTAAGAGATTGTGTGGGTCACTAGTATTGTCTTGTTGTCGTCACTAGGATGAAGTAGAGAGATTGAGATCAAATCCCATTATTTTAATTGAATTTGACCAATAAGATTCAAAAAAAAAATTGACACTTGGATAGCAATATGTGTTTTTTCTCTCTGTCTCTGTCGCCTAAGCAAGCGTGGAACGCATGATCCATGGGAACTATCATGTAATCTGCTGACAAGGAGCATGCGCTTGGATTCAAAAAATCTAATCATGTTGCCGAGAAAAAAAAAGTATATATTCAATAAATCGACTGTTGGGGGCCTTGAATATACCAGCTGAGTTGATAATAGAATTCAGATTCAGACCAGTGGGTGCATATCTCAATCCAATAGGATTCATCTTAGCACGACGTTCATATAGATATTATGGGAAACACCGTTTTCCTTAGTCAACATGCTCACACTTCTATCTCCATATCCATCTTCTTAATCTATTCATGTGACTGTGGTTTGATAGATTCTGAGTATCGTGGTCCATTGTACGACTATCTAAGTAGAGCTTTGTTTTTTTATGTATGAATTTTAGTACGCTTGAGTGCAAACTCGTGTACATCAATTGGATTCAAAACATGGTAATTCCTCTCATAGCCAAAGAAGTTAGTAGCCAACTAAATAGCATGTTTAGTGTCTGCCCTCAATGTTGGAGTAAATGTTTTGTGGGTATACTTCTGGTAAACCCTCCCGAGACAACATTCGGCCACTAGGTCCACCTAGGGGTTCAAAGGCTTGTGCGCATGCTAAGTGCAATCGCGATGCCTGCGACAATTTTAATTTTCTTGATTAAATTTGCTCGAGGACTAGCAAATAATAAGTTTGGGGGTATTTGATAAAAACATTTTTGTGTCGGATTTGTCTCAATTCTATTTATTGTTAATGCTCATTCTTGTACTTATTATTGTGTTTTATGTATGTCTAGGTTTTTTTGGGAAATAAATATTTTTGGAAAAATTGGCTCGGAAATGTGTTAAAGGCACCCCCCCCCCCCCAAATTACTAAGGAAACCCCAGCGCTAAAGGCACCCATGTTCTAGATAGGGGCGCACCTTTTTCTTCACGATTTAAAGAAATTTTGGCGGGAAATCAATTTTTGAAACTGCGTATTTTGCTGAGAAGATTTTGCTCGAAATTTTTTAGGATTCTTTCATCAGTTTGGATTGGTATCACCTTGTTTCGAATAATCAAGGGTGGTTAATTGTTTCGGAAACCTAAAAGGAAGGATAATTCTCCGATTAAAAGAGAACATGGCAAGCATATTACGTGAGAAATTCTCGGGATTTTGATTTACTTTTGGGAAGATTGTGTGTGTCTGCATGTTTAACGTCATCTGAGACGTGAACTCAACGTGATTGGAGTGTGTAATCCACCGGAAGACACGTGAGGAGAGAAACTAGGAAATATTTCCCGTGACTGGCATACAAGATTTTGGATATTATAACGAGTTATTACCGATATTTCTTGGCCCTATGGTGTTTATAAATAGTTATGGGAGTCAACAGAATGAGGGGGGATAGTTGGGAGAAGTTTAGACAGAGCAGAGGAAAGAAAATCAGAGTTGCATGCAAAGTTTTTTGCTGCTGCTAGAGGAAGAACACGAAGAACATAAGGCTGTGAATAACTGTCGTTTATTTCAGAGTGTCATTTATTTCAAAAATATCCTGTAACAGTGAAGATACAATTATATTTTGAATTAGCAACAGTTGCTTTGTAACAGAGAATTTGTAGCGCCTAAAATACCTTGCAAATTCCCGATTTTTATTCTTTTATATCATTTTTATTTTTTATACACTTTTGAGCTATGAAAATTTGAGGGAGTGTACATCATGAGGAGCTAAACCCCAACCTCTGGGACGACGAAGAAAGCCGGATTTCCATAATAAAGTGGTATTACTTTATCTAATATTTGTGCTAACTTCTTTATATGATTTTTGCATTAATTTGAAATTGAATTTAATGATTTTTATTGATTAGTCGTGATTTCATTTGATGGTACATGCTCTTTTTAGGGATTTTTGATGTTCTATTTTTAAGATTTACGATTAAAACTGTGAAAATCTACTTATCTAGGCAAGATTAGAATCAACTTGAATGCTAAAGTTACATAATTATTATAAATTAAATCTCTTGTTATTGGTTTTCGGTGGAATCCTTAGTCCTAGTTTCTCTACAATCTTAAAATCAACTTTTTATTGAAATTAGTATTAAGAATTAAATCTAAAATCAACCTTCAGAAGTCTTGAACGAATTTTACTTATCACTTTCTAAAACACATAAGATGAAACAAGAGTTAGTTATACAAATATATCTTACTTTTCGTATGCTCTTGGAACCATAATATTTTCCCAAGAGCATGGAATGAAGTTTTATCTCAATCTAGAAAGGAATGGAGAACATGGGAAGATTTTAATTTCAAATGAAGCTTATGGAGCATGGACTTCTTGCAAGTTCTCAAATCCCGAAGGATCCTTTTTCTTAGAAACAAACAATATTGAAGCTTCTTGAACCACTTTCTTTGTTTGTTTTCTCTCTTTTTTCTTTGTCATATTATTACTAGGCCTACGCACTAACGAACTTTTCTTTGTAGGGATCCAATAAATATTTCTTCATATACTCTACAAACCTCCAAGTAGCTATCCCAATGTGCAAATTGATATGGTTGTAATATTGGTAAGAAGATCGTTCACTTGGACTTGTGAAGATTGATTTTAGACTTAATTTTTAACACTAAAACTAGCAAATATTTACAAAAGATGGTAATAATATTACGAGAAACTGAGACATAAGACTCCACTATAATCATAATCAAGTGATGCATATATTAATCCATAACAATTTTATCTCATATTATTGACTCTGTTTCTTTTCCATAGGTAGATTTCTAAAATATTGATTGTAAATCCTAATCATGGAACATCAAAACACTTAACATAAGCATGATCCATCAAATTAAATGACAACCAATTAATGAAAATCATAATTTCAATTAAAATCAATTGCAAAAATTTATTAAAATTAATTATAGTTACCACTTGATTGTGAAATATGGTTTCACCCGTTGTCCCGGTGATAGGGTTTAACTCATCACGCTCAATACACTCTCAAAAGATAGGTACGTAGCTCAAAAGTGCTTGAGAAGAATAAAAATACAAGAAAGAACGGACCAACTGAGTCGCAGAATAATTAAAAGGATTTATTGAATCTACGACACACCTCAGCCGTAGCTAAACAAGGACTGACTAATGGTGTATTAAAAGTTTAAACTTTTGCAGACACTATTCAAGAAACTGTTGTTAAAACCGTTGAATGCAAGGGTATAAATCACTGTTTATAACAACAGTTTCTATCTTTTGCCACGATTTCTTCAACCTTTTGGCAATGGTTTCTTCATCTTTTTCTTCTCACGAGCAGAATTTTTCTGAGTTTTGATTTCTTACAATTCTGGCTTCTGCCTGCCCTCTCATCTCTTTCCATCAATCATATATTTATACTACAACATTAACAACTCACCAAGCTTGACGCTCCTCCTCTTCTCCTTTCACGTGAGGGCCAGAGTTTGGTCTGCTCCTCTTCTTTTCACATGAATAAATTAGGGTTTTGATAAATCCTAAACTATACTAGGCCTCTGTCACATACATATCTTTGTATGAAGCTTCGTATACAATTTTTCATGCTCAGCAACATACACTTATCTTTACAAAATAAACATGTCAATGCAAAATTGACTAAGATGGACACACTATTCCATATTCACAAATAAATTCATATTTTTAGTTTGCTAGACTCATAAGCTAGTCAAGCAAAACGTATCTATTTTATTTTAGTCTGCTAGACTCATCAGCTAGTCAAGCAAGACATATTTTTTAGTCTGCTAGACTCATTAACTAGTCAAGCAAGACAAGTCTTTAGTCAAGAGACCCATTGAGCAGGTCTCGATTGACTTAACATTAGTATTGTTTAATACTACAATATTACTCAAGACATCAAATGTCACAAATGGGGTGATACTAATTAAGGTTTTGTTCTGGCGGTCTACGACATGTGTGCAACAGTGAACCCACTAAAGAGAAGTTCTGGAAAGATCGATAGCAGTTGAGTAGAGGGGTGGGAGATTGAGCAACTGACCTATTCAGCCTTAATCGAAGTGGAGATCAGTTGTCAACACCTTCTCCACTTTCTACACTTCACCATTACTCAACCATCTATAGTTTCTTCCAGAAAAGAGGTCGAGTGGTTACAATAGCTATGATATAAATAGATGTTCAATCTAGTGAACATAAGAGATACAAGTTTATAAGTGAACAAGTATGAAACAAGACAACAAGTTTACAACAATCTAACACAAAACAATTCAAATCGATCAACCTTGATCATTCAATCTTCTCAGACAGAAGACTTGTTCATAGCTATTCACACCAACTACATCCAACAGAGTCTGATACTCTGACCTCATTTTTCTTTCGCTTTCCTCCCTAAGACCAACCCTTCTCCTTCTTATTTTGTGACTGAAGCAAGACTGGAATGACCATTGCTTGGTTTAGGTCAGGATTGTACAGATTGATCTCTCGAATCTAAACAAAGTACTTCAACAATACAAATATTTGAGGATTGACGAATTATCACCTGCTCACCCCACTTTTTCCCAAATTACCCTTCAATACGTTTTTCCCCATAAACACAAGGTTATATTGACTTTATCTTGATATTTTTGTACCATTTTTCTTATAAAACCCAGATGGAAATGAAATTGAAGTTAATTTTTTGGTGACATGTTCTTCTTATAAAGCTTTACATTCCTACCACAAATGAGCACATTTCGAGATATGAAACCTCACCATCCATAAAGTTTAATTTCAACCGTTAATCTTCAAGGGTTGATTTTCAAAATAGTAGATGGACGTCTCCAAATACGCTCATTTTTGACAGGCATATAAAGATTTATAAAAAGAACATGTCACTAAAAAATTAGTTTTAAATTCATTTCTTTCTAGATTTTATAAAAAAAATTGTACAAAAATATCAACAGAATATCAATATGACCATTTCATTAAATCCTTCTCCTAAATTAATACTTCATCGAGTAAAATAAATAGTTAACCAGTAACCTGAACTGTCGTCAACTCGTTTATTTTAGATGACTTGGCGTTCCGTATTTATTTTTTGTAGCAGTCCATTTATGAAAATAAATAATTATCCCACGGTTTATTTTGGATAATGAACTGCAATTCTAGAAAGATATTATCAGTTCAAAGGTGGGTTATTACGTGTATATGATTTTTTTCAAACAATATTACAAAATGATTCATATATTTAGTAATGGATTTCATGTTTACATTGATTTAGTGCGCACAGTTAGGGATCTCTTGATTCTAACCCATATTGTAACTAACCTCGATTTTGGCTCTATCGACCAAATACAACTCTGTATTGGTATCACCTCTTCATAAATCCCCATCAGTACCATTTTTCGGATACCATCCCATATTCTAATACTACGTGTGCATGTCCCATCCGTTGCTATTTACTTGTTCCCTTCTCTTGTCAATTTCATTCTCTATGATCCCCCAATTCCAATTGCGCATCCTATCTTGGAAGGGCCAAAAAAGGTTAGTCCATCTCCGAGTGTTAATATGGCGCCTTTTACCATCTTAGGATTTAAAGGGTTGTACCCTTGTACTTTTATATAAACATATAGGTATCAGTTTGAAAAAAATATTTAGAAATAAAACTTTGGTCTATATTTTGACAATCTATTTTGGTCTGCGTTAGTATTTTCGGTCTTGGAATGTGTAGAGGATTAGTTCTTATGTCAACATGGATCACCTGTCCCATCTTGCAGACTTCAGAATAGATGATTTTTTTTTCCTATCTTAGACAATACCCCATTGAACAGATAGATATCTTATTTAAACTAATCAATTTTCATTCGTGGTTTATACTAGTATACATCTATAAGAAAATCGAAAGCATTACTAAAAATTTGGCACGGTAATGGTCTTGTTTGGTAAAATTTATGATTATAAATAATTATAAATTGATAATAATTTCAACATAATTATTTTTATAATAAATTTTTATAAAATAAATTTTAAAAAATTGATTATCTTAGAAAAACGTTTTTAAAAAGGAGAGGGAAGAATGATGATCTAAGATTTTTCTTTAGTCCACTATTGTTTCTTTGTCTTTCTCTTGATAGTTTAGAGAAAAAAAAAGTTCAATTCAATTTTGTTAAAAAAAATAATTGATTATGATAATTCTTAAAAACAAATTTTTTCTATTTATAAAAATAATGAGTTTTTTCAATTATGATTAAAATAATCGGTTATTATAAATGTTAACAAACACATATATAATAGATTATGGACTATATAATTAATTACGGGATCATAATCCATTAATAATAGTTAACAAATAGCAAATATGCAACTTTAAGTCATCAACTCCTCTTTAAACGTCTTCCACTTCAAGGTGGCAATGAACGCTTAGGGATGGATCATTGTGCTTATGACTCCATTTACCCACATGCAAAGTTCACCCAATTGTCTCACATCCATGTTTTTGTGGTAATCAAATGAGAAAATAGGTCTATTTTCCAAGTATCTTTAAAACATGGTTCTAATAGACAAGTAAACATAATTGATGGGTGAAATGGACACTAAATTACCTAGACAATTATAACCCTCATCTTTAATTGTGTTTTCTATTTTTTTAATCCTTTCTCTCTCCTATTTAAAAATAAACCACAAAAAAATTCATAACTTCAAAAATATATATCCAATTTTAATAAAACTTAGATCTTTGGACAGGGTTTTAGATTATCTACAAAACAAGACCCATTGTTAATAGTAAATTCAAAATTATTTTTTTCGAGAAAAATAGGTAGGATGAAACTGGTTGTATCCTGACTTAAAATAAAAATAAAAATAATTATCCAAAAAATAGCTTGGATGAAACTAGATGCATCCTAGCTTAAACTAAGAAAAAAATTATTTAAAAAATAGCTAGGATGAATCTGATTGCATCCTGACTTAAAATATGAGAGGAATAATTATTCAAAAAATAGCTAGGATGAATCTAGTTGCATCTTGGCTTAAACTAAGATAGAAAAAACTATTCGAAAAATAGTTAGGATCAAACTTGATGCATCTTGGGTTAAACTAAAATAAGAAAAATTATTCGAAAAATAGCTTAAAAAATTCTTCGAAAAATAGGTAAAATACTCGTTCCATAAAAAAAACAAAAGATCTAACACAACCACCATCACTACCAACATTTTCAAATTCAACAAACACCACATTACTGCCACCATCACCTTCAATAGTAACAAAATACAACAAACACCACCATCACCTTCAACATACAAATAAAAAAATATAAATATACAGGATGAAACCAGATACATCCTGAAGAAAACATGTTTCTTTACCATAATATGCAGGATGAAACCAGATACATCCTGAAGAAAATATTTTTTTTAGATATGCAGGATGAAATCAGATACATCCAGGTTTAAACTAAAATGATTTGATATACATATATTAACTTTGTATAGATATTACGAATCAATGTCAATTGGTTGGATTTCTAATTTTCTAGATTGAAGGTAGACTATTTTATATATAATTTGAGAGCTTTTTTGAGGCATGTGGTTAAAAGTTGTACAAAGCTCAAATTCTAGAGCTTGTGGGCCACCAGAGAAGATTTAGGCCAATAGAAATCCTAGGATTTTTTACACCACCCGTTTTTGGTCTTCTAAGTGGGTGTTCAATACTTACATATGTTTTATTCCATATTTACCTCTTTGCTTGTGAATACAAATATTTTGATTGACACATGGTGCCATTAAGAGCCCATATTTACACCAAGATTAGATTACATATGAGAAGCATGGAATCAGAGAGATGCATTGAATCCTCGCTTAGTTCATTTTACCACATCTCGAGAAGGAGACGTAGAAGATCCGCAAGTTATCTTCTGACGTCACCTATACTAGCATCTTTCAGAGATGTCAGACGCGTGGCTGGATTCCACTTATCATTAAATGATGAATCAGGGATGCATAGACAGATGGAGATTACTTAGGGGATCAGAATCTTTGGTAAGATCCCAACTGACACAAGAAAGGGATTTATCAGTCAGTTGCGCAACTAAAGATAGCTGGCAAAGGGAAAGTCTATAAATACTAGACTTGATCTCAAGAGAGGGGGTCAAACATTTTTCTACATCCAAGAGAGAGAAGAAAGCCCTAAAACCTAATCAAACCACTTCACTGTAATCATAGTCTTTCTATTCTCACTTGTACTCAAATCTAAGATACTTAATAAACTATTAAACTCATTACCCCGTGGACGTAGGCATAGCCGAACCACGTAAAACATTTTGTGTTCAGTATTAACTTAGCTATTCACTTTACTTATTTTGCATTTACTGAGATCACTATGGTATGGTTCCTCATTGACATTATCTGAGTAATGCATCCATATTAACGTATTTCAGTACTTTACTCATAATTATTGATTACTGCAAAACTTATAAGTAGTTATCGTATTTATTCTCTATGTAAGCTATAAGAAAAATAGTAGTTACAGTTTAGCGCTAGAAAGAGGGACTTGTGTTTTTGTGTTTTATTATTTTCAGCATTTTAAGCTCTATACTCGCTCTTATTTTCGTGAAAGATTTCTTCTTTTTTTTTCAAGATCTAAAAATAGGATTGGTTAAATACTACTCTATAGTAGACGTTGCATTCTTTCATTCTTGGTTTCTTGAGTTTAAGCTTCTCTCGGCAGATCCAGAATAGTAGAACAGGAAAATTACTGATATAAGAAGTATATGTTGCGGTTCTTCATCTTTGCATACTCATTCTATTACTTTAATCAAATACGAGTTATCTCCTCTACGTGGAATAACTTGTAAAAGGTTAAGTTGCTACGTTAACAAACATAGCGATAACCATTTTATTTAAGAAAATAGGTTCAAGCTAAGATGGTGAAATCAGGCCTGGTGTTGAAACAAAGAGAAAGTCAGGTATAGACATGAAGTCAGATAGCTGCGAACTAGGATATGATAATCGCCTCACGCGGTTATAAAAATCTCGCAATTGATACTGGAGACAGCTGGAACAATAATCGTGCGCATGGAAAATGAGCAGCCGCACCAAATGAGGGAATGAGGCAAAATAAACTCACACACCCACCAGGATTCACTCACCCAGCAGGACTCATAGAATAAGGGACTTAGGTCCTCATTTGGTTACCGTTCCCGTAGTGACTATGCCACAAACAGAAAATGGCGTACCTATCAATAACGAAATTAATGGTCATGATAGGTCCGATGAGACTAGGGATGCACAGGAACCGACCGGAACCGACGGAACCGAACCGAAACCGAGGAGCTCGGGACGGGTACAAGTACAAAAATAGAGAACCGACTATACCCAGGTACCAGGTACTGGTTCTACCTAAGAACCGAGCCGTACCGAACCGAATGTACCGGTTTTTTGGAGACGTTGATTAGATAGTAGATTTTTAATCCTAGTCGTCTGTTTCTAGGTTAGAAACTCGATCGAGTTCAGAAGAATCAGAATTTCATTCTCTTTTACTTCAGTCTTCACTCTTCACAGAAGACTCTTCAGTTTTTCTTCTGTTCATCATCACCACCAGTGCACCACAGCGACCACCTCCACCACCACTATCTCGTCACATCCACCACCATCAGTACCACCTTCTTCTTCTTCTTCATCCTTTTCAATAGGATATAAAACCCTAAACTTTTCAATTAGAGGTTTCTAGTCCAAAACCCTAAACCTCTTCTTCCTTCTTTCTGTTAAGGGATTTGCATTGTTTTGAATTCTGATGCATGCAGTTGGAGGGCTTCTATTATTTCAAACCTTCTTCTTGTTCTCGGTACTTCTCTTCTCTGTGTTTGTCTTTAAATTAACCGTGGTTGTATTCTTTATTTGGTTTTACTTTTTGCAAACACACACACACCCAAAGACGGATTTCTTAACTAAACTATACTTGTGTATTGAATTTGAGAAATTCTAGTAATCTTGATCTAGGGTTTTTCCAATCCTAATAATTTTAAGTATGAATTGTTGTGTGAATTGTTATGGGTAAATTTCTAGTTTCAATCTATGATAATGTAAATAGCTACTCACAGTAGCAAGGTTTTGATATATGCATTCAAATACAGTATCAAATGTCTTAAGAATATTATGTCATGTATGACTCTAAAATTTAAGTATGGTTCAATATTTCAATTAGCCTGATCTGTATGATATGTAACAGGTCAGAGATATCATCTTAAATTTATAAGACAGTTGCATCATGCTTTTTCATTCGAATCTCATAGATTTGGATTTGTAAGAAATATTTCTTATATTGAGATTAGGATAGAAGAGCACTTAGCTTTGTTTGCATCTTGTGGAGCAATTGTTGTTCAAAGCTATACAACATTTCATTTCATAGATTATGACTGTTTTTCAATATGTAATCTCTGAGCCAAAAGTTCTACTCCACCCAAATCTTTGACTAGAGAAACAACAACATTACTATAATCCGTGAGTTTCTGCAGAGCCTATAAAAATGCATTCATATACATGTGATATAGTCAGATCTCTGTAGTTTAGACTCACAGATTTGCATTTTTAAATAAGCATTAACAGATTATTTTGCTTCTTGTATAGGTATTCAAGTTACAGAATCCTTGCTTTTGATTCAATTTTTGTGCATTCAGATAAACTTAAGCAAGTATAGGTATTCACTTATCTGCTTGTGCTTCTTGCAGGTCTGCAGCTGTTCAAAGTTATTCAGAATTTCTTGATTTTGATTCAATTGTTGTACATTCAGATAAACTTAAACAAGTATAGGTATTCACTTATCTCAGGTGAACTTTGATGTAATAATTCCCCTCTGTATGCTTTTATTTGATTATTTGGTATCTTGAAATTATGTTATTTTGTGTGTGTTTGCTTATCTTTTGATGCAAGTCCAAGCTAAGTAAGCTTATCTTATAGGAACCTTAATAGAAATATATTACTTTCTTGCAAGATCCCCCATCTTCTTCCTTTTCTTGTCTGTGGATTTATTATCACTCTAGATTTTTGGATTTCTGAAGCTTTTCTTAAGTTTACTGATGATTAATGTCCCTGTGATTGAGGTATCCCTTTTCACTCACTTTTTCACAGTTATTATTGGATCTTCTTTTCTGGGTTTTGTTTACTTTTTTTTTTTGGATTTTTAGTGTTGAAAATGGTTTCTAATCGATTATATTTTATTTTTTTTGTTGTGATGTTAATTTTTGTTAGCATTTTGTGTTGGTTTGATTCATTTGTGTAGATAGTTTCAACTCTTCGATGTCCAGGGGTTAAAACTGTTTCATTTGTGTTAATTTTATGTTCCATGATCGTGTGTGTGCCTGTAGTTAAAACTGTTTGATCGGGTTGAGTGATTGAGTGTAGTTAGTGTGTGTTCTTTTTTGTTTTTTTTTTTTGTTAGAGATTGAGATTTTTGTTGATTGTTTCTTAAAATTAGGTATCGTACTGTGCCCTATTAAGTTTACTAATGAATTCATTCAGGGAATTGTCTGAATTGGCCATTTTTTTCATCATTGTGATAGTGCAATTGTTGGCAATTCTACCGTGTTGTGGTTTTAACTAAGCAATTTCACTGTTTTCTTACTGTCTGATTCATACAATTGTTCTCTTTTTCCATCTAATTAAATTTCAGGTTTTGGTTGGCAAATTTGTATGTATGTATGTATGTATGTATGTATGTATGTATGTATGTATGTATGTATGTATGTATGT
>JAJJMC010008370.1:7371998-7395239 GCA_023531435.1 Papaver californicum | reverse complement strand
TGTATGTATGTATGTATGTATGTATGTATGTATGTATGTATGTATGTTATCTTTGAATGCCCTTTCTTACACTAGCATCTTGTTAATATGCAGTAATGAAGTTCTTATAATCTGTTTGATCTTGTTAACTTTATATGCACCTTATGTAAGCATCTATATTATCTATATACATGAAAATAATATACCCTAGGATGCCTTCATAGACTCTGCATTGCTCAATCTCTGATTTCATTTTTTGTTGTTAGCTTCTTTGTTTATTTTCTTTTAATCTCCTTCTTTCTGACGTGCTCCTTTTCATGTGTGTTTACTGATCATACCCATCTATTTTTTTTAATTGCTTATCTAGTTTCAGTGTGTTATATGTATATGTTTCAGAACTTGTTTCCTACATTCAATGAACTTGTTCTTTGAACTGCAAATTTATGCATTGTGACTCATAACATTATTTGGTATTTGATTTCAGATGGATGCATCAAATTCAAGTAAAGCTACAACTCTGGAAACTCAAGTTGTTATGTGTTTATATACGTTGAACTTTCAACAGACTTGTGGATTATAATTTTATATGTGGATTGTAAATTTGTAATCAGTTCAAAAGTCTTGTTGTTAATTGTTATGCGTTTACAGTTTTATGGATTGTAATCAGGAAAAACATATACAGGAACTTTGAGCAGTTACAGGAAAAACAGAAAAAAATAAAATAATAATAATAATAATAAATAAATAGGTACAGGACCGGAACCGAACCGAACCGAGAGTATAGCGTACAGGGTACAAGTACACAGGTAGAGAACCGACCATAGGGAGGTACAGGTACTCGGCTCTGCCAATAACCGATCCAAACCGACCTTTGTGCACCCCTAGATGAGATTGTGTTGTTCAGAGCTCAGTTGGCTGAGTTAGCTAGAGCAAACAAAGAACAGGCGGATAGAATGCTTGTGTTGGCCATGGAAAACTAGGAACTAAGGAACCTCCTCTCAAATGGAGCCGAAGTATCCTCTCTTAGGATACATGAAAGAGTAAAAACATCGCATGCGGAGAATGGAAGGAATGGGAGACCCTGTGCAGAGAAACCCATGAAGCATACTCCTTTGGAGAGAGTAAACTAGATCCCAGAAAGGAGGATGGTAGTCCACCATGCAAACCAGCAGCAATAAGTAAAGAGTGCATCCAGAGCATATTCTACCTACAATCCCTCTAGGGACATAACTATCTCCAGCGCAGGAACTCGAACTCAAAGATCATTTTAGTAGCTCAACGACATTATTAAGAAAATGCTCAAGATGGGAGAGGAGCTTGCAGTTTTAAAGCCAAAGCATAAAGGAGGAAGATTTGAGGAAGTCTTCCACGAAGAACGCACTACTTCACTCTCACATCACTTGATCATCGCACATATTCCAGCTAAGTATCTTCTCCCAACGTTTAACTGCTTTGACGGGACCACAGAAGCCGCGGCGCATCTAAAGTACTACTCTAGAATACTCGCACATTGGGAGCATGACGACACATTCATGTGCAGGTTATTTCCTTCCAGCCCGAAGGATAGTGCACTCACCTGGTTTGATAACTTACCACCCAATTCTATTGATTCATTCGAGCAGCTATCAAAATTGTTCATGGAAACATACATGTATAATCGAGCTGCGCGAATAGGGATTGACATAATATTTTCTTTGGCCATAGGCCCAAGAGAGACCTTAAGGGAATACGCAGATAAGTGGCAGAAAACCTGCCACGCTATCGGAAAATGTACTCCTGAGGTAGCAATTAATTTATACAAATATGGGTTGGTAAGAACTTCACCCATCTTCATTGAACTACATGTGAATTTACTAGCTACGTAAGGAGATTTGTGCACCATCCAAGATAAATATATCTCACTCTAGGAGGTCCAAAAAGATGATCCACGCTCCTTCTAAAAGGAATTAACACAGCCACAGAAGATGTTATTTGTTGAGCCAGTAGAAGGCTTGAGTGCAAAAAGAGCAGCAGAGCCTTTTCGAGTTCCAACTACCAAGATAAGTGTATGAAGTTCAGGAACGGGAAAAAAAATGATCGTAACGCAAAAAGGGAATCTTTCAGGGATCGAGTATTTACAAAGCTAAATACTAGCACTACTCAGATCCTGAGAGCAGTGGGACATTTGTCAAACTTTATGTATTCCAACACCAAAGGAAAACATCCTGAAGCAAAAAAAGATCACAAGGATTATTGTGAGTATCACGCATACAAAGGGCATTCCACGGAAGACTGCAAACATCTCATACACACAATTCAAGACCTCATTCAACGCAGGATACCTGCAGGAGTTTGTGGATTTAACAAAAATTCCCGCTCCAACAGGTAATGTTAACCCACAAGCAACTCCCATAGAATGCGAAGTACATTCGTACGATCACATGCTTAGAATCCTCAATAACGGAGACTATGACAGAAACCATTCTGGAGTGCACCCGCAAGAGAATATAACAGCATGATATCTTCAAAGTAGCGGAAGGGGAGATGCTCACTAATTGAGAGCCTTGGATGAACATGCCACTCACCTTCTCAGCAAAGGATATGGACCAGGAGATCGAGGTTCACAACGATCCATTGATGTTAACATCTCCCATCCACTGATGGAATGTTACAAAGATATTGATCGAAAGCAGAAGCTCCCTCAACATCCTCTTTTATGATCCATTTAAGAAAATGAGATTGCTCGACGAGCAAATGTTTCCATCTCAATATACTTTGTATGTATTTAATGGATCCACGTCCACCCCAAAAGGAGAAATTGTTCTTCAAGTCAATACAGGGCCACTAAAGATCAACACAAGATTCTCGGTCGTGGATGCACCCTCTCCATATAATGTGATCATAGGAAGATTGTGGGTTCATAAGCTGCGAGGAACAACATCCACATACCCCCAGTGCTTGCGATTCCCAGGTCCTGATGGAGAAATAAAAATTAAGGGAGATCAGGACGAGGCTAGGCGCTGCAACAATGCAATGATAAGGATCAGCGAAGAAAAGGATGAACACGAGCGAAGGAAAGAGCGCAAGGAAAATGCAAGGGAGCAAGAATTCCAGGACTATATGGTCAATATCGCCTCTCTAATCTATGACACTAACCCCGCATATAAATCTAACTCTGCCAATGCAGAGAAGAAATCCTCGGAACAAGAAACTGCGGAACAGAACAAATAGCAATCACAGAAAGCCACTCACATTGGCGCAACAAAGGCCACCTTTTCCGTAGTAGAACCAACCAAAGAAGTTAACATCGGAACGGAAGAGGAGCCAAAGTTGATTAAAGTGGGAACCTTGTTGGGGCGAGAAAGGGAGGATGCATTGCTTGCGTTACTGAAAGAATATATAGATGTATTCACTTGGAATCTAAGTGATATGTCGGGCATTGATCCAAAAATCATATGCCACCACTTGAAGATCAGTCCAGATGCGAAACCCTTCAAACAACGCATCAGAAAGGTAACGCCAATATATCATGACCCAATATAAGAAGAGTTGCAGAAGTTGGTAGACGCATGCTTCATCAGAGAAGCGCACTACCCAACTTGTATTTCCAACATATTTATCGTACCTAAAAAGAATGGGGGATTCCGTATTTGCATTGATTTCGGTAATCTCAACAAAGCATGCCCAAAGAATAGATATTCGTTACCAAACATCAACCAACTGGTAGATTCAACCTCTGGGTACGGAGCTCTGTCATTCATGGACGAATGCACAGGATACAACCAGATTGCATTAGCAGATGAAGATCAAGAGCATACTGCATTGTTTACTCTGTGCGACCTCTAATGCTATACCAGAATGCCTTTCGGACTAAATAATACGGGGCAACATACTAAAGGTTAGTCAACATCTTCAATCCTTGGATTGGACATTCCTTGGAAGTCTACGCAGATGATATGCTAGTCACTAAAGACGCTAGCTATCATTTATCATACCTACGAGAAATTTTTAATGTGATGCACAAGTATCATATTAAAGTCAACCCTGAAAAATGCACGTTTGGAGTAACGTCAGGTAAGTTTTTAGGATATTTGGTAACTGAGAGGGGGATAGAAGTAGATCCAGCAAAGATAAAAGCCATCATGGAAATGCCTTCATCAAAAAACATGAAAGGAGTACAACAACTGAATGGAAGATTAGTTGTGCTAAGCAGATTCGTCTTACGGTCATCAGATAGATGCAAAACATTTTTATTGACATGCTCAAAAAAGAGAAGCAGATTTGCTTGGAATGAGGAATAAGAATATGCATTCAAAAAGATAAAGGAATATTTGGCATCAATTCCAACCCTGCAAAAGCCGGAACGTGAAGAAGTTTTAATCCTCTACTTATTCGCAACCGAGAATGCTATAAGTGTTGTCTTGGTAAGGAAAATAGCAAGGTAGAAAAACCAGTCTACTAAGTCAGCGAAACGGTTAGCTCGTCTGAGCAAAATTATACCAAAATGGAGCAGCTCATTCTAGCACTTGTTTGGGCTACTCAAAAGTTACGTATTTATTTCTTAGCCCATCCCATAATAGTACTCTCAAGAGCTCCAATTGAGCAAGTTTTTGAGAGCGCCGAAAGGGTGGCTAATTGGAATGCGCAAATCAAGCAATTCCATATCAGTTTTGAGCCAAGAACATCTGAAAAATCTCAAGTCTTAGGGGACTTTCTAGCAGACTTTCCTTTAGCAGATGACGCTGGCGTAGCGGACATACCAGGACTAGAGGAAGAAGAGCAAGAACCAGAAAGCATCTTGGATAAGGTAAACTCACGAAGGTGGGAAATATTTGTGGATGGTTCTTCTAACAATGAAGGATCCGGAATTGGATTAGTTCTTACTACCCCAACAGGAGGTCGCGTAGTCCACGCATACAGGTTGGAGTTTGAAACAACAAATAATCTCGAAGAGTACGAGGCAGTAATACAAGCCTTGCGTCTATGTATTGAGCTTGGCCTAACATATGTGCGAATCAGTAGTGATTCACAACTGGTCGTACGCCAAATAGATCAGAAATACCAGGTCATAGATGAAACTTTAATGACATACCTAAAGATGGTGCAACATTACTCAGCCCAAATACTTAATGAAGTTTCAAGCATCTCAACCGAAAAGAAACTAGGCATGCAGATGTGTTGGCCTATTTAGCGTCAATGTTGAAAGATGAAAATCCATAGGAAGAATTTACGAGCCATCAACGAAGCAACTGGGGGTGTTAACAACAGAACTTGCGGCAGAAGAAGTTGGAAATGAAGCTGAAGAGGATTCTAAAATTCCAATTCATCAGTATCTCAAGACGAAACCTTATCTTCTGACATCAAACAAGCAAGAAAGATTCAAGCGAGATCTTTTAATTACCAACTCAGCAACGGAAGCTTATACCGAATGTCCTTCTTGGGACCATTACTATGCTGTTTGTCAAGAGCAGAAGGATTGAAAATCTTAACGGACATTCATTACGGAGATGCATGAAATCATAGTGGGATGCGCTAAAAAATGGCGCACAAGGAAAAAATACAAGGCTATTATTGGCCGTATATCAATCAAGATGCAATGCACATGGATAGAAGATGTGAGGAGTGCCAGACATGCGCAAAGAAAATTAAAGTACCATCAACGGCTTTAAACTCGGTATTAAGTCCATGGACATTTGTAAAATGGAGCGTGGACATAATAAGACCACTGGTGGAAGAGACGCTGAAGAGAAAGTTCTTTATCGTCGCAACAGATTACTTCACTAAATGGGTGGAGGCAGCTTCTCTGGTCATCATCAGAGACAAGGATGTTTTCAAGTTTCTGTTTGAAAATATCATATGCAGATTCGGCATACCTGCGGCCGTAGTCTCGGACAATGGAAAACAGTTTCAAGGGAAGAACATTAATTTGTTATTCAATGCCTTTAACATCCAAAAAAATAAGTCAACTCCCATCTACTCTCAGAGCAACGGACAAGCCGAAGCAACTAATAAGACAATGGCACTCAATTTGAAAAAGATTTTGGATGAATAAAAGAGAAGATTAGTGAGCAAATTCACAACGTGTTATGGGCGTACCACACCACAAAAAATGAGGCTACGAGCGAATCACCTTTCCTGTTAACATATGGAACAGAGGCGGTCATCCCAATGGAAATCATCATCCCAACGATAAAGACAGAAGCGTGGAAGAGAACCTAACCTCGGACTTGATCCTAGCCAAACTTGATGATCGAGGAGCACATGGAAGTTGCGTTACTAAAGATGGTTGATTACCAACACAAATTAGCAAAAGAGTTCACATGCATAACTTCACAGTGGGAGAATATGTGCTACGTACAGTCCCAAAGTATCAGAAGGTGAAGGCATGGGAAATTTAGGCCCTGCGTGGGATGGTCCCTACACCATTCAGAGCGTTGCCCGAAAAGGTTCATATTACCTAAAAAATATGAAGGGAAACATTTTGCAACGCCTTTAGAATGCGCAATTCCTTAAGAAATATCATTCGTGAAAAAGGATGAAAAAATGATGTAAACCCTGGGAGAAGAAAGGCCAGATGCGCACTTTTTTCTATCCCTAGAAGGTATTTTGTCAATGAAAATATTACTTTTGCAGAAAGGTAAAAGATGCAGAATTGTGTATACATAAAATAGATATGAGACGCGCATGCAAGAAGGTGCCGCTCTAAGTACCACAAAAAATAAACCTTATGTAGGCCAAGGAAGACTCACGCGAAAACGCAAAGTAGAGCGCTCATATCGAAGTAGACAACTTGATTGCTGCCCACTAGGAGGCATGTACTCCCGTAAGTAATGCTTCCATGATTGGGATCGACAACTCATTACCTGAACCCCTCTGATCAAGGTCTAAAGCTATGTTGAGTACATGTATCTTATTCTTTGTAAGAATAAGGAAAGGCCATGTAATAGTGGTCGAGTCCATCCAGACTCACGTATCTTAAACATAAGAGTAGTTCAAACATGAACACAAAATTTAAACATAAAACTAAAAATCCATTCCATCTGTTTGGGGATTACATAAAATATACAAAACTAAAGTAAGACAAAGTTCTTGCAATCAAGAGAAAAACTAAATAAGACTGAACACTTGCAACCATGTAAGAAATAAAAGAAAACAAGAAGTAACCCCAAAGAAAAACATCAATTGTTCAAAAAGAAAAAGTACAAATTAACAAAGTTATGCACAGTATGTTCACTACACATGTTAGTCTACTTGAGCAACAAAATATCTGCGAATCAAAACTAATCTTCTGCATTAACAATGGGAAGATTGAGGTTGGGAACTAGGCTTTTAACATCAAGGAAAACAACATTAACTTGCTACACCATAGAAGCTTGATAAAAGTTCTTCATCTCCGCCTCATGGGTAGCCAAAGTCGCAGTTATGGACTTGCGCAACTCATCAATTTCCTTGCTCATCACCTGGTTTTGAGACTCGAATTCCTTGGCACGGGAATCATGAGTCTCTATTATGAGCAGAGAGATCACTTTGCATCTTGGCATCCGCCTTGAGTCCAGCAGCTTCAATCTCCAAATTGTTAATCCTCATATTCAATCCTTGGATGCGATCTTCAAGTTCTGCGCATGCATACATCAAGGATTAAGCAATAAACAGGCACTAAGAAAAAGAAATCGAAATCGAAAATAACTACCTCCTGCATAAGAAAGGGATTTCTCTAAGGCATGAGATAATTCCTTTCTCTCAGCATCAACACAACTAAAATCCTCAGATAAAGGATCGTACTCAAGCTCATGTTTATTTTTATCTAGGCGGAGAGAGGTATTTTTGGAAGATAAGCAACGGAAGTCTTATTCAAGAACTTCTATTTTATGACTAAGAATAGCATAAGCCGACTTCTTAGAGGAAATCTCACCTATAGTATCGTCCAAGACCTTGCGGGTATGGGAAAGCTCATTCCTAAGATTGATAATATCCAACTGCAGTTGCGACTTCTCTGCAGTAACCTTGCTAGGCGCAACCTTCAATTTATTCAAATCCAATCGAAGCACAGATAGGGAAGGAGCACATGCTAAACGCCTTTCGTAGTTATTGATGAAACTCTTTTGATTGGAAATAGTGTCATCCTTCCAGTTAAAAATGGATGTGTTATCTTGGAATAAGTGTATCCACTTGTTACAAAAATCATTCCTCTTATCCGCAAGCTCACGAACTTGTAAGGCCAACAGATCAGCTTTGGCAATGGCTTGATTTAGCTCAAGGGACAAGTTCTCACTATCCTTTAATATTGCCAGAGATCTCGCTTAAGATGAAAGTTATATCTATGGATATTTAATATCTCCTCACAATCAATGGTTTCTAGGATTAAGCAGAGACTCATAATAAAAGGAGAATGGGTTGAGATACTATGAAAAAGGGGTAAAAGTCTCAACTGACCTGAAACTTTAGAGATTTCAGCTGTGTAAGCAGAATCAGCTGCCTTGCGCGCAGCAACTGCAGCTAAGCGCGCTTGCTTTGTTTGGTAACGCTCACATAGAGCAGCATCACAAGCCGCCTCAGCGCTAACCAAATCCTTCTTACTCTCGTTCAGTTGATGCAGAGCATCTTCGAAATCACCAGCCACACCCTGATCTGCAAGCTTCTTCTTCAGCCTATCCAAATGGATATTCACTAAGTGACGATCAATATGGGCTTGTTCAAGAAGATTAGCATACTTTGCATCTTTCACACGATACAATTTGAACAGTCGATAACAATACTCTTGTTATCGCGCCATCTGAAAAGATAAAGTCAATCCTTAAAACTATGAAGAAATGGAAAATAGAGCAAGGTAAAAATAAGGATGCTCATACCAAGAAATGTGTAAACTTGGGAAGGAAGTTGGCATGACCATCAATAAAGGACTCCATGATTTTCACTTCCGCATCTGGAACTTGGGCATAAAAATTAGAACCCGGATAGCGAGCCTGAATGAAATATAGTTCTTAAATTCTTGCAAAGTTTGTACTCTGCTAATAATAAGCTGCATCAGCAACATAATTTTTTCCTTGCAACGGAGAACCAGGAAAAGGTAAATTGGCTTCATTCAGAACCCACTCCAAGATGGAGTCATCGGAAGCATGAACATCAAAGCCCAGATGGCTAGTAGGAGTTTTGCCCTTATCAACAAAAGTAGAAACAACAACTTGATTTTGATCCATGAGATAAACAGTCTTAGCATGAGTACCAGCATTTGCGCAAGGAGGAGCATATGTAGAGACGCTCATGACATCAGTCATGATAGAAGAATCCTAAGGAGGAGCAGGCACATTCACTTGTGAAGATCCGGTATGCACATTTGTGTCTGCCACTGCCTCAGCAAGAGAAGCCATCATAACTAAATTCAAATGCATCATTGCCTTGGATGCGGGGGCACTCAATCAAGCTTCATTTCTTGCGTTGTTCACAGGTGAAAAGTTGTTCAAATTTACTTGCATCTTAGGAGGAGAAGGAGGAGGTAATCGAACCCCCTTTGAAGCAGTTAACCCAGGCTCCTCAGCTTGAATTTAAGCCAGGAGAGATTACCTGGCTCAACAGATGCGCCACCATGACTGCTCGGAGTATCCTTAACCTCGTGAGTTGTCTTGAGATTAGAAGAACAGGAAGCAACCAAGTCCTCATTCAAAGGAAATGATTCTTCCACTTGTGAAGGATTATTAAACCCCTCACTATTCCCCCCCCTGCACCGGCAGCCATGCTAGCATTTACACCAGCAGTAGTCGTGACTTGCTCAGTAATAACTTCCTCAACATTGCCAGTAATTCTCTCAACATAACTTTCTTCAAGAACAACTTCTTGGTCAAATAGACTACCACCAACATTTTCACACCGTTGTCAGAAACATCACTAGACTCTTTGCCATCAACAAGAATATTTTTATCTTTTTTGCTTTCAGCATTATCAGAGACTAGACCTTGCAAGCTGAAAGCGGTGTCATCCACCTCCATCTCAACTCATGGAGTAGAGGAGTTAGTAGGTTTGGAAGACACGTCGTGTCTTTTCGAATTCTACATTAATAAAAGCTTGAATCACTAAGTGTTGGGGAAACCATAAACCATGCTAAATCAAAGGAAAAGAACAATACTTACATCATCAAGCGTAGACCCAGAACCTCGTATGCGCCTAGAAGATTGTGGCATAGCAACACGGCTATCAGAGGACTCTGCTGGACAATTATTCTACGCAAGAGTAAGCAGTAACAATGAGTAGAGCATGCAAAAGTAAGTCGTAGCTCAATAAAAAATGAAAGATAAAAAGAGAAGGATACACTTACATCCAAACATCCAAATATGTTGAAATGCCATGGCACATAACCATCATACTTTCAAGGAAAAGAGGTCGGGGCACATTAGTAGAAGACCAACCTCTAAACCAAGGCCCCTTTATCTTGAAAACAATTTGATACCAACAAAAATCATAATCAATGCGAAGCCTATCTTCATCATCAACAGGCACGTAAGTTTTAGCGGCGCGATCATAGACTTCTTGTACCTTACTCCAAGAGGCGGACTCCACCTTTGCTTTTTTCCGCCGCGCCCGTAACTGTACAACGAAGGCTACAACTCCAAGAAAGAGTATTGGTCTTTTGTACGAAATCAGCGTACATGGCATTAAAATTCTCAGGAGTATAATTCTTGGGACCTAACAGAGGAACAAAGTGGCGTGCATTAGTTCTACCAATGTTGCGACGCCAACATTCATTTAGGATGCGCCACCAATTACCCGAGTACTGAGCAATATGGCGCACCTGAGTTTTCTTATCCTTGGCACACTTGGTTCGATTTGCAAGGACATCAAGAAAGAAAAGATTTTTCTCACTATAGAGTGGAAGAACTAATCCGACAGCCAACTTTCCAATAGTAATAATGAGGTTCATATCATCAAAAAGAAACTGGCGGATCATATCTTCAGACAGAATATCACTATCTCCAAAAATTTCCACCTCAAACTTGCCAAGTGAAAAGAAGATTTAATCTCGGTTATAGACCAGTAGTTGTAGTTGTAAGAAGCGCCCATCTACACTTTTTTCACGGGAAGCAAAGGTGGAGGAGTTAACTGCACAATAGGAAGAGGCATAGGCTCATCCGTAATCTCAATGACTTGCTCGTTAGGGCTACGATGCGGGAAAGGCGTAACACTAGCATCAATTTCAGAAGAAGGAGATTGATCTGGATGTGGCTTGCGTTGATGTCTATCAACTGCGTAGCGTCTAGATTTACTATTGGATTGAGATGTGTGTGAAGTATCTTCTCTGCGATGAGAACGTTGTGAAGATCTCATGATAACTGCAATTACGCAGAGTAGTAGTTATTATGAGAAGTAAAAAAGGGAAACTATCAGCACACCACGTGTGAGACATGCAGATAGTCAAAGGTCAATCAAACCACTTTTGACAGTCAAGGTACACAAGCAGAGAAAATAGTTTCTCGCTCCAAAATCAAAAAACAGTAAAAGAATAAAACTGAGAAGCTCAAAAGAACTTCAGTTCATGATTATCATTGATCATGATAAACTCAAAATCATGAGGAATCAAAAACCCTACAAGCATAAGGATATAAAGCTTAAGCAAACAAAAAATAGAAAAGCACGTAAGCTAAGAAATCAAACCATATGTCATCAGCAACAAACCATGATCAAAGCAAAAGAAATTGATCAAGAGTGAAGATTAAAGCTTAGGTTCTCACTTTCAATACGCAAATTTACCTTGAAAGAAGAAAAGAAGTAGCTTCAATCGCAAAGAAAGTTGGTTGTTTAGTACTGAAAATAAAAAGCCTCAGCAACGAAGAACCAAAAAGACTAAAATGTTGTAAAGAAGAAGAAGACGAAAGAAAAACAAAGGAAAATGTTTATTCTCTTTCCAAAGTCTTCCTTTTATAAAGGGGAAACATCCAAAACCCAGTAAGTCCTAGATCCTAGGGAAAATCAATTGCACGGATAGAAGTTGGAGCGGACCGTAGGAAACACGCTAAATGGCGGAAGGCATGGGTATTTTTTTCTTCCAATTTCTTCTTTTGTAAAATACGAAAGGAAAAGGGGCAAACTGTGAATACAAATATTTTGATTGATACGTGGCGGCATTTAGAGCCCAGATCTACACCAATATTATGTTACAAGTGAGAAGCATGGAATCAGAGAGATGCATTGAATCCTCGTTTAGTTCAGTTTACCATATCTCGAGAAGGAGACGTAGAAGATCCGCAAGTTATCTTCTGACGTCACCTGTACGTAGCATCTTTCAGAGATGTCATACGTGTGGCTGGATTCCACTTATCATTAAATTTTGAGTCAGGGATGCAGAGACAGGTGGGGATTACTTAGCGAATCATAATCCTTAGTAAGATCCCAACTGACACAAGAAAGTGATTTATCATTTAGTTGCACAACTAAAGATAGATGGCAAAAGGAAAGTTTATAAATACTAGACTTGATCTCAAGAGAGGGGGTCGAACATTCTTCTACAGCCAAAAGAGAGAAGAAATCCCTAAAACCTAATCAAATCACTTCACTATAATCATAGTCTTTTTATTCTCACTTGTAGTCAAATATAAGATACTTAATAAACTATTAAACTCATTATCATGTGGACGTAGGCATAACTTAACCACGTAAAACCTTTTGTGTTCAGTGTTAACTTAAATGTTCATTTTACTTATTTTGCATTTACTGAGATCACTATGGTATGCTTGCTCATTGACATTATCTGAGTAATGCATCCATATTAACGTATTTTAGTATTTTATTCATAATTATTGATTACTGCAAAAAAAAATTGAGGTAACTTTCAATAAGTAATTTGAATTTTTATTTTGCGGGACTAATTTGGGTTTCTGTTATGGACCCATGATTGATTATAATGAACATTGGTTATGATTATGGATGATGCCATTTAAAAGGGTTTGTTTACTAAATTTAGTTATGAAGTTTGTTTGATTTCTTAAATTTTTGATTGCGCTCAGATCCATCAACTACAAATATTACCAAAGAAAGTAACAGACCCAGTAAGGGCTACGCATTTAAATTCTGCTGCTGGATTCGCTAACATGGTGAAACTGACTACGACAACTGTAAAACTTGTTGATGAGTCGTATTCTCCATTCATCTCTCGGCAATCAGTAGACGAGCCAAGATGAGTAGACGAGCGTTTATTAGAGAAAACAGAAAGTTAATCCGAGAACTTGCAGGGGTGCATAGAGATGTTAATCCGAGAACTTTCTGTTTCTCTGTAAGCTTATGAAAGCTTACCTCGACTTTAATCTCGTAATAGTAAGTAATGATTCATCCGGTTTATAGAACTGTACAACATTTTCACATACAAAAATCTAATTATATGTATTTCATTTAAGTTTTTATGAAACTGGATTTATAACAGAATTACAGTACCACTGGTGAGATCTGTTTCTCTCTTTTTATGTACCTGACGATTAGATTATATACATATGGTGTCCTTATTAAACAAACTCAATACTTATTTTATAAAATTGTACACATTTATGATTTATCTAATTTGCATCATACTATATCATTTTTTTTCCTGTTTGTCAAAGGTGTTTGCTTCCCCTTGGTTAGTTGCCCGGGTTCATAATTGGCTTTTGGTTGAATATTATAGCGCTTAAATAAATTCTTTGTGTAGGTTTATGATGAAAATTCTCAAAGCAATGGTGAAACTAAAGTCTAAATGGTATAGTTTTGGTATATAGTCTAATTGGCTTTTCACTTTTGTGTAGTTTGGTATTAAAATTACCAATGAAATCTCTCACAACTATACATATATAGTTCTGTACATGTACTTTCATGTTATCTAAGCATTGAATTGCATTGCATTGCATTGCCAAAACTATAGTCTAATTGGTCAACTTATTTCTGGTGTAATGAAAATTAGTGCAAGGTTCTTTAAACTGGTTCGACTCTTAAACTTCTTTGTTATATGGTATTACATAAATGTATCAAATACAAATAGTACAACTCAAACTCATTGAGAAGAGGGTGATATACAGTTATTTTTTAGAAATGATTTTACTGCTGGGGAATTTGAAAGTTTTTTGCGCCTTCAACTAAATGGTATATCCGGGTTATGATAAATAGGATTGAAATTGGCTATTTTGTTGTCTTCTTTTAGTACTATGGTAGTTGCCTTATTTTTCATCTATTTAAGGTTCACTAAGCGAATGGAATGGTATTATTTATAGTTACCAACATCAGTATTGAATAGATGGTGTACTCAGATGATGCTAGGGTATATACTGTTATCTTTCTTCTTGATATAACAACATCTTGAATTCCAATGTTCGATAAATGTAATCTGAAGATGAGTCATGAGACTCATAACCCTCCATTCACTCGATTTCTTTATTTTAGTTGATTTATAGGGTTTTAATGGTATGTTTTGTGAGCTTTAATTTTTTGAAAACATTTGAAGTAAATTATAACTTGGTGGGTTATCCTTGCAGTTCGCGTTGTTACATCTGGCAACTTCTATGGTTCGTTGTTACGTGTTGCAGTTTGGATTTTGTGGTTCTCAGGAAAGTTGACAGCACGTTGAATTTTTGAAATTACATACATGATTAGATAAATGTTAAATATGTACTCAAACTCTTATCTTGGCATTTCTTCATATTGAAAGACTACTGTTTTAGTCCTATTTCTGGGTTGCATTTACGAATTTGTTTAAGCCATATGTAATAGGGGACTTATTTTGGTTATGCTTTTGTCTTGGTTCTAACATATTACTCTCTATAGATAAGCACTTCATTACCATATCTCTAACCATAAATGAAACTCAAATAGTCTTTAACATAATTTTGCTGACCTGTTAAGAGCTGGCCAATTTCATGATGCGGAATTGACATTGAAAGTCAGTCTCATTTGAAGGACCCATAATATACTGAGTTGCATTTGGAACAGCTGTTGGCATCACATTTTCCTGAGGTAGGAAGCATTTGAATCACTAAAGTGTTAGATGTTGCGATATTTTCAAGGTAAACGACTCCTTCAGATGAAAGAAAAAAAAAATTCAGCTAAAATTGATATTTTTGATTTGAGACCCTTTAATTTGAATAGCTTTAAGAAGTTTTAATTGATTATTGTTTTAGTTTAAAATCTTTGATATTGCTATAATATGGATATAATTTTCAATTACTGTTTTAATATAGGTATTAGTACTTAAAAGTCGAATCTCGCCCGTTATAATTTGATGGTGGAAAAAATAATTACTGTTAGATCTAGAGTAAGATATAAAACAGAGCTCCCCTTGTGAAGCATAAAGAACGTGAGTGCATAAATAAAATAACTTTTTACTCCCTTTCCGATAAAAGCTACTGAAATCTTTCTCTTTTCCTATACTCCACCGTTATTACTTCGTCTTCTCTGAATATTTTCTCTGAACTTTTATGAAGTTTTTTTCTTTTGATTCTATTGGTTAAACAATAGATCCATTTAATTCACCATCATACATAAGCAGCCAAAAGTCTTAACTCTAGAAGTCTCGAGACACAATAGCTTAAGCCATTATTTAGAAGAATCATAACATGAGTTTTAAACGCGCATAATCACTTGAATCATAGTCTCGCGTGAAATTCAACCGTGATTGATAGATTGTTAAGAACTTAAACCAATATCGCCAATAAGAAAACAAAGTCGAAAACCTAAAACTATAAACATAGGTTCTCCACGTATACTACAATTTAAGGGTATATTGGTCCATTTTTATGAAAATTAGTTGTACTAAATACTCTACTTTGGATAGAATACCTAAATATGAATATTAAAAAAATATTTTTTTAAATCATTGAATATTAGAACAGTATCTAATCTTATTTTTTTTATGGACTCAAGAAAACAAAATAAAAAGTTATTCAACCAATTACTTATAATGAATATGCTTTGGGGTTGGATACCGCTCGAATAATCAGTCTTTTTTTCTTTTACTAGGTAAAAAATAAAATAAATAAATAAATAAAAAGAAAACCAATCATTCGAGTAGCACCAGCACCCAACCCCCAAGGAATATGTGGGTTGCTTAACAAAAAAAAAAAAACGATTACTCGAGCAGCACCCAACCCCCAAAGCATATTGATTACCACAAAAACATGGATGCGAGACCATTGGTGAACTTTGCATGAATAATCTGGTAGTAATGAAGCATTATATGGTACCAATTCTTATATTCAAGATATCACATGTTTTCTCGGATTAGTGGACATCAGTTGTGAATAGGGATGCACATGGTACGGTTCAGTTCGGTTATTGAGCTAACCAGAACCCAAACCGAATACTTCGGTTTACTGATTTCAAAAACCGAATGTTACCATTAGCAAAATCGATTCGGTTCGGTTTCATACCGACTCGGTTTTGGTTTTAAACCGACCGGTTTTAGTAAACCGGAAATGTTAAGAAAACTGTCATTCTCAAGTAACTAACAGTGACAAATGACAAATTGACAATGATAAATCTCACATATATAAATTGTTTGTTACTACAATTATAACTAAAATAAAAGTTCTAACTACATTGTATCTTGATGTAGTTTTGAAAGTGGTAAATAAGGTGATCGTTTCTCGAACTTGTAAAGGTAATGATCTTAGAAAATAATGATTTAAATTAACTCTAGAAAATTCCAGGAGTATGAAAAAGACTAAATAACCTAAAGATGATTTTCGAATAATTTTAAAAGGACCAGGAATCAGGAATCAGGTAATTCTAACAACCTATGTGATTAATCAGATAATTCTTTTTAAATTAATTGAAGCGCAAGTAATTGCCAAAATTGGTTTCGTTATGCTAACAAACAGAGGTAAATCACAAGCATGGACTATCAAAATTAATTAACCAAGCATAATCCATCAAGCGAAAGCACAACTGTTGAAAGAAAACCGTTTTCACTATTTAAAACTATGCAATTCTAATAACAAAAGAATTATAAATAATTATTAGAAAATAATTAAATCACATAAAATTGAGAAAAGTACCTTATCCCTCATCCCAGTAAATAGACTTAGCTCATGGTGGAGAAAACTTACTCAAAAGACCTTTTCATTGCTCAAAAAGTTGATTACAAGGTTAAAGAATAGTGCAACAGCTGAACAGATACGTTTATAAGTGTTGAAGAACAGGGTTCAGCCGTTACAGAAGTGTTTCTAAGCAATAAATGGTTGAAGGAATAGGCAACAGGAGCAGTTTGAATCAGCAACAGATATAAATGTTGCTGAGTCGTCTTCTCCAATGGTGGCTGATGAAGAACACGCCGGCCGGACCAGCAGCAGGTGACCGGCGGCGACCGGAAGTGGCCGGAATTGCTCTGATTTCTTCTCTAGGCTTTCGTTGTCATTTTTCTTGGCTTCTCTTGGTTTATATAGGTAGTAGAAACCCTAGATAGAGTTCTAAACCTAATAGAACTCTCTAAAACAACCCACAAATCTCAATCCGAATCGAAACATAATTCCGGCCATATACATGATTCCCGAGCTGATTTTACGGGATTTGTCTGCTGTTTCTCGATGGTTCTGACTTGTATGGGATATCTTCTAGCGTGTGGAACAATCTGGAAGAAAACAATCCATAAATCACTTTGAACAGCGTACACAGTTGAAACTCCGGCGATTCCCGCTGAGTTGGATCGGCCGAGTCGACTCGCTGGCTCGCTGGGTTGACCCGCTGGGTTGACCCGATCCAGCTCAGCCCGATCCAAGGGTGCCCCAATCCAAAGTGTGGGTGCCTTTAACACTTTTTGAGCCAATTTTTCCACAAATCTTTATTCTTCTAATGTACCTACAAAAGCACAAAAACACGTAATAGACGTAAAATCGAATACTAACTCACTAGAAATTAAGGTGCAAATTAGACACTAAAATGTGTCTATCATATCTATATCAAAAGTTATAGCAAGCACTTTCTGAACACAGGGAAAAAAACTGCATGTCTGCGTAGACTGCATTAGATATTAAACCAATATCTAATAGTACAAACTAAGAAAAACTGCATTCAGGAATTAGGAATAGTCTTAGTGAAAACGACCTCTGGTCCTCTGCAGCAAAACATGCACAGTAAGTAACTGTAATCTTAGGCATCAGTAGGAAACAGATGAAATTGCATTCAGGAATTAGGAAAAAAGGTTAGTGCAGCGGAAAGAAAGATTAGCAAAATTAATGTACCACAAGATCATATAAATATTGGTGGAGCTATGATGTAACACAGGAAGCAAGGAAAAAGGCTATAACTTTTGGTGGCTGTCAGTTTATGCTTGTAACAGTTGATGCATTTTCATCATTTGCATAAAGAGACAATAAGATGAATTAAGGATTTATTTCATGACCTTATTCCCTTCTATATTCCTCCATTTTGCAATGTTCCCTTGGTTCTGCATAGGCATGTAAAACACAACATCAACTTTCGAAGAAAGTCTAATGTAATAAAAAAAGTTGAATAAAATGCTATAATCAATTGATTGACAACTTTCTTTACCATTGTAGGGGATAATGCCAGCATCTCAACAACCCAAACATGTTCCTGTAGTTGGATCCATGATATTCAGAGTTACATCTCAAGGGTTCACCATCATCACACAAAAAAAACACAATAAAATGAAATTTGTACAAAGCCCTTAATTAGTTAAGCTATAAGCTGCAGCTATTTGTTCTTCCCCTTCTGGTTTTGATTTTTCTGCATATCATAAACGTTATTGAACTTAAATCCCTAATTATTAAATCTTCATAAAACTAAAAACAAAAGCAAACTCATGCTTTAAAACTCATTCAAATACAGTAAAATATAACAAATATTCCAGAATCAATAAAAATGACAAAAAAAAAAGTAACAAGAATGAGGTTTACCTGATGATGAATATTCTGGAGTTCATCACCACCAGAAGTAGCAGAAATAACAATAGCTTATGTCGTTGATGATGAATCCATATCTTCAATCTTCAGATCGATATCTTCTTCTCCTATTGATCAAACCCTAGAATTTCATAAGTATACCATGGTTCCTAATCAAAGTATTGTAGATACATATATGATGGTATTGATTTCACCTTGGATTTTTTACTGGTGATAATAATAGAGAAAAAGATTTAAATATCTTCATATATTTTCATATCCAGAGATGGGAAGAAGTGATGTAAAAGAGGGGAAGAGTAGAGATATAAGAGAAGAGAGAGGCGCAAAGAGAAAAATAAAGAAACTTTATAAAATCTCGTTTTATATACTAGGGTTAGTATCTTAGTTTTAATCCAACGGTTAATATTATCGGCTTCAGTTTAATCAATCGGCTGTAGAGTAACAACCGTCCACGACCGTAGATCTATCATCCTACTGTTCTTAATAATCAGTTTAAGCCGATGGTTTCGGTTCGGTTTTAGGTGTGAACCAAAACCGAACCGGGATCAACCAATTTTTTTTAATTTAAAACCGTTGATTACAATTAGATTTTCGATTCGGCTCGGTTCAGTCTATTAGTGGTACGGTTCAGTCCGGTTTACCCGGTTTTTTATACAGCCCTAGTTATGAAGGTGTTCATTTTACTTGGACCAATAATCGAAGCAACACCATTTTAATATAATTATATGCCATTTGACTCGGGTAGGTTAAAATATGATAAATGCTTAATTACATATTGTTTGTAATATGCTATCATCCATGATATGAATTGTAGTCTATAGCCCCAAATATTATTTACCATCTGAACAACTAATAAAATCATTCAAGAAAATAGAAAGTTTGGATTATTATCCAACCTTAGTAAAAAATTATTTGAGAAAATGTCGACTTTTTGGTTGTTCAACTTCTAGTGCTCTTGCATTCTTATAGGTTAAAAAAAATATAAAAAAATCTTTTGTTTGAAAGTTAAAATTAAGTTAAAGTTTGTTCACAGGAAGAATGTTCTAAATTGTTAGAAAGGAAGGAAATAAAGAATTTTACCAAACCCCATAGGTAGGGCGGTCAACGGAACTTATCGAAATGGAAACTGGCTCAGCTGGTTCCGTTAAGATAAGGCTTATCGGATATCGGATATCGGATAATTTCCGACAGAATCTTAAAAATCAATTCCGATTCCGTAAAGATAAGGTTATCGGATATCAGATATTTTTCCGATAATTTCTGATATCTGACAGAAATCAGATAAACATGTTTTTCAGTTCATTTAAGCGTTTTCAGTTCATAATTCAGTTCAAACACATAGAAAACACACACAAATGTTCACAGTTTATAAATTACATGTTCTATTGTTCTTGCAGCAAAAAAAAACACAAAGAAACTAAAATTGTACTAGCATTGGACTGAAGTACATCACTGTAGCATTGTCATTGAGATACAGCCTGCAGCTTTCAAAGAACATCTGCATTTGAAAGAAACTAAAATTTGTTAGTTGGCAGTGCAAAAAATATGAAAAGAAAGGAAAAGAAAGAAAAGTTACTAACATGTACTACTAGTATTAGCATTGTGATTGAGATCTGGCAACCAATCACCTAAGCAAAGCAATGCTTGAACAACTTCTGGAGCCAATGAGCTTCTATGTGTTGTAAGAACCCTGCCACCAGCACTGAACATGGATTTTGATGCTACACTTGTCACTGGAACAACCAATATTTACAAGGTTGGGTACTTAGGAGCATGATTTTTCCACCAAGCCAATATATCAAACAAACCTTCCTCTTTGGGTGTGCCTTCAGTAACCAGTGGTTCTTCTAAGTATTACTCCAACTCTGACTTCTGAACCTCAATCTCATTGTTTTCCATCATAAACTCATCATACTCATAGTCACTTCTAGTTGTTCTAGAATTATCAATTCCAGTTGAACATGTTCCACCACTAGATGTAGGCCCAAAATAATATGCAGTTGTACAGTTACTATCACATTCATATGAAGAGAAAAGAGCATTGGGTGTTGCATGAAATTTGTTATACTGAGTTACATAGCCATCCACTCCATATAGCTTCTTATAAACAAACTATATCCATCTAGCCTTGTACCTTGGATCTAAAACTACTCCAATGCTCATCAATAGGTTACATTCTTTCCAATAACTATCAAACTCCTCCCTCATATTCAATCCCATATCTCTGACATACATGTGAGGACTAGATTCTCATTGCCTAATGCTCTTATTAATCTCATATACACCATTGTAATACATATTTGTTGTTGGATAGTTAATCCCAACAAATTTACTTGAAATAACATCAAACACTTCCAAACACTCACAAATATGTATTCCTTGTTGCCACTCCTCTGAACTTGGTAGTATATTGAAATCAGAATCCAAATCAGCTAACCTGAAAAATCCTTGTCTCAAATAAATTGCTTCTTTAAGCATCTTAAAGGTGGAATTCCATCTAGTGTCCACATCTAAACTTACAGACCTTGCAGGAAGTTTAAGTTGTGCTAAAGCATTTGCAAACCTCTCTTTTCTATCCTGTGAAGACTTGACATATTTGACGCACTCTCTAATACTTTCTATAAATCCAGAAGCTACTTTCATCCCATATAATACAACTAAATGCAATATATGATTGCTACACCTCATTTGGAACAGATCACCCTCAAGAACTAAGCAATTCTTGCTAGAAAGCCAACTCTTCAGATTTCTCATCATAACATCATTGGCTTTAGCATTGTCAGTAGCTAAAGCAAACAACTTACTATCTATATTCTAATCCAGAGCTACTGCTTTCACAAAATCTGCAAGAGCTTCTCCAGTATGTGGTGATGGCACTAAAATGTATGCTAGCGTTTCCTTATTCAGTTTCCATTCATCATCTATGAAATGACATGCTACACAATAATATCCATTTTTTGTATGTTTACAAGTCCACATATCAGTTGTTAAACTACATTTAGGTGTGATTGAATCAAGTTGTTCTTGTAATTGAACTTTGAACTCAAGATACTGTTTCATAATGTCATCCCTAGTTGTATTCCTACTATAACACTTGGCAAAAGGATTCAGAGATTTAACAAACTCTCTAAAATATCCATGCTCAACCATATTTAGTGGATAATCATGTTTAACAATCACCTTAGCAACAAGTAACCTAGTAGCATCAGGATAGCTAACTTAGTTTGTGTGTTACCTGTTTTGATAGAAGTAATTTTTCTTTGTCCAGGCTGATTCTCAGGCTTCTTATTGCAGGAATTGAGATGGGTCTCAAGCGGCTGGTTCCTTTTGCACTTGCTGCTTCAATTCTCTTTTTACAATGACTGGATATACCTATAACTTCAATCTCCTTCTTCCCATCTGCTCCAATTCTTGTAGTAATAATCCTTTCAAATTCATTCCATACATCAAACCTTGTTGTACATAATTTCTTATTTGCTTCAGCTATAAATGGGTCTTCCTCTTCTTCTCCTTCTTCTCAGGGAACGAATTAAAGAGATAGAGTTCAATTCTGAACCTTGAATATTTTCTTCTTGTAACTGTGATGCAACTGAAATTGATGAAGTTGAGGTACCCAAATGATTTGATGCTGTTTGACTTTGTGACATCACTGATTGATTGATTACCCTAATTTCACAATCAAAACTCAATTTCTGAAAACCTTAATTGCACAAATCGATTTTTGAAACCCTAAATTAAGTTTCAAAATTGAACCCAAATTTGGATTTAAAAAGAAACCCTAGTTTTCTAATCACACAGTAATCCTAAATTGAACAATTGAACAATAACCTAACCCTGATTTGAACAATTGAACAAAAACCCTAAATTGAACAGAAACCCTAGTTTTCTAATAACTGATTGATCGATTCACCACTGGTAGAGAAAATACAAGAGAAGAGATAAGGAGATGACGGTGGTAACTGAGAGTATGAGACGAATTAATGAGAAGAAGAAGAAAATATGAATGAAGAGTGAAGACTGCTCAGACTGGAGAGTGGAGATACGAATGAAGAAATGAACGAGAATGAAGAAATGAATGGGTATAAACGGAAAATTGGGCTTATATGCTATCGGTATCGGAACTAATCGGAACAAAAACTTGTTCAGCCGGTTCCGTTACGATAACACAATAATTTTCGATAACTTTCCATTTCCGACATCCGATAACCGTTATGTCGGATAATTTCCTATAAGTTCCCGGATTTTCGGAAACTACTATCGGATTTCGGATTGGGATTGACAGCCCTACCCATAAGGTAGGCAGGGTATTGCGCAAATCAGATTAAAATTAAAATTAATATCTCATGCTAATGTTGGTAAGATTCCATTGGGGGTATTTGATAGACACATTTTAGTGTCTAAATTGCACCCTAGTTTC
>JAJJMC010008370.1:7340343-7361998 GCA_023531435.1 Papaver californicum | reverse complement strand
GGGGGCGGTTTATAGAAACTAGAGACAACTGCCCCCTTTACACTAGTAATGACAATTTTTTTTTTTTGTTTTTGTTTTCTGCAGGGTGGATGGGAAGGATTTGGAGGTGGAGGGGAATTGATATTTAAAGTGGAGAAGAAATTTGTATCGAAATTGTGGAAAGGAGAGATTGAATTGGACGTTTTTCCGGTTAGTAATGGAGTCGTCGCCGCCGCGAAGGATGCTGGAGATGTGATTAAGGTTAAAAGGGAGTCCATTTCATAGGTCTTGTACAATCTATAGAGGCAATTCGATTATGGCTCAGGTATATAGTTCAATTTCAGTACTAGCTTCTGTTTTCCGCTATAGTTTTGTTTATTTAGAATAGAATACTCCGGTCCGGCGCGGACAATGAGAGTCTAATAAACGAGAGCCTAGTAAACGATATATATATATACCGATTCCGAGACACTCTAGATGAAGATTAGATGTTCAAGTGACTGATTTTTATCGGTTTATATGCAGATGAGTTTATTGTACAAGCTTGGGAAGCTGGTGACAGGGAGGAGAAAATTTAGAGTAACTATGTTTCCTGGACTTGTTGATCAGACTTTGATTGTTGCTCTCATTGTTTCTCTGATTCGTGAGGTTAGTTTGCTATAATGGAGAGACTACACGAGTTTTATTTAATTTTGTTTTTGCTTCTTCAATTTGGGTTTTAAGGTTTTCTGATAGTGATGGTGAGTTGATGTTGTTTCAGTTTGGCTGGTGGTGGAAAGGGTTTAGGATGAATAGCTTCAACATTTTCATGAGAAGCAACTTCTAAGGTATCCAAACATTATTTACTTTCTCTGATTTCAATTTCTCAATTTAGGGAATCTTTAATTTTAACTGTTTGTGCTTATTTAGGGTTCAAATATGTAGATTTGGGTATTTTTGATTGATTTGATTTCTTTGTGTTGTTAGTAAACTAGCCGTCATTCAGTTTTGGTATCAATTTTCTATTTTTCTCCTCCTTTTCAGTTCTGGGTTTTCTTGAGTGGTTGAAAGTTGTGCTTGTATGGGGTTTTCCTGCCATTTTCTTTGTATGTTGTTACAGTGGTGGTGCTTATACATGTATGTGGTATTGTGTAAGCTGAATCTGTTGCATTATTTGGTCCCGTCGTTCGGAAGTTGGTGGGTAGGCTTGCATATATGCATGTGTAGTTCACCCTTTATAGTGGCTGGAGTCACAGTGACTTGGTTACTGGTCCACTCTAGCTTTAGACAATCAGGTTTTGTAGGGAGTGTTTCGCTTGTTATATCAACAGCTACAAGTTATCTTTTAATTAAGAGGCTTACCAAGTTACTTTGGAGAAGAGAAATCGTAAATCTGTTTGCATTAACTTTTAAAATCAAATGGCCAGTTTAGGTAATGACTAAGCTTTTGTTTATTTGCTTCTAAATGCAGTATGGAGGCAAAGCTCTTGACCTTTAAAGATGTTGTTGTTAGCCAAAAAACAGTTGCCACCACACCTGAGTGCGATCATCCTGGATATGCTAATTAAGAGCTAAAAATACTGCGCAAGTACAAAATCGAAGTGCTTACTACATCCGGATGAGTGTAATTAGGTCTTTAATCCAGTAGAAGGTGTATGTGTTTTGAATATCTAACTTTTGTTGTTTGAAGCTTAATCATGATCTGCTGATTGATTAGTCTTTATTTATTGCAGGATAGGATGAGAAAGGCACGGTTATAGAATCCACTAGAGCAGCACTTGACTATAAAGTTACAGGACGGCGGGTGATAGTTTGGAAAAAGGATATGTTTGTGATTACTTATGCTTAATCCCTGAGATATAGCTTCTTCAACTTTTATTTGTTAATGATCTGAAGCTCACTCTCTTATATTGCTTTTATAGATCCAAAGAGGAGTTTTCTGCAGAAGTGAACAATGTCTAAGTAAGATCAGGTAATGTCATTTACCTTCTATTGTGTGTATATTTTCATAACGTAATTGAGCTTCTTGTTAAGTTTGGAATCTTATCTTATGTTAATTGTAGGCCTGTTATTAGTGGGCGCCCATCAAAGATAATAGATATTCATTAATGTGGAAGACCTAGGTTGATCCTTCTGATCCTTCTGTTGCTACAGTCAAATGTTGAAGGAGGTGAGACAATTTTTTTCAGGGCTAAGGTAAATCAGTTTACTCTACAGATGGCCAGACCACCACCAAGTGGTTGCAAACATACTTGAATATTGTAGTTCAAGCCTGTTGTGGCGACAAGATGATTCCAAGAAGCCTTTCAAAGAGGATTAGGAAGAAATATGCAGCATCTACTTCAACTGCAGTTACAACTTCCGCTACAACTTCCTCTTCAAAAAGGACTGCAACCACTACTTCTTCTTCTGCGGCTGCTGGGACAAAGAAGAAAGCAAAGGGTGGAACTTTCAAAAATATCAATGTCAACCAAAATTTCACTGCAAGTTCAGGTTCACATGTGAAAGTTAATATTAAACAATCATTCAACATAGCCCTTTTCCAGAAGGCAAAGAAAGATCAAGGTTCCATATGATGTTTAATTTTTTTTTTTCTTCTTGGATTGTGTTGTTTTCTGTTTGAACATCTGGTGTCTTTCAGACATTTCAGACATCGGTAATGATGTTAATCATCTCTCTTTAGAGACAAAACTTAAAGTAGATATTACTTTATTTTGAGAATCTTAAAATCTGTTGTAGAATGGGTAATTTTCGAGATTCCAAATCCCCATTGTTCATGCATTGATGCTGACAATGTGGCGAAATCTTGTTTAAGGACACAAAATATATTTCTTCAAAAGGTGTAGGTATACGGTAATAATACTATTTCCCATATGTGGCCGTTCATCGTGTAACCTCTGCCACACGGTATAATCATAAAGAAATACTACTTTCGTTTCAGCAAAAGTGTTACTATCACTTTTGCTGAAACAGAGGGAGTATAATTCTGTCTAAATATAATTTTGTCTAAAGTTCTGTATATGTGAACACACATGTGTGTCTAGTTTGACTATTTAACACCATTGTGGATGGAAAATTAGACGGTGGAGTAGTTTTCCAAAACTTTTATTTTGCAAGGTATTTTTCCGTTGGGGCATGTATTTTTGAAATATTTTTCCAATTAACCTTTTATAGATAAATTAGTAAAAGTTTGATGATTGAACCCTGAGCTGATCACTAAACTGCCAGCTCACTAAACTGCCAGAAAGATTGTTGATTACCATTGGTCTCCATATCTGTTGAGTAATTGAGAGATGGGTAAATGATTAAAAAATGAGATTAAAATGAGTTCTTCAAAGTGATGAGTTTGATACTTAAAAAGAGTTATGATTTGTTGGTTTTAATCTTTTAGATAAAGATGAAGAAAACAGAGAGGAAGTTTCAAAGAAACAGACTTTACTGGTAAGCAACACAAAAGAAGTTTGTTTATATATACATTTGTCAAAAACAATTGAAGAGTGCAAAGTATTCGAAAGGTTTTTACTTGGTTCTTACTTTGGCTTTTATTGGCCTAGGTGTTATGTTAAATGTTAAGTTGATTAAAAAAATGACGAAGTATAGAGGATATTTTTCTTTTTTTAGAATGTTTATATAGGGGCTGCCAAGTTGATAGAGGGAATTTTCATGTAAAGACAAAATAGGGACATTAAGTAGGAATTTCAGAAACCCCTTATCCATGATATTTCATAATTGTTAAAATATCTGATTAGTTAATATTAGTAAATTAATTAGCTAATAGATCAGGCTAATAATCATTAATCTAAAATAGTCTTATACTTAATCAAGTCAAATCAATTTTTTTTTTTTTGGTTTGGTGGGAAGAAAAAGTAGATAAAATGAAAGAAAATTTTATAAGGTTTTTTTAAAAACCCTAGATTTTGATTCACTCAACCAGAGTAGTTAGGTATACCTCTAACATAAACTCTTGGTCTTTTTATGGCTCAAATTTGATAAAATTACGTAAAAAATTATGTTTTTTTTGTGATTCAGGGAATTTTACGGTTTGGTTTTTATGTCGAACCCAACTGTAAACGCCATTTGCGGTTAGGTGTTCATCCTAACCAAACCATAACTGTAATTTCATGCCGGAAAACCAAACCATAACAGTTTTACGGTTGGGTTTTCAACATCATACCCAACTGTAACTAACAATTACGGTTAGGTGTTCATCCTAATCTAACCGTAACCGTATATTCATAGAACAATCAATCGTAACAGTTTTACAGTTGGGTTTTAGCATAGTACCCAACCGTAACTAATCTTCAAAAAAAATGTTCCTATCCAGGATAATTTACGGGTGGGATTTGACAGTCAAACCCAACCGTAAATAGCAATTTTATTTTTAGTGCAAAAAAATTTACGGTTGGTATGTTAATCGAACCCAACCGTAAATGATCATCTTCATCTCCTTTATCCCTAATGTATAAATCAGATATTTATTTGTTTTGGGTTTGGTGGGAAGAAAAAGTAGAAGAAAGAAAAGAGACTTTTTTGTAGTTTTTTGGAAAGCCCTAGACTTTGATTTACTCAACCAAAATGAGTGATTGTAGTGACAGATTTGAGGTGGGTGAATCCTTATATGATAACCAAACCAAATTTTACATACCCATTGATGGAGACCCAACTATGTATGATTATTTGGATGGTAGAGAGGTTTTAACTCAAAGATGTGATGGTGAATCTCAACCAAATGGAGAAACTAGCCGTCAAAGTGAAGATTCAATTGCCGAGAGTAGTCAGGTATACCTCTAACTTAAACTCTTGGTCTTTTATGGCTCAAATTTGATGAAATCACGTTAAAAAATATGATACTTTTTGTGATTCAGGGTAGATTACGGTTAGGTTTTCTTCTCATACCTAATCGTATTTTTCATAGCGGAAAACCCAATTGTAACAGTTTTACGGTTGGGTGTTTAGCACGGACCCAACCGTAACTCATTATGTGCATGGGTATTTATTGCACTACTTATGGTTGTGTTTGACTTTTGATACCAACCATAGTTAATTAGGTATGTTTTCTTTTATTTTTACGGTTAGGTTCGAAGGCACAACCCAACCGTAATTTCCCATACGTTGGGTCCGATGCTCATAACCTAACCGTAAAATTATACTTTCTAGTGTTTTGTTGCCTAATGTCTTGATATTTTTTGTTCAGCTCGAGATTGTACCTCACCCAATGTATGCTCAGAATCCTCCAAATGATGTTCTAACTAGAGATACTACGGGTCACTATTTGAACGACTTGGTAGGTTATAGATAAGTTGTTAATTCCTTTGGACAATATTGCTAAGTCTTTTTTTTTGTTTCTAACTTTGTGTTCTTGAACAATGTAGACATGGGAAAAAAAGATGATGCAAAGCAATGGGATAGAGAACATGGCAAGTTAATTATGTGTGTGATAGTTTGTATCCGTCAAACTAAAGACAACCGCTTTGAAATGGTTTGCGAGTGTAGTGGATTCTTACAAGTCATGCGAAGAAGGGTACCGAGTAATCTTCTACGGCCTCTTTTGTGCTCGGAGATGGATTTACCTCCTCCCTTTGGATCTGGTATTCCGGTTGATGGCGGTTGTTCCAAACCGCGACCGAAGGCGTTGGGATGTAGTTGAGCACGATGCTTGGGCCTTTGATCATGGAGCCATTCACACACAATTTAAAGGCTTCAATTGTTACCTTGGTTTGGAAATAGCCATATTGGCGGAGAGTTCGACGAGGGTTGCACATCACGAACCCAAACGGATGGTACAAAGGCCCTTTGTAGCCTGACACTCCGATAATTGACGTAAATCTTCAACTACTCCATCATCATCTATGTTAATCTTCACATAAGGATCAAACACCACATCTTCAACGATGAAAGCATCAATTTCACTTCTCTTCTTTGCTATCTGCACTTTTTTATGCTTTGATTGAGTACCGGTGAATCTGAATTTCTTTCCTGTAGGTCTAGTAAAATCACCGCTCCACTCCGTCTTAGGAGCCAGGCTCGAAAAGTGATCATTGACCCATGCCTATGAAGATAATAAATATTAATATAAGATAATACGAAAAAAATATTAAATTTAAACATTGAAATTCCAACAATAAATTACCTGAAGAAGACCAGTATTCCCGGCAATCTCAGTTCCTCTGACCCTCGAAGCTTTTCTAAGGTCGGCAAGTAGGTAAGCGAAGGTGGAAGTTCCCCATGAATACTCATGCGTCTTCTGGAGATTCGTCAACCACTGAAGAAAGCATTGACCCTATTTCCTGAGTTGTCAGCGAAGAAGATGGTACCAAGCATATATAGCAGCTACGCCCTGGCTGTACGCATAGCTCTAGTTTCATCTATGACGACCCCATCCTTTTCCAATTGCAGGGTTCCTCCAAACTTCTCACTCAGACTACGCAACAAGATCTTCTTGGTCTTACTTAAACCTTTCTTCGTTGCTACACCCGGTTTATCTCCAGCAGCCAATTTAAACTCTAACTCGGCTTCTGTCTTCTCCCATCCAAGTGTATCTTTGACAAGGACACTGAGATGACTCCAAGACATGTGTTGTCAAAATCTTCATACACGGCTTTTACTTCAACTGGTAAGCCAAGAATTGACTTGACATCATCCGCCGTTATTGTCATCTCGCCGAATGGGAGATGAAACACATCGGTTTCAGGCCAATAACGTTCCCTGAAGGCTGTGCAGGTAACACTGTCATATTCCAACATAGAATTGGTAATTCCGGGAGATAACCCTGTACCATTTACGAGAACTTGGACGACCATACATTCTTCAGCTAACGGCCAATGTTGAGCCCTTTGACGAACTAATTTCTTCACAGCCTGTGTATGATCCTACAAAGAATAAAAACAATCTTTTTTAACTTGAAGTTAAACAAACGGAAATTTAACGAAACAAGAGAAGTTTTTAGATTAATACCCTTGTCTTAGCAACTTTGGCATCCCATGAATGCGGATAACCAAATAATATTGCAAACCTGTCTGGGGCCTCACCCCAAGGTCTTCCATTCTTCTTCTTAGGCAACAACACGTCTTTGCCTTTGGGAATATGCTTCCCTTTCGGTTCTGGCTGCTTCCTTGGATTTTTTTCCTTCAATTGAGGTTGAGTAGAAGTAACAACAATTTCTTTACCTTTGCCTTGAGCGACAAAGTGTTCTCCATCCGTCTCTTCTTCATCATAATGTTCCTCTGGTGGTTCTCTAATCACAAGCGCACCTCCACTGAACACCGATAGATCTTCGAAGTCTTGGAAAACATTATATTCCTCTTGAGGTAGTACTTCTTGAGTAGAGTTACCACCCCCTACCTCAAAAGTCTTCTTCTTCTTTTCGTTCTTTCTCAAGCCTCTATTATCTACACCTAAATAAACTTCGTGACGAGGGGTTGGAGTGTGATCAATTGGTGTTAAATTATTACCCCTCTTCTTTTTCCTACAACATACAAGCAATACAAGTTAGATAATTTACAAACAGTTCAACACAAGCAATCAATCAAAAATTTAAAAATTTAGAACTCTTTAGGTTGGGTTATGCATATCGAACCCAACCATAAATAATCAACAACAAGAAGTTAACCTACGCAGGAGACTTTACGGTTGGGAACTGAAAATCGAACCCAACCATAAATAATCCTCAACACAAAAAATTTGACATATGCAGAATAATTTACGGTTGGCAATTAGAATCAAACCCAACCGTAAGAAATTGTTTTTTTTTAGTGCAAAATTGTTTACGGTTGGGTTCAGAATCGAACCCAACCGTAAATAATCCTCAACACAAAAAATTTGACATATGCAGATTAATTTACGGTTGGCAATTATAATCAAACCCAACCGTTAGAAAAAAATATACTTTGAGTTCAAAATTGTTTACGGTTGGGTTCAGAATCGAACCCAACCGTAAATAATCCTCAACATAAAAAATTTGACATATGCAAATTAATTTACGGTTGGCAATTAAAATCAAACCCAACCGAAAGAATTTTTTTTTCTTCGAGTGCAAAATTGTTTACGGTTGGGTTCAGAATCGAACCCATCCGTAAAATATCATCTTCATATCCTTCCTTTTTATTTTCGGTTGGGTATTTCAATAAATTGTACTTATAACCAGTTACGGTTGGGTCGAATCAAACCCAACCGTAAATGTTTCTGGAAACCTATTTTTTTTACAACTCCATCAATCAAACAAGAAAATCAATCACTTTAGGATTCTAAAAATAACATCGGTTTTGTTGAATACCGTATATACACCATTTGTTGTGGTTTCGGAGTTTCATTTTGATTGTCACCACCGATTTGTTCTTCAATCTCTTGATTAGGTTGTAAAATTTGATTTTGATTGTCATCACTACTACCTTCTACACCTTTAGTATGATTCTTAATCACGAACTTTAGAGTTTAATCGACGAAGAGTTTTTCGAATCGACGAGGAATTTCGATGGAGAAAAAAAGTTAAAATGGAGAAGGATGATATACGGTTGGGTTGGAGAAGAAAGGGTTTGAATTGAAATAAAAATGTATTAGATTAGAAAGGTTTTGTTTTATTTAGTTTTTAATAAAGTGAAGGGTAATATGGACATTTAACATAGCCTTTAGGATACCCCCTAACAAATTATTTAGTCACCCTGAAGCCCCTCTATCAACTTGACAGCCCCTGTATAAGCTTTCCTTTTTTAAGTGGGCAGGGCTTTTGTGGATTTGTTGTTTTTTATACTCTATAGTCTTCTTTACAAGTGTCTTCTTACCAGTTGTTATGCATCAGATGTGTACAAGTGCATAGATCTTCTTGTTCTTGGTCGTTGCGGTTTTGATTTTGATGATAACTACCGCTCTTTGGACCTGGCAAGACTTAGAGCCACACCACACAGGCAGATTAGCACCATTGAAAATGCGGGGAATTTTAGTAAGGGACGAGGAATTATTTAAGAGAATTTTTAGGGGGAGAATAAAAGGCTTTAACTCGAGTCAAAACATTTTGACTTACAGCTTTAGTGCATTAAAATTTAGAATACCTCCCCCACTTATCGACTCACCATACACGAGGCCATGATGAAACTGTTGCAAAAGGGAGAATCTTGATTCATTCTACTTAGTTTGTCTCTTTCTACCACGTGTTGCATAGAAGATTTGGAAGCAACATCTTCGTTGGAGTTTTGATGCAACTATTTTTGTTGGATGCAACATTCACAATTGGATATTCATTACATTCGTGATTTAGATGCAAATATCTCTGCTGGATGATTTATTTGTTTTGACGTTCCGAGCATAACAAGTTTAAATTGAGAAAAAGTCGATTGATTTTGATTTTCAGCATTTGTCAAAATTTAATACCACCAATTAGCTGATTTTTCAGTTAATATTTAATTATGGAACTGGTATAGCTACGAGTCTATGATATTTTTCTAGATTAGTGCTTAATTTATGCTATTTTTTCACTCAAGAAAACTTCTAGTGACAAACTTTTCAATTCTTCACCGATTGCAACTGAGTAAAGGTGGGGGACTTAAACTTTTTAATTCTTCACTGATTGCAATGAGTAAAGATGAGGGTATACTAATAAAAACATTTCGATACATCAATCAGTAAAAGTTCCATGTAGGTTTTATAAGAAAGAAATATTAGAGAACGTGTACCTATTTAATTGGAATTCTTCTTCTATTTATAAGTTATAAAGGATAAATATACAGTTCAGTATCCATTTGGATTCTTTTTAGTTATATATCTAGACTAAGTATTTTTCAAATTCATCCGTATTTTAAAGACGATGAAGTTAATATCAAATTTAAAGATAAGAATGAATCTGATTGGTTACTAGTCCAGATATATAGTCAAAATCTAATTATACTAAAAAAGGGATGAACTCGGATCATCACCAGTCCAGATACATTAATAATATCCAGATAAAGTTAATTTAATTATCTTTAAGATAAAGATAAACTTAAGAACACTTAGTCCAGGACTCCAGGTACATAGTCAAAATGAATCTGGATGGATACTTGATTAATTGCATATCTTTTACAACCTATAATTAGAGGAGAAATACCAACTGGAAAGGTATACATTCTTTAATCATTTTTTCCTTATAAAACCTGACTAGAGCTCTTACTCATTGAAGTATCAGAGTGCTTGTGCAAGTACACCCCCACTTTTAATCAACTGCAATCATTAAAGAATTATAGTTATTTAAAAGCTAAAGTCACCAAAAAGTTGTAAAGAATAAATAATAACATCAATCAAGCACGAATCTAGAGGAATGTTTTAGTATCATTTTTGCTAAGGTCTTGTTAACTTGCATCCCAGAATATGAATTAAGGAAGAATAAAAATCTACTCCATCCGTCCCTATTTAGATGAAGGGGAAGGTGTTTTCACACAAATTAAGAAAAAGGAAAGACACTAAAAACTTTCCAGAAATGCTCTCAATTATATTTCCTATTGCTCCTAGTTTTTAATTCTAGTATTTAATGTAGAGTTGGAAAATTATTTTGGTTGTGAAGAAAAATTATTTTTTAAATAGAGATTTTAAGAATGCCACTTAGAATTTTGAGTTTACACTATTTCCTAAATTAATATATGATATTGAAATGGGGATAAATCAAAAAGATTTAGGGGAAACTATGAATACCTTCATTAGTATGGGACTTGTAAAATGCCATAAGCCTTTATGTAAATAAGGACGGAGGGAGTATTTTTCTTCTTTGGGTTTTGGAGTTTCTCTTTGATATTTGAATTTTCTTGGAACTCTAATTTGGTGTATCCTAGAAATGGCTAGTTCCATTTTTACCCTTTAATCTTTTTTATTATCGTAAGATAAGTCAAAACAAGAATGTACAAATTAAATGAAAAAAAAACTTAAGATAAAAGAGTAGAGAAGAGTTTTTTCTCATCTCTTTGGACGTGAATGGAAGAAGGAGCAAAAGCCGGATAAGATAGTTATCCTAGTCTCCTAATTCAAATCATCAGTTAGGACCCGTAAATTCGTCAACTCTAATTGACCGGTCAAGAGACTAATTAATCGTTAATGACTTAAGTCAATAAATATAAACATTAATTACTAATAATTAATTAAATAATAATTTAATTATAAAACTAGTACCATTAAATAGATCTCAAAAATTTATACAAAATGAATTACTTGAACACGTCATTCGGATACTAGATGAAGAAGAAATCATTTAATTTGTATTATAAGGGAAAAATGGTTAGTTTATAATTAAACACTATTAGAGCAACTGCAACGGACGAGGGTACCAAAGAGTAAAGATTACATTTACTCTTTGGTCGCCCAAAAAGAAGCGTAAGGGAGAGTAAATTTAGTTTTTCGGCGAGTATAACTACTGTTCCAGAGAAGTTTTTCTCCGAAACTTATATATACTCGCACGCTGTTGTAAGTGGACGTTAACAAAAAACGCTTCCTTATGAAAGCGTTTAGAAAAACGGACGCTTGAGCAGAGAAGCGTTTGATGAGACGCTCATTATGGAATACGTATGAAGTAACGCTTTACTAGGAGAACGCTGGTAGGAGAAACGCAAGCTAGAAGAGCGTCTTAACCAGACGTCCATTTAAGAAAACGCTTTGGAATCCAACGTCTCCCTAAGAGGACGCCCAGCATAGGCGCTTGCTTAAGAGAACGCGTGCAGATTAAACGTCTCCTTAAGGAGACGGCTATATATCAAACGCTCCTTCAACTAGACGTCCCAACTAGACGCTCCTCTACACGGGCGTGGCAATATAACGTCCACCATAAAGAGCGTTTTGTTACCGTTGTAAACTTTCCGTTGCTGGTTGATCATATAAAAATTTTACCGTTGTTGAACGTTGTAAAATTTTACCGTTGAACGGCTAGTTAATTCGTAATGTATATAAACGAGTTGCCATAGTATGTTTCATCTACACAACAACCTTTCATAACTCAATTTTAGTTTATACAACAAAGAAGAAATTTTTAAGGTTTTCTAATTTTTGGTAATTCCAATTTGTTTGTAATCACTTTCATTAATGGGTCCAAAACCAAGAGGTCCAAATTTTACTGTTAATGAAGATATAACCATGTGTAGGATTCATTTATCAATATCTCAAGATTGTAGTGTTGGTATCGATCAATCAGAAGACAAATTATGGTCTCACATCAAAGCTGGAATGAAAGAAGCTATACCTTCAATGGCTGATCGGAGTTGGACCTCTATTCAAAAACGCTTTCAGGGAATAAGTAAAGATGTGGCTCTTTACTCCGCAAAGGAGGCAGAAGTGGAACGTGAACACCATACTGGATGGGGTCCAGAAACAAAGGTATGTGAAGACTTAAATTTTATGCACTGCCTTATTAAAGTTTTGAATTGTATGTGATGCACTAACTATTTTTCTAAACAACAATAAACAGAGTGTAGAAGTAAGGAGGCTATTCAAGGAAGCTAATGGTGGGAAACCATTTAAGCACGAAGAGTGCTACGCAATTATGTTAGAAAACATCAAATATTCAAGACGATCAACAGCTGTTTTTGATTCATCACAAGCCGAAGAAGATTCGGATACCGATGACGATACTCAAAAAAGACCTTCGCCAAGCCAAGGGAAATGGAGTGGATACGAAGAAATAGGAGATATACCTAACACGTACCCCCGTCCAATGGGAAAAAAAGAGGCTAAACGTTTGAAGCAAACAGGGAAAGCAAAATCCAGTGCCCAAGCCGATGCCTTGGACACTATTATTAACAACCAAAAAAACTTCAACAACAGTTATATGGAAAGTGCTAAAAGGAAGAATGATCAGAGAGAAGCAAACGAGGAATATCGTATTATGATGACGGACGTCTCCCATTTGGATGCCGCAACAAAAGAGTGGATTGAAATTCGGAAGCAAGAGATTTTACAGAAAAGAAGAGAATCTCGTCTTACCTAAACAGTATTAAACTTCGAGTGTAATTTTTCCTTTCATTAATGAAAATTCTAACTTTTGAGTCGTGAAATTGATTGTCACTTAATCATAAGAACAAAACACAACTTTAAATTAAGATATCTAATTTTTACATGAGTAGCGGTTGAACTTAGCACGTGCAACATGCCTTTAAACCACTAAGTGCCCCTAGTGGCCGAGTGGTGTCTCGAGAGGGTTTACAAGAGATTTACCCACAAAACCTATCTGCATGGTTTAATAATTTTTCATACTTCACCGAAATCCGACCATAAATGTTCGATCAAGTCATTTCGTAATCGAATATGCGTTTCTTTGCTATGTACTACAACTCGGCGTTGGTGAGTTGACATCCTCAATAGTTCTACAGTTTCTTGACGGGATATATTAACTGGTGCATGGTAGAGCCCTTGATCATATTCATGTGGCCAATCACCGGGTTGACGTTCATCCTCCACAATCATATTATGGAGAATAATAACAGTTTTCATTATATATGCAAGTGCGTCCATATTCCACATTCTTGCTTGTTGTTTAACGATTGCAAATTGGTTTTGCAGTACCCCAAATCCTCGCTCCACATCTTTTCGGCATCCCTCTTGCATAGCTGAGAATTTGCGTTTCTTGTGTGAATCTGGATGCTTGATCGACATAATAATGGTAGCTATCTCTGGGTATATCCCATTACCAAGATAATACCCCATATCATATTGGTTCCCATTAACCTCGAAGTTCACAGGTGGTGTTTTCCCTCTGATAAGGTTTTTAAAAATATAAGATCGGTTCATTACATTGATATCGTTGTTTGAACCAGGCATACCAAAAAAAACATGCCAAAACCAGAGATCTTGTGAAACCACTGCCTCCAATACAATACTTTCATCGCCTTTGTAGGCAGTATAGGCACCAGATTCGGCTGATGGACATCTATCCCATTTCCAATGCATACAATCCACACTGCCAGGCATCCCAGGAAATCCCCTAGCTTTGTTCTGATTAAGCAACAGTTCTACATCCGTAAGAGTTGGGTTGCGCAAATACCGATCCTCGTATAAATACAGAATCGTCAAACAAAACCGTCATGTTGCCTCAAGAACCGTGCTTTCTCTGATGCGTAAGTACTCATCTATTGCATCCGCCGCAGATCCATAAGACAACATACGAATTGCAGCAGTAATTTTCACGTGTGGGGTTAATCCAAGGCGCCCGGCCGCATCCCTTTTTTGAACGAAATAAGGATTAACTGCTACTATATCCCGCAAGATACGGTTGAACAATTGTCTTCGCATTCGAAATCTTCTACGAAAAACATTGGGAGGAAAAGTCGGGTTTCTTGAAAAGTAATTTGTCCATAGTTGTCTAGTTACGTCCTCACGATTTTTTTCTATTTCGATCCGAGTACGTGGCTAGTCAATGTATGAAGCGACCAATCCCAAATTTAGTGCTTGGTCATTTTGGTTAACTGCAAATGATTCTTCGTATGATGAGGAACTGGTGTTATTACTATCATCATTAGATGTCGAAGATAGGGTTAACTGATTAGGAGGAATATAAGAAGAGGAAGTAGAAGCAGCATAATACATGTTGAAGTTTTGATTACCTGCCATTGGTTGGGGAAGCAAGTATGTTTTTGGGAGGTTGCTAGTTTTGTGGAGTTTAGTAGTTTCGGGTAGTGCTTGTAGTAGTTGATGTGGTTTCAATGGAGAATGGCGTGTTCATTTTATAGTTGTGTTTAAGATAACAACGAAAAAATAAAGCAAATACAAGAGCAACAAACAAAGACCAGTGCTAAAAACAAGAAACTGACAAATCATGTAAATGAAAAAATCGAGAGATAAGAAGTTTCAGTTGATTTAGAAAATATAACGCAGAAATAAAAGCCAAATTAAAACAAAGACAACATCTATAAACAAGCCACTGACACATCATTTCGAATGAGAAAATCGAGAGACAAGTACTTTCGGTTGATTAGACAATACAACAAAGAAATAAAATCCAAATTAAAGCAAACACAAGAGCTAAAAACAAGAAACTGAAAAATCATTTCCAAAGAAAAAATCATGAGATAAGAAGTGTCGGTTGAGGAGAAAATACAAGAAGTAAAATCCAAATTAAAGCAAAGACAAAAAAAACTACATACAAGAAACTGACAAATTTAGCTAAAAACAAGAAAATGACATATCCATGACGTAGCTATACCCTAATTTTGTTTTTCTCTATTTATTCATCTTTTTTTTTGTTGTTCACTTCATAATTTTTCTAAATATAGCGCCTGAATCGTCGAACGGAAGTACACATTATGTTTGTAAAATCATTTTATTAAATCAAAAAAGACATACATTAAAGGGAATGAAATATATCTATTGCTAAATAAGGAAACCACACTTCTGATATAGAATAATCATGTCATAAGTAAACCTATAAGTGAAACCTTAAGGCTTGGCTTGTCGGACAAACGTGGACGACGTTCTTCACTACTGGGTAGAAAAATAAACAAAAAAGGATTGAATTCTTCCATTACCCTTAAGATCTCAAAATGAGGTTTGTACCGGAAATCATGTCGTTTCCATCTAGTCCATTCCTCCAGTGATCTGGGAACAACTTCATCATCAGTTTCATTCCTATGAAGAAATTCATTGACCTTAGCAGTTAAAGAGAAAATTCTAGGACTTCCTTTATTATTTCCACATACCGATAAAAAAAGCCTGCTCTGTTCCTGTTGTTGGGATTACGGGTTTCATTAAAGTTTGCATGTGTATGTTCCAACCATTGCATGCTCATTGAACCATTCATCCGACGTTCATGTCCCCTTGCTGGATAATGCAATACTATGTTTCGACATATTGATAAATCTTCCTCTAGTGTAAAATTCTCTGCATTTAGCCGATAATTTTCGTAACCCGCCATTAAATGAAAACCCAGAATTACAAATTTGATCTGAAATGTTAAAGAGGTGGATTTGGAATGAGAATGATAGATATAAGCTAATGTATTTATAGGTCTATACAGAATAAGGGTATTTGGCCGTTGTTCAACGGTAACAATCCATAACGGTAACAAAATGGTAACATATAGGTGCGAGATTTTTTTGTACGGTCACAACGAAAGCACATAATTGAAAACGAGGACAGATATAGAAAATTGTATTTTGGATTTGCGAAACAATAAATGACAAAATAAAATGTAAATTGGAATGACTAAACAATAAAGGAATAACACTATTCACTAGTGTTTTGGTCCCCACGAGATGAGCGAGGTGGCATAAACGGAGGCATACTTGACGAAGTTCCCTGACCCCCCGTGTTCCACATTTGAGATGTGAGAGTTGCCGAAAAATTGCCAAAACCTAAGTGTGGAGTTTGAGAATGAGCACGGGCAAGTTGTAGTTGCAAAGTAGTCATTTGATTCTTATAATCACGCAACTCTTCCATCATTTCCCTCGACTGGGCCAAATGAAACTTACGGAACTCTTGGGTAAAATCAGCATATTCTTGCGCAAAAGTATAAGATTCACCCTTTAATGGAAAATAAAAAATGTCAGTTCTCAACAATTATCTTTAAAACTATGTCTCCGTTTATATTTGAAATATACTTACATATGTCCAATTTTCTTGAGGCGTAATGGCAACATGTTCAGCGGGTTGGTCGAGGGTTTCTGTAACAAGCCCCCCAAACAGTCGTAAGTTTCCACCTCCCAGTCGACTTTAGTGCAAAATTTGTTGGAGTTAGTAACATGTCGCCAATACTCCAAATAGCAATCATACGTAACTGGATCTTGGAGGTACTTATTTATTTCTTGGTCACTCGATTCCCTCAGCTTGGTAGCTTCGGCATCAGTGAGGTTGCTCACACGGCTTGGGAGGTTGCTCGGAATTATCCATCCACCATAGATTTGGTTCCATAACCGGTCTCCAAGGAACACGTTATGCTTTAAAATTTAATTATTATCAGCCATGAACCAGTAAAATAAAAAAAAATATTAATAAATATAACTATTTGAAAATAAACTGTCAATTCACAGTGCCAACCTAAGTAAATACGGTGCACCTATTTGTTACCACCATAGCTCTCCGGATAGTCTCATTAAAATGGTGTGGCATGATATCAACCCACGGTTTCCATGTCACATCGTCGGCGGTCAATCCATTCAGAAGATGCCTTGCACGCTTAATATCATTATTCTTCTTTCGCGTACTCTTCCACCGCGAACATGTTGGCCAAGGACTTTCGGTCTCATCAGTGATGTTGTGAGGTCAAGTATGCCAAGATATTCGTACCCCCAAAACTTGAATTTGATTAAAACAAACAAAGTTAATAATTTACCACGAAATACGCAGTTAAAGGAAATTTCAAGGAAATAAAATTACCTCCAATATTTGACAAGACCCGGTTAGTGACTTTTGTCCCCTACCCGCTGCACCAAGTGCGGAATAAAGTCTTGAAATACCAGCACTACCCCAGTCATAAGTTCCAACTTTGTTTGTATCCTCCAAAGCAGCTAACCATCCAGCATCAATGTAGTTCTTAGCATTGGAAAAGAAGAACTGTCCCAGAACATACATCCAAAAAGCTCGCGCCACTCTCTCAGCAAGTAGGTTATCCTCTTGCGCCTCAAGCAACCTTGCCTCTGTAAAGTATGTGGCCAAAAATGCCACAGTAATGGCATCTGAAATCCACTGCTGCGGGATACCTTCTCTCCTACAGGCTTCAGAGTCTTTTAAGTCTGGGAAAATATGGTCATGGACATGTTGAAAGGTATACTTATCTGGGTCATATGGAGGTGCCTCGCCAATACCAATACTTATTCCGGTCAACATGACCCAGTCTATGGGTGTAAATCCCAGTTCACCAAATGCGAAGTGAAAGGTGTTCGTCGTGTCCCAGAAACGCTCGACGATGTAATCAATCAACGCATGTGACGAGTCACCAACATCCATTGTCAAAAACCGGTCCCATCCTGCCCTTTCAATAATAAATTTTGATCTAGGGCAGTTTTTTGTTATACCTTTATATGCTTGTAGGACCGATTTCAGAGACCCCTGATACATATATTTGGTCTTTGGGTCTGCTCTCGAAGTCATATTACTGGAAGCGTGACCTTCGTCATCTTCCACCATACTGTAATTTTCCAACCCAATAACATCGTTCCCTCCTTCGCCAGTGCTGACTTCTGGTGCATCCTGGGTTGTTTTGGCTTTCTTGTTCTTTTTTTTTCCGACCAACGAATCGGGAAGCGGCATTTCTCAACATCTATACAAAATCAACAGTTATCAACACAATTGACGAAGTACATAACTCCATATTTATCCATAAATCAACAAGAATACATATTATAGTTCAAAAAATGTATAGAAACAAATAAGTAATTATATCGATTCAGGTTATAGTTATTCTTCATAAAATCATTTACAAACATGGAAATAATAAACACATACAACGACAACACTATGGAAATACACATGTTTTTCATATTTCGGTACTAAAAAAACTATAGTTCAAGCCAACCAAATACCCATCAAGAAAAAAGGAAGAACTAAACCATTCATATACAGAGACGTACTTAGCAATTGGCAGAAAACACACAAAATTTACTTAACCAGCATTTGGTAAAAACTAATTATCACTAGTAATATAGAAATGTCATTAGATAATCAAATTTAATAAATTAAATTAAACAAACATGTTCTACCGATATTGTTAGAAATTTAAAAAATTATAATTAAAAAATTAAAATTGACATTTTAGACTAAACCATTTCTAACACTAAAATTGACATTAAAATTAATAACTTATTGACATTAAAATTGACATTCAAATTAAAATTGACATTCATATTAACAAACATGTTAAACCGCATTTAGACTAATTTGTTCTAAAATTGACAAACATGTTTTAAAATTGACAAACATGTTCTACTGCATTTGAAATTATCAAATATGTTATAAAATTGACATTAAACTTAAAATTGACATTAAAATTAACAAACATTAAAAATAACAAACATGACATTATTAACTTATTTGTTTCTAAGACTAAACCATTTCTAACACTAAATAAATTGATATAACTAAAACAAGAAAGAAAAAAACCTAGAGTTTTAGTCTTTGTTACCGTGATTTAATTGATTTTAACCATAATTTGTGGCAAGTTTTCCTTTCCCTAGCCGCCGTCAACCATGTCTGTTGAGAGTAAAAAGAGAGGAAGAGCGTTTGTGAAGTACAAAAGAGGAGAGGAAGAGCGTTTTTATATAGCCAACCAAACCCTAACCCTAACACGACGCTCACCCAAAAAACTATAAACGCTCACTTGTTTCTCACGGACGCTCACCTAAAGAGAACGTCAATAGCCTGCTTCACACGGACGCTCACTCAAAGAGGACGTCTGAACCCTAGACGCTCACCTAAAGAGTACGTCTCTAGCCTACTTCACATGGACGCTCACCTTACAAGGACGTCTAATTGACGCTCATCTACACGGACGCTAAGCTAACGCTTCTGTGGGTGGACGTTTCAATAGTAAGCGTTGTTCTGGAAGGGCTTCTGGCATTCAGGCGTCTATTGGGAATAGTTTATCACTACACGTCCACGCAGTACAACGCACAATTTCTAGACGTTCACCCAATACAACGCTGGTACAATAGACGCTTATTAGTGTGGACGTTAAACATACGTCCACCCACAGAAGCGTACGAGCATGCAAACGCTCATTTATAAGTGCGTCTGGTTCCAGAATATGAAACGCTCACCCAAATGTGCGTCCAACAACATACGTCCCACTAAAGAAACGTCCGTGTCACCTGACGTTCTTCTACAATAGCGTTTTATATCAGACGTCTATTTAAAATGACGTGCGATCATATTTACTCACGCAACCGTTGTGGAAAAAATGAAAAACGACCAAATATTTTTACTCTTTGGTATTTGGTATACTCGTACCGTTGCAGTTTCCCTTAGAGAAACCAAACAATTGCCATGTTTTAAAACATAAATCAATCTTTCTTGGTTGTCCGCAACCGTTGGATATGTGCCTTTATAATTTGGATTTGGGTTATATCAAATCCAAATCGAAGAGAAATTCACTTTCACTTTCTTTTTTTCTTTTTTTCCTCTTCTGTTTCTCCTTCCTTCTTCGTTCTTCTTCTGTGAGGTGAATCGAGAGATGAAATTGATAATTTGAGATCGAATGAAGAGGGGAAAGACTCATTGAAATGTGTAGATGATGAATGTTTATGCCAAAATCCCCATTGACATCAACAACCAATGATTTGATGAAAAACTGTAAATAGAAAGATTTTAACTAACATTTTGATACACAGAATCCTTTTTAAAATCAATTAATGAGAAAGATTTCAATTAACCATTTATTTACAAATCAAATATCTGATCAAATTACAGTCTCAAATTCATAATATTTTTAAGTATAGAAGATGAATCATGATAGTGAAACTTTTAAATAATGTCTTACACAATGAATACATACCTAATGATATTTTTCCTTCTTCTCTGGTTACTCTTCCTTAGCCTCTTCTTCTTTTAATTTTCCGACCCCCTCTCTGTTGAATACTCTCTTCTATTTATAGATTATCTAATGGGTCCCCCTTGTCCCGATACCTTCTTGCGTTCTCCTTATTATCTTTGGATCGGGATGATTGTATGGTTGACAGATCATGCTCTTTACTTTTTGGTCCATTACCTTGTATGATTAACACGTACTCTTCGTTCTGTGAGAATCATCTTTGTCCCGATCACATGTGTCAACCATGTGGTTAAAGTAAATAAAAGTAATTATTGCCTTTACTTTCCCGTTCCAGATTCATTATTACTCTTTATAGACACATTTTAGTGTCTAATTTGCACCTTAATTTCTAATGAGTTAGTATTCGATTTTGTGTCTATTACGTGTTTTTATGCTTTTGTAGGTACATTAGAAGAATAAAGATTTGTGGAAAATTTGGCTCAAAAAGTGTTAAAGGCACCCACACTTTGGATTGGGGCACCCTTGGATCGGGCTGAGTTGGATCGGGTCAACCCAGCGGGTCAACCAGGCGAGTCAACCCAGCGAGTTGGATCGGGTCGAGCTGGATCGACGACTCATCAGACATTTCCTGCATCAACTGCATACTTCGAGTTCACGTGAGAAACAAGTTTCTTTTGCTTCCAGATTGTTCTAAACATTGATAGATATCTCACACAAGTCAAAAACAACAAAAGATCCCGTGAAATCAGCTCGGAAATCATGTATATGGCCGGAATTATGTTTCGATTCGGATTGAGATTTGTGGGTTGTTTTAGAGAGTTCTATTAGGTTTAGAACTCTCCCTAGGGTTTCTACAACCTATATAAACCAAGAGAAGCCAAGAAAAATGGGGAGAAAAGCCTAAAGAAGAAAACAGAGAATTCCGGTGAAGGTTCCGTCGCCGCCGACTAGCTGCTGCTGCACCGGTCGGCTGTTCTTCATCCAGCCATCACCGGAGAAGAAGACTCAGCAACATTTACATCTGTTGCTGATTCAAATATTTCTGTTGCCTATTCTTCCTGTATCTTTGTTGCTTAAAACTTTCCTGTAACAGTTGAACCTTCTTCTGTAACGCATATACGCGTATCAAATCAGCTGTTACACCATTATTCAACTTTGTAATCGATATTTTGAGCAATGAAGAGGTCTTTTGAGCAAGTTTTCTCCACCATGAGCTAAGTCTATTTACTGTGATGATGGATAAGGTAATTTTCTCAATTTTATGTGATTTAATTATTT
>JAJJMC010008370.1:7251324-7335343 GCA_023531435.1 Papaver californicum | reverse complement strand
AGGTTATTTAGTCTTTTTCATACTCCTGGAATTTTCTAGAGTTAATTTAAATCATTATTTTCTAAGATCATTACCTTTACAAGTTCGAGAAACGATCACCTTATTTACCACTTTCAAAACAACATCACTCTTACTTTCTCGTTCCACATTCATTATTACTCTTACTTTCCCGTTCCACGTTCATCATTACTCCTACTTTCCCTTTCAATAAGCATTTAATGCTATCTGTTTCGATCAATGTGATACTACTTTCCCGATCTTATGTGTCAAACATGCAGGGATTTACTCAGTCTCTCACATCTGTCCTTTTTCGATCCTTTCATACGGCTTTGATTGTGTGCTTCTCGTTCTTCTTAGAATCACTGACTCCTTCTTTAATCGTTTTACACGTGTCGTCCTACTTTTATTTCCCAACAACTTGCCCCATTCTTCTTCTTTTTTCAAAAACTTTTAACGGTCGATCCAAGGATTTGAAAAAAGTAGAAGAACAATTATTATCTTCCGCTTTACCATTACTTCTTTTCACACGTTATGCGAACTTTTCGCATGCAATAACTTCTTATTATCATGCTTGTGTCAGTTACCTTTTTTCGAGGAAATCAAATCTTTGCCTTGATTAACACCTTTTCAAAATTATGACGGTTTCTATTCTTTTCTTTAAATACGATGCAGTCTTTTCCACTTCTGTTTTTACCTCTTAAAGTTGCTGCTCTTTATCTTCCTTGAAATTTCCAAATACTTTCGTTCTCCCAACTGTTCAGGAGCTTTTAGCATCAATCACATTTATTTTACCTTTGATCAAGTAATTGTTTATCTTCTTTCTCTAGGTATGTTGAGGATTTTAACCTCCAGTATCTTACTTTAATATTTAACCATGATTAGCTTTCAACAGATATGATTGAACTGATAATTGTTTTTTATTTTTATGATTGTTTCTTTATGATCTATGATGATTCCTTCACACATTGATCCTTTGAAATTTTCTTTTCAGATAAAACGTTATGTCTTCCAGAAATCTCAATGCTGCCGGTGATCACCAAGAAACCGGAAGATCTTCAAGAGTTCCTTCTACTAGATATGATGTGTCTCGGTCTGTTCGTAACCCAACTCCTGATGCTTCTATAACCGCTAATCCTGCCCCCAGAAATAAGCGGGCTCATGCCACTTATAGTTATCGGTCGATGAATATTGAAGATTTTAAGAGAAGACATGCTCTTGAGGAATTTAAAGTCTCATTCTATGACAAAAATTATGACGTACTAACTTTAGGATCGATTCAAAGTTTAACTATTTTCCCCATAGTTTATTAATTTCTGCTGGTGCTTTAGAGGACGTACTTCGCCTCCCATTATATGAAGAAGAAAATCCTTTCTAATTCGAAGTTCTTGCAACTCGTGGTGATTCTCCTCATGGACTAGCTCGATCCATTACTCAATACAATGGAAATTGGTGGCGTATCCTTGATGAGTGCAGCCTCCGAAGTGAAGGGAGAAGTAATCTTACTTGCTACGTTCCAGATCTTACAGAACGTGACAGTTATACCGTTGAAAATTTCCATACTACATCCGAAGATTGTATTAGTAACAGGAATTTTGTAAAGTGGAGCGTTATCCCTGTTCGCAAGTGTCTTTCGGGATTTCCCTTATTACATGAGGTTGACGATCCAAAAATCAAGTTTATTCCACATACCAAAATTGATTTTCCCACAAAAGAAAGAATTCGTCAAGATCATGACTATAAGTGGTATCGCACTCCAAGTATAATTGAAGGCCCTTGGATTTTTGGTAACATCTCCAAAGATGAAATTCAAAGACTTTGTAGACGTTTCCCAAGCTATTGTCCTTGGCGGTTAAATTTTGATGATTTCAAGTTTGATTATAAGTTTCGTACTCTTCTTTCTTTTAGAATTGTACCAAACTACCATTGAATTTTTTTCTTACAGGACAAATGTTTGTGCTTCAGGTTGAACCCGATTCTGAACTTCAAACCGATGTTCCTCTTCCTCGCCCAAGCCTTGGTATTCAGGTCGTTTAAGGTAGGCAAAGAGTTGAGGAAGAAGTTATTGAAGGTAAGGGGAAACGAAAATTGGTTTTCCCTGAGAAGAAGAAAAAGAAACTAAAAAGACCGTTGTACCCTTCTGAAGTAGAAGAAGGGGAGATTAGAGATTGCTTTGTTGAAGGGAATAGCAGTTCCGCTCTTATCGTAGCTGCGGGACAGGACGTTGAAGGTTCGGTCCAAGCAGAAGTTTCAGGACAGCACGTCATCATCAATGTTGTTCCTGTTAGCGTGGGGGAGCCAATTATTTCTTCGGACCAGCCTTCAATAGCTCAATCTATATCTGAAGTTGTTCCTACTACTGCTGATCCTACCGGCCTTTATGATTCCTTTTCTTCCCTTCCTTATACCTTTGACATAGAGCCAACCGCTTCAAGTAGTGGTACAATGACAGTTTTTACTGGATTACCTCAAGAAGAAGCAGATGATATTGTTGTTGAAGAATAAAATATTGAGGAAGTGAATGAAGCTGTTACCGTTGAAGAAAAACTGAAAAAGAAAATGTTGTTGTTGATGTTGTTGTAGAAGAAAAGAGAAATGAAGTTTCTGAAGAAGCGAATCTTGAAAACATAGCTCCTAGTACTTCAGTTACAAATGTCCCTAATGTCCCGAGCCTCCTTGCGGATGAAAATGCTTCTGGAGTCATTCATGAATCAAATGCACCCATCGGGACATTGGTTCATTCTGATACTAATGCTGATAGAGACGATGTTGACATGCCTGACGCTGAACCTTCTACTCAAAGGTCCTTCTCTGAAGTGAATAAAGGAATCACTCTTGCTGGTGATGAAGACGAAGCTTTCCAGTGGTTTCTTTCTAAAGGATTTCTGAATACTTCCGCATGTCACGATCCATTAAAATCTGATAGTTCTTCAATGGCTAGGCTGCGGACTTCATTTGGTGATGTTCCACTGGGGGATGCTCGGGACGCTTGGTTCGAAAGCGAGTGTTACGATCAATCGTTCCCACTTAATCTTCCTTCTTCTTTAAATGAAGTTCTGACTATTGCATAAGGTCCATCATATTGTTTTCCGCAGCAAGCTCTTGCTCAGCTTAAATATGGTACCGATTGCCTATTCGCTGCGTACAAGTTTTATAAAGCTTGGGCCACAATGATGGAGCTGATGTTCAAGAACGAAGCAGCGATGGTGAAGCACGGAAATGATGATTTGCAGCAAGAAATTGAAAATCTCAAGCAGCAAAACAACTATCTTCAACAACAACAAGAACAACAACAACATCAACAACAACAACTTCAAAATTTTGAGGATCAAAATCAAAGGCTTCAAAGTCAGAATCAAGGTTCGTTCCTTGCCCCTTAGTTCATACTTATTTTGGGTTCGTACCTCTATAGGTTCTAACCATTTTTTTTTTATTTTTTTTTATTTTTTTTTTGAAGTTTTGAAATTCATTGATGGGACCACTGGGAGACTTGGAATCCCTGTTTAGCTTCCAGCGTAGGATGAGTCAGTTGAACAATCATGCAGGAGAAGTAAATATGGAAAGTGGAATTGGTTAAAGGGAAATTAGCACAGTTGTCCGATAGTATTGAGTTGAATACTTGGAGACGTAATAGAGCTGAATCAAAATATCAGGAAGCTCTGAAAACTTTAACCTTTAAAGAAGCAGAGTTTAAGTCTGTAGCTAGAGGTATATGCTTGAGTTATGTGCCTGTTTTGTTGAGGGTATTATATGGTTTATCTGAAACTTATTCTGGTTTTCAGGGCTAGAAAAGAAGGTCAACGAAGCTAATGCACGAGCAACAATAGCAGGAGCTGAACTCAATGTTGCAAATAACACAATAACAAATAGAGTTGAAGACTTCAGAAAAGAACGTAGCTCTGAGTGTAATAAAGCTTCGGGATTTGTAACCTCATTTGAATGATGAAACTTCGAAACGCGAAGCTCGTGAACATGAAATTATAAAAGTGCAATCAAAATCTGAGGAGCTATTAAAGGAATTAAATGCTGAAAAATATCAAGTAGAAAAATATCAGCAAAAATTAAAGATCTTCAATCAGAAATTGATTATAGGCATGCTTATATAATCTGGGTGAGACAAGATTCCAAGGTAAAAATTGCAATGTCATTTAATGCTGCCTTGGATCATTCTCAAGCCGATCATTCTGTTTTGAATGGTCGCGCTACCATCCCGGTAGTTCCTTCTCCACCATCTCGACGCACCAATTCCGAAGCCTAGTTGTACTTGTTCTTTGCTCTAATGCTCATAGCTTCATCTTTTGATATTCTTTTCTTGTATCCCGATCCTTTTGTATTTTGAATTTTGACATAATGTAGTTGGAAACATCATTTTGTGATTTTCTTCTATTGTGCTTGGATATGCTTTTAATATTGTCCCTGCATAAGAGATGACATTTACGAAATCTTTAGGTTAATCATATTGTTTCATGAGTACAATGGATCGAAGTATATATACCTCAAAACATGTAATTCGAGATCCCACACATAAGAAACAAACCCGGGCCAGGGGTAACATACAGGGTTGGTCCCGAACGTACTCTGAAAATGATAACCATAAATTAGGCATTCCTTCTTTATTAGAATTTCTTAATTATTAAAATTCTATAAGGACATTTACCTCTTTGTTGATATTACGATTGTATCGATAATCGTAAGCGCTTTCCAGAATATGATGTTCCTGGAGTAATTGGATCATAATTGTGTCGCCAATCGAAGCATTTTCCAGAATATGGTGTTCCTGGATTTGAATTTTGATTATGTCGCCAATCGTAGCGTTTTCCAGAATAAGGTGTTCCTGGAGTAATTGAATTTTGATTATGTCGCCAATCGTAGCGTTTTCCAGAATAAGGTGTTCCTGGAATTGACTGTTATTTTAAGTATGACTTCATAAAAAAATGTTATCATCAGATAAAGTATTGAATAAAAATTTGTATACCTGTATTGGCCACCATAGTTGTATTGTTAATCATGGATAATAGAGTTTTAAATATTGTGCGTTCCATGGATGTTGTAGGATTTCTCCTTGCATATTCCGAAGATAGTATGATCCTTGTCCCGCTGATGCTTGTATTATGTACGGACCATCCCAAGTTGGTGCGAATTTCCCTTCACTTTTGTCCCGATGATATTCTGTGATTTGTCGTAAAATATATTGTCCTTGGACAAAGTTTCGTGACTTGACATTTTTGTGGTAATTGCGTGCCAACTTTCTTTGATAATTTTCCATTTTCGGGAGTGCCACTTCTCTTTTTTCTTCTAAATCATCTAACCATTGTAACATTAAATCTGAATTTAGATTTTTCTCCTATGCTTCTGTTCTAGTTGTAGGTAGAATGACTTCTGTCGGTATAACTGCTTCTGTCCCGTAGGTAAGAAGGAATGGTGACTCTCCAGTGGACTCTTTTCTTGTGGTACCATACGCCCATAATGTATTATGCAATTGTTCACACCATTGTTTGTAATGTCCATCCAATGTTTTCTTCAAATTTGTTGCAATTGTTTTATTTGTGGATTCATCTTGTCCATTACTTTGGGGATAAAATGGTGTGGATTTGTGTTTCTGAATGTTATATGCTTCAAATAGCATATCGATGTTCTTTCCTTGAAATTGATGTCCATTATCAGAAACTAAGGCTGCTGGAATCCCAAATCTGCAGATGATATTTTCAAATAAAAATGTGAACACATCGGAGTCTCTGATCCGAGCTAATGCTTTAGCTTCTACCCACTTGGTAAAATAATCGGTGGCCACTACTAAATATTTTCTCTTTTTGGTCCCTTCAACTAACGGACCAACAATATCTACCCCCCATTTTGCAAATGGCCATAGACTGAGTATAGAATTAAGCTCTGTGGCAGGTGCTTTGATTTTCTTTGCAAATCGTTGACATTCTTCACACCTTCGTACCATGTTTTCTGAGTCCTTAAGCATGGATATCCAATAATAACCTTGGGTTTTAGCTTTTAATACGAGTGAACGCCTTCCACTGTGGTTTCCCGCATCTCCATAATGTATTTCTTTGAGTATCCGTATTCCTTCCTTTTATGATAAGCATCGGAATAATGGCCCGATGAATGATTTACGATGCAAAATTCCATCTCGAAGCTGGTAATTATCCGATTTGAGTTGAATTTTTCTTGCTTCTTTAGAATTTGAAGGCAATATGTTATTTTGTAGATATTGATGAATCGGAATCCTCCAATCTGGTTCACTTGGTTGATCATCTACTTGTTGAGGCATAGATGGGGCATTTTGTATTACGGGATCATTAATTTTTTTCTATCACATCTCCTTCTATGTTATGAAGTGCTTTTATCTGGATAGATGGTTCATATATTCTTCCGACTTTTATTGTTGTGATATTAGGATCGTTTACCATGGAGGAAATGAATGCCAGTGCATCAGCATGTCGATTTTTATCTCGGGACAGATGCCGAAAAATAATGTTTGGGATTTGATTTGCTAAGATTTGAACAAGGTTTTTATCTTGTACTAAATCTTCATCAAGTGTTTGATATTTTAATTCGACTTGTCGAATTACCAACTGTGAATCAGTTGTGAGTCGAACATTGCTGATTCCTAGCTCGATGATGAGTTTTAGAGCATGAACCACAACTTCATATTCTACTATGTTGTTTGTATGTTCTTCAAACTCAAGAAGAAATGAATGTGTCATTCGTCCTCCCATTGGTGCAGTAATCACAATGCTAATTCCTGCTCCTTCCTTGTTTCGGGACCCATCAACAAAGACTTCCCACCTTTGAGAATTTGTTGAGTTCAGAATATCTTGTGGGTCCACTTCCTCGCATCCTGGTAATCCTTTAACATAGATAAAAAATAAATTATTAATGTGATGAAAATTTTAGTGAAAAAGTTTTAGATAAGTTAATTTCTTCTTTTTTTTCCACCTATCGGACCTTGAATTTCATATTCTTCTTCAATCGGGAAATCCGCAAGGAAGTCAGCTAAAACTTGAGATTTTTGTGCGGTTTGCAACTCATAAATGATGTTGAATTGTTCTAGCTGGGCGTTCCATTTTGCGTTCCTTCCTACTTTTCCTGTATTCTTTAATACTGATTGTAACGGTGCCTTGCTCGGGACACGAACATAATGTGTGAGAAAATAAGTGCGTAACTTCTGAGTGGCAAAGACCAATGATAAAATGAGTTGTTCGATTTTAGTGTAATTTATTTCTGCCGAATTAAGGGTTTTGCTGATATTATATATTGGTTTTTCTATTTTCTCATTAGTACGTACCATCACTGCGCTGATTGCATCTTCCGTTGCCGCTATGTACAAAGTTGATATTTCTTCAGGTTCCGGTTTCTGTAATGCTGGCAATGTAGCCAGATGTTTGTTTATGTTTTGGAAAGCTTGTTCACATCGATCGTTGCAATCAAATTTATTTTTCTTCTTGAGTATATCAAAAAAGGGTTTGCACCGTTCTGATGATCTGACAATAAATCTGCTTAAAGCAGCCAAACATCCATTTAATTTCTGTACACTTTTAATGCTGTTGAGTGATGGCATGTCTGTTATTGCTTGAATCTTTGCTGGATCAACCTCAATTCCATTTTTTGAAACCAAGTAACACAAAAAACGTCCCGAAGTAACACCAAAAATACACTTCTCCGGATTAACTTTCATCTTGTATTTTCGTAATGCACCAAAAACTTCAGTGACGTCTTGTAGATGATTGATAGATAATTTGCTCTTTACCAACATATCATCCACATAAACTTCTAGTATTTGTCCGATCCAAGGTTTGAATATTGCATCAACCAGTCGTTGATATGTTGCTCCCGCGTTTCGTAATCCAAACGGCATCCTGGTATAGCAATACAACCCCCGTGGAGTGAAGAATGTTGTGTGTTCTTGATCAGCTTCTGCAAGTGCAATCTGGTTGTATCCCGACTGACCATCTATAAAAGATAATGCCTCATGGCCTTCTACAACATCTACCAACTGATCAATGTTGGGAAGTGGATAACTATCTTTCGGACATGCCTTATTTAAGTTGGTGAAGTCTATACAGATTCTTACTCCACCGTTCTTTTTTGGAACGATCACTATATTAGAAATCCACGTTGGATATCGTACTTCACGAATGAATCTTGCATTTAAAAGCTTTGCTAATTCTTTATCTACTGGATCGTGATACTCCGGTGCAACCTTTCGTATCCGTTGTCGAAATGGTATAGCATCGGGACGTACTTGTAATTCATGTTGTATAATATTTGGATCTATCCCGGGCATATCTTCCATCTTCCATGCAAATATATCTACAAAATCACGAAGTAGCTTGATTAAACTTTGCTCCATGTCTTCTTTCATCAATGTTCCAATTCGCACTTGTTTAGGCCATTCTGAAGTTCCAATATTTATAATTTTAGTTTCTTCTCCAAAAGTGAAAATTGGTTTAGGATTCCCGATCGAAGTTGGAGTTCCCTTTAATTGCTATGAGGATCCTTCGAACTGCTGACTTGTTGAATTTTCTTGATTCTTACTGCTTTCTCCTAATTCATTCGTTGTTTTTTGTTCGATGTTTCTTTTCAAGTATATATTTATCTCCTCTTCCTTTGCTTTGATTTTACGGTCTTTCTTCCTTTCCCGCTGTTGTTGTTCCCTTTCTTCATGCATTCTTACCTCTGCTATTATACAAAACTTCGCATCATCTTGATCTCCCTTGATCTCCATTTCTCCTTGCGGTGTTGGAAACCGCAAATATTGATGATAAGTTGAAATTACACCTTTCAGCTGGTGTACCCATCGTCTCCCGATTATTGCATTGTACGGGGATGGAGCATCTAATACGCTGAATCTTGTCAAGATGTTAATTGGTCCAGCAGATACTTGCAAATCAATATCCCCTTCAGGTCTTGAAGCCATTCCATTGAACCCATAAATAACATATCGGGACGGGATTAACTGATCTTTTTTGAGTCCCATTTTGCAAAATGTGTCATGAAACAACACGTTTAAAGAACTGCCCCCATCCAAAAGAATTTTTCTAACGTTCCATCCTGACATTAGCAATGTAAGAACCAAAGGATCATTGTGCATCTCAATTTCTTGATTTACTTCATGTGCTGAGAAAGTTAAAGGGGATGCCATCCAGTCTTCCCAAGCTTCCGTTATCCTTCCCGATACTTTAAAAATTTCATGGTCTCGAATCCTCTTGCACAACTTTTTATTGATTGCAGTGTTCATATCTGTATCTCTTTCTTCTGAAAATGATATCATATTAATGGTGTGTTCGTTATATGGGATATGCACTGCTTTTCCTTTGTCTGGTCTTGCTATTGGTTCCGGCCTTTGAATAAATTCTTTCAACTCTCCTGCATCAATCATTTTTTGTACCAGTATAATAAAATTCCTGCAATTATCTGTTGTGTGCCCTTTATAACAGTGGTACTTACAATAATCTTTCGAACGTTGTGTGAACTCAGGTTGATTGCCTTTTGATGGTGGCCACTGAAAATCTGGTTTATTTTTTATGATTTCGAATAATTCAGAATATGAGATATTGAGTTTTGTGAACACTCTTTCTTGAAATCGCTGAACAAAATTTTTGTTATCCCCTTGCCGTGGGCGCTTTGATTCCCTTGGTTCATATTTATGAGGGAATTTCTTTTTTTTTTCTGGTGATACTTCGATTGAATTTGTCCTTTTCATATTTCTTTGATTTCGTGAATTACTTCTTGGACCTTTACATCTTGCAGTCTTGCACTTGTTTCTATTATTTCCCTGAGCTGTCCCTCGGTTTTGGGATTGTTACGATGAATTTCAATAAAAAGTTGACATCTCCGATCAGCGATTCCCCACTATAATGATTGATCGCTGTACTTGAATCTACATCTCCAATTGCTTGACAAATTGTATGCCATCGGACCGTATATGACCGAATCGTTTCTTCTGGCCATGATGTAAGGGAATATAATCTGTCCACTCCCGAATCAACGGGCTTGTTGTACATGTATGCTTCGAGAAATTTCCTCACTAATTGTGAATAACATTGAATGGAACTTTCTGGCAATCTATCATACCATAATAATGTTGAACCTTTCAAACTTGATGGGAAGCATCGGCACATTATTGCTTCGTGTCCGTCCCATCGTGACATCACTCGATTATAATATTTTAAATGTGAGGTCGGGTCCTTCGTACCATCATAACATTCAAATACAGGGATACTGTATTCTCTTGGCAATGGAACACATGTCAATTGTTGAGCCAGCGGTGTCCGCTTGGCTTCTTTCAACACCTCTTCTATTCTTCCCCCTTCTTTATTTTTTAATCCTTTTATCTCTTCTTTCATTTGCTCCATAGCTTCAATACATTTTTGCTATTGTGCACGTTGAATTTCTTGATTTTCCCGTTGCCTCCTAGCCCGTGATGATGATCCTGCTAACACCATTCTCTAATCTTGATTTTCCTTTTCATTTCTGGGTGCACGCCTTCCAGAAATTGCTTCTTGACTTCGTGACCCTGTTGCAGCTTGTCTTTCCTCACGTTGAATCGCATTTTTCAAAGCTTGATTTTCTCTGGTTTATAATTCAATTCGATTATGACTGGCCCTTTGTTCTCTTCTTATTTCATTCATTTCTTTCATCAGATTTTGAAGATGATTTACTTCATTTCATGAATTCTCATGATGTGATGACTGATTTTGAATAATGGTATTTGGTGTTAATTCATGAATAGGTGTATGATTTCCTACATTACTCTGTTGTTGTTCTGGCTCACTCTCTTCTTCCCTTTGTCTGTAACTTTGTCTGTCGTTACTGTCTTGATTTCCAGAGCCTGCTTCTTGAGACATATTTCTTCTGGATTCTTTGTTTCTTGATTATTTTTTTTCCCCTTGAATTCTAATGATCTCTTAAAAGTTCGCCATATAATTTCTTAACAGATTATTTAATAAAGAAAGTGACAGAGACTAGTTTTCTGACCTTCTAAAAATCTACCTATACTTTTAGTAAAATAATTTGTATCATCTACCATGAATCTTTTAAAATGCATAGAATAGGAAATCAAACATTTAAACAGATCCATTCAAACTTAAAACTTTTTCTTTTCAATGACATACAATTTCCATTTTGCATATCACATAAAGGTTATTATGCAAAATAAATCACTAGTTAGCTAAAGTTAAATTAAGCCAAAATGTTGCATAGAACTATCAAATTCTTTATACTAAATTTCTTTACTTTTGAAATACATATATAACAGAAAAATCCATTTTTCATGAACAGGTAGGATAAACCCTTTAACCCATTCCCTGTTTCTAGCGCCAAATTATTTATGCCAAAATCCCCATTGACATCAACAACCAATGATTTGATGAAAAACTGTAAATAGAAAGATTTTAACTAACATTTTGATACACAGAATCCTCTTTAAAATCAATTAATGAGAAAGATTTCAATTAACCATTTATTTACAAATCAAATATCTGATCAAATTACAGTCTCAAATTCATAATATTTTTAAGTATAGAAGATGAATCATGATAGTTAAACTTTTAAATAATGTCTTACACAATGAATACATACCTAATGATCTTTTTCCTTCTTCTCTGATTACTCTTCCTTAGCCTCTTCTTCTTTTAATTTTTCGACCCCCTCTCGGTTGAATACTCTCTTCTATTTATAGATTATCTAATGGGTCCCCCTTGTCCCGATAACTTCTTTCGTTCTCCTTATTATCTTTGGATCGGGATGATTGTATGGTTGACAGATCATGCTCTTTACTTTTTGGTCCGTTACCTTGTATAATTAACACGTAATCTTCGTTCTGTGAGAATCATCTTTGTCCTGATCACATGTGTCAACCATGTGGTTAAAGTAAATAAAAGTCATTATTATATTTGATTTCCCGTTCCAGATTCATTATTACTCTTACTTTCCCGTTCCACATTCATTATTACTCTTACTTTCCCGTTCCACGTTCATCATTACTCCTACTTTCCTGTTCAATAAGCATTTAATGCTATCTGTTTCGATCAGTGTGATACTACTTTCCCGATCTTATGTGTCAAACATGCAGGGATTTACTCAGTCTTTCACATCTGTCCTTTTTCGATCCTTTCATACAGCTTTGATTGTGTGCTTCTCGTTCTTCTTAGAATTACTGACTCCTTCTTTAATCGTTTTACACGTGTCGTCCTCCTTTTATTTCCCAACAATGAAGGTGGTAAATTTATTCTGATTATGAAGAAGAAAAGTTATAGATTGAATGAATGAAATTAGGGTTTTGAGTCTGAGTTCAAAACAAAGAAGAAATTATAAATCAGAGATCAATTTAAGAGTTTTTAATGGAAGAAGAAACTAGGGTTAATGTCAAATTGATATTATGAAGTTGATCTGATGGAAGATTTAAGAGTTAGGGTTTCAGAAAAAATTAAGGTTTCTCTGAATTGAAGTTAGAAGATGAAATTGTTACTCCATTAGAAAGATTTGAGGTGGGCTTGATGTGAATTAGAGTAAAGATTGAAGAATTACTCAAATCAGATAATTAGGGTTTCGATGTTCTTTCCCAAATTCTAAATTAAAATTAGGGTTTTCAGAGTTCAATTAGGTTTATATGGAGTTGAGAGTAGAAGCTGGGGTGGAATTGAATTGATGAATTGATGAGGGTTTTGAGCTGAATAGCTGAATCAAACCAAAGTAAAGGAGAATCTGATCTCAAAATTGATTGAATGAAACTAGATTGAGGTAATTACTTTCTCAAATGAATTAATAGAATTATTCACTTTCAATTCTGATTTTATGTGAATTGTTTATGAAATTAAAATGTGAAATGAGTATGGGGTTGGAGCTGTAATGGTAGTTTAGATTATAATGAAGTACAAGAAAAGATGATGATGTTATGAATGTTTTAGAATGTGCTTGAGCGGAGTTGCAGGTGGTATTGAATTTGAATTGTCAATACTGATAGAATAATGGCAATTCTATCAATTCAAGAAAATTGGTATTGTAATTAGTGTGATGTTAAGTTAGAATTACAGAACTTGAAGAAGTTAAAATGGGTTGGAAACAATGGAGTTTCAATTAGAATTGATAGTCTTAAAGTTGGGATTGCAGGTAGTTTTGGATTAAAAGATTAAAGAATTAAATGTTGATTGTTGCAGGGAAGAATTAAGATTATCAATGGAATTGAGTTACCCTGTGATTGTTTTGGCTGAATGATAAGTGCATAATTTATATATTTTAAGTATCATTTCCTTATTCTTATTTGCTAGATTTTGTGTGAATTACCGTGTTTTATTATTACTTTTCTAGTTTGTGCGTTTTATCAGGTTACATCTCTGAAACAAGTGAAATGGAGCTTTACAAGAGAAGAATTGCCAAAGACCCAGAGGGACTCAGTATATTCAAGGATTTATACGCTCCATCTTGTAGATAATTTGATTACGAATCCAACGGCGAAAGAACGAGGTCATTCTGACTTCGTATGAGAAAGTTATGAGCGAAACGAATACTAAGGGCAAAAAGGTCATTTCAAGAGAGACTGTTATTGACAACCTGGCACACGTTAAGGGACAACTTGTATTCAAATATTGATAGAGCACCTGCTCATTTTCTCAGGGCTTCCAATAGTTCAAATTTAACTAAAGGCGCCAACCTCATCTTCTTTATGCGAACAGTGAAGTTAAAGAGAGATGATCGGAGATGGTGTCCGTTGGAGCTCGATGGTGTTTGGAAGACACTTTGATGAGCTTCACTTGCCATTAATGGTGGCTGTAACATCAAGAGAAGAACTAGGAGGTAGAGAAGATCGAAATTAAAGAGAAAAGAATGGGTATTGATGGAGTGATGGGTTGCTGATGCCATTAATGGCCGAAGTTGAGTTCGAGATGAACTCGTGTTCCTGATGGTGATCATCTCAAGTCTGCATCTGCTGGTGATGGATACCTTGATTTCTGGCAGTGAAAGTGGTGATGTTTCATGGCAGTGAACATGGTGATGGATGGATTGTGTGATGTTGGCAGTGAAGGTGTTCATGTTCTTCATGGCAGCGATGGTTGATGGGTTCTGGCAGTTAGAAACAGTGATGGATGGTGGGAAGAACTGAAGAATAGAAATGGAGGAGATGGAGCTGTGATGAATGGAAGTGGTGGCTGGGAGTGTTGGTGATGTTGCTGCCAGAGACGATGATGATTGTTGGTGTTGAACCTGTGATGGCAGAGACGCTGTGAGCAGTGATGGCTCGAGTGGTGGAGCCTGTGATGAGGAGATGGTCGATCAGAGAAGAGAGTCCAGGAGTGAGCTCGAGCCGTTGTTGGTGCTGGTGATGTTTCATGGCAGTGAAGGTGGTGACGCTGTTGAGTAGGTTGCTGTTTATACTCGAGCTTTGGCAGTAGGAACTGGATGAAGAATGAACATGAGCCTGTGATGCTGTGAGACAGAGTTTGAGAAGATGGAGGACTTGAGTGTGAAACAGGGTTGTTGATGGAGCTCGAATTGGCTGGGATTGGAAGAGTTTGAGTGAGACATGGTTTTTCACGAGAAGTTAGGAAATAAGAGTATTGCTAAAGAAAAGGAACGAAAAGGGGAAGTCTGTTCACGCTGCTGATTCCTCACCAAACACGGAAAGTTGGTGCATAACTTTCCTATAAAAGAAATTCGTGTTATACACGGAAATATCGTATTTGGTATCTATTTCCTAAATCAGTTAGGATTCTAAAACTAAAGATACCTAAGCTCTATAAATAGAGTTGTACATAACTTCATAGGGAGAGCCGGGGGACGTAGCTATACAATAGACCTACACACACGGACAACATACCTGGACAGACAGAGAAGACCCGGACACAGACTCCTCTGACGTAGATAGCTTCACGTACAGTCGATATCTTCGACGATTATCGGTTAGTTGTGCTATTTTCTTAATTAATTTTCATGGTTTTTGAGAAAGCCATGTTGGGCTAATTCCCTTGTTAGGGAGAAAGGATGAACTTGTAGAGATGGTTTTATTTGTGTTTCAAAACTAGGGTTTTCAATTATATGAACTAAATATCATTAATTTGTCTCTCTCTCAACGTTTTATCTTTCTCGATTATTTTTCATGTTATATGCCACGTATAGTTCATTATTTGATTAGTAGAAGGACTCGTTGAAACCTTGTATGAAATCTTTTTTATGAATATCCTTTGACATTTTATGCCACGTATACTTAGTACTTCGAAATTATACTTTAGGTTGAGAACAAAAAATTCTTTTTGAAATCGAGACCCTATGTGACGAACGCAATTAAACCCTAATCTACAACGGATTCCCAGAACCTTAACGTTTTCCTCTTATTGTTTTCAAACTTTATTAAATAATCTTAATTCATTAGTTAATTAAATTCTTTATAAAAAAACCTAAAAAAAATATTTTAATTAAAACTCCTCGTGGGAACGAACCGTATTTGCTTTTGTCTACATCTTTCGACACTGTGCGCTTGCGGTAAAACAAAGTCGGTTTTCCAACGCATCACTGAGTCAGACCCATCTGACTGAACTGACTCAGTCTAACTCAAAACTGAATCGTTTAAACTGAGTTAACTCAGTTAAATATGAATAATTCGTGTAGTTAACTCAGTGAGTCGGATCTTGGACTAAACCCATTCAACCATGGACTTAAACCCATTTATCCAATTGGACTTGAATCTTTGGACTTAAGCATGTTGGACTTAAGCATGTTGGACTTAACCCATTGGATTAGGACCTTGACTTTAGACTTGGAATTTGACTGATATTGACTTTGATTTGTTTGATTCCTTTGATTAACTTTGACTGGACTTTGACCGTCAGTTGACTGATAATTTTAACGGTTTACTGTTAGTTGACTTTTAAAGGGTCAATTAATTTGAAACACTTCTTGACTATCTTTCCGACCCATTTTCGGTCATTTTCCCCCAAATCTTTCGATGAACATAGAACTATTATTGGAAATTTGATAAGGAAAGAGATAGTAGGGTAGTAAAGAAGATTTAAAGATAGAACAAAGGATATCAATTAAATTATGAAACAACATTTAGTAATGATTGTCGTGTTGATCCAGATGGTAATTACATGTTCAAGATGATGACAATGATGATGAAGGACGGTATTATTGGTTCGTAGATAGGAATTTTTGAAGTAGGAGTGTTGTCATCAATTGAGGTGAGAATCTATAACGAACTCTCTTGTATTCATTATTTGTTTTATAAAACTATCTATTGCGAATATCATGCATACCTTTATTAGTATATGATATGTGTAAGCATGATATATGTATGTATGTATTACAAATTATTTTCTTTTACATTTTGGGATGTGATTGGATCTTTAGAAATAACTAATATTTGTGTTTTGGGAGTACTTATTTATTTTCAAAAGATAATTATTTTCATTGACTGAAAAGTGGTTATAGCTTTACTTATTGCTTGAATGAAAGGAAAAAGGCTTCATGTTGTTTGGGTATGAGATGTGAGTCCCAAAAGTATACACTAGATTTATGTACCTATAGGTGCGGAAGGGCATCCAATTTTATAAATAAGAACGTGGAAGGACGTCGCCATATTATTATTATTTTTATCGGGTAGTTCATGTCTCATACATGGATGTTTATTGTTCTTTAAAATTACTTTGTGAAAGCTATTATACTATATTTTGGTGTTTAAAGGGGAGAATGATGTTGAGAATCTTATATATGATGGATGAATTACGCATGGTTTGAATGGGCACTCCATGATAGATTCTTCTGTTGGATATAAAGTTTACCACCATTAGTTTCTTTGAATACTTGCTATGTAGAGTGTATGTATGATTGATGTACTGGTAAGGATATATGTCTAAATATGACTACATGAAGGGCGCTTTAATGATTATTGAAGAATCCGTAAGATTCAACCTTACTACTCCAGAGGATTATATTACTCAACTATTATTGTTCTGATTGTGTACCGAATGGTTGGTGACATTTATATTTATATACAACTTATTATCTGATATGATTTATCTGTTTTTCATGTTTTGTCGGTTTTCAATAAAACCTGCATTGTTTTTAAATCATACTAGTGATTACTCAAAAGCTAGTTATTATTTCTACTGGGCACCTCTTTGGGATGATGTGCTTACTTTATTCCCATTTTTAGACTTTAGAGATAAATAAGCTAATGTTCATGGTGATGATCCAGGAAATCGAGTTAGTTAGTTGGTTAGCTTCCGTTATATTTATTTTTATATATATTTAATTTACAAATCAATCCATTATTATATATGTATTATTTGTGAGATATTTTTATACGTATATTTTCAGAGTGAATATAGATTTGGATTAATTTTTAATTATAACTTATAAATTATATTTAAATAAATGTTTTAGATCCATTGTTCCTCAAAAAAATGTATAGTCTCTTATATTTCTAAGCATGTGGATTTTGGGGCACTTCGTAAACTTCTAAAACGTTGGCTTCTCGCTCAAAATAGAACTCCAAATCTTCAAACAACTTTGAAAACAACTCTGAAGTCTAAACCCAAGTTCCATCTCTATCTTAACCTCTTGAATCCTGTCTTAACCCTTGGTACACACCCACACAGCCCATGGCTAACCGGCAGAAAGAACTTGATGTAGAACTGGTCATTCAGGCTTTACATCGATCACCTAAACTCCGTATGAAATTCAGGCACCACTTGTTCTTTCTAACCCCTCTAAACTCCATCCCTGCAATTACACATTCAATTCAAAACAACCATTCCTTCATATTCCATCTCAAACTCTTCTGTATTCAATGGCGGTAACCACAACTTCAGACCTAACATCTCTAATTCATATACCTAATTGAAACAGCACCACCTCTTCTTCCCTGTATTGTCATTCGATATCAAACCCAAACCACGACTTTTGTTCTTCAATGGCAGTAACCACAACTTCAGACCTAACTTCTTCTAATTCATATACCTAATTGAAACAACACCACCTCTTATTCCCTGTATTGCCATTCGATATCAAACCCAAACCACAATTTCTGTTCCTTACTTCTCAATCTTAAACAATCATAACTCCATCTTAATCTTCTTCATACTTGCGTTCAGGAACATCTCATTTCTATGTTCAAAGATCAAAATTTAGAGAAATAGAGAAATGGTTAATTAATTTGTTCTTAGCGGTGTTGGTTGTAAGAGAGAGAGAGAGGCGTTAAGGTGGTTCAGGTTTTATTTTGAGAAATGGGAGTTTAGCAAAGAAGAGCAGGTGAAGGGGAAATGGAGATGGAGATGGAGATGGAGATGGAGATGGAGGCGGAGGAGGAGAGTGGGAACTGGGAAGTAAAGTTGGGTTAGGGATTCATTAGACAGTAAAAGAGAAGCTCTATCTCGAGGATGATCTGACGTTTCGTAATCAAATCCAACGGCCCAGATTGTTGAACCGTGCGTTTTGCACGTCTACTTTTCTTAATGTTTTTTAATGTCATTTTTCTTTAGCCTTTCAAAATTCAACTAAAACCTTGAGATAAAATAATTAATAAATATCTATATACTAAAAAAAATTATTATGTAATATCAAGATTTTGTAGAAATATAAGCATTTTACTATCTCATTTGATTATGATTTGAAATCAAATATTATCCAATATCCATATAAAAAATTATATACAAACTTAAAGTGAAAAAATTATACATATTTGAATTACAATCGAAATTTAAATATTATATAATATCATAAAGTTTAAATACGGATATTGTCTTATACGTAAATTGTAGAAATTAGAAGTTTAACCTTTTTAAATTGAGCCGATTGCATCAAATTGAATGACTAGAATCAAAATTTAGTACTATAAATGTAATAAATTGAAAGCAATATAAAATAATTAGATGAAAATTTAATCGAATTTGAACGAGTTCAAGAAAAATTGAAGAAATTGAAAGTTCAATCCATATGAATTGAGGCGATTGAATCAAAATTTATCACTTCAATTGTAACAAATTGAGAGGAAATTGGAAATGTTAAATGAAATTCAATCGAATTTAAACAAATTCGAGTAAAATTAAATAAATTGGAAATTCCATCCTTTTGAATTGAGGAGATTGCATCAAACTAGGTGATTATAATAAAAATTTGGTACCTCGATTGTAATTAATTGAAATCAATTTAGAAAATTAGATGAAAATTCGATTTGAATGATTTCGAGTAAAATTAAAGAAATTATAAAATTGAAGAAAATGTATATTCAATCCGTTTGAATCGAAGCGATTGCATCAAATGGAATGATTAGAATTATACTTTGGTACTTCAATTGTATTAAACTAAAAGCAATTTGGAAATTTTAGATGAAAATTCAATCGAATATGAACGAATTCGAATAAACTTGAAGAAATTGGAAATTTAATCCTTTTGAATTGGGATGGTTGCATCAAATATAATGATGATTTTAATCATCTGGTACTTAAATTTTTATAAAGTTGGTAGTAATTTGGATATTTTTAAAGAACATTCGGTTGAATATGAACGATTTCGAATAAAACTAAAGAAATTAGAAGTTTAATAGAATTGAGACGATTACATCAAATTGAATGATTAAGATCAAAATTTGGTTTTAAGTTTATGTAAATTTCATGTTTTAGGTGTTTCGGTGGTGATCGGTTTTTACTTTTTTATGTTTTAAGTTTATGTAAATTTCATATTTTAGGTGTTTCTACCAATCTAGGGTTTTCTAGATCTGGTTTTGCTTCAGATTTAAATCTTGTTTCAAGATTGTGTGCTTTCTAGTGAAATTATTATTCATCTCTTCTAAACATAAACAAAAAATTGAAGATCAATTATTGATGTTCTTCGCTGTAATTATAATACCTTCAATTCACTTGTCGATGTAGCGAATGGAATTCCATTATCTCTCAACTTAGATTTTCTTTAAGAACATCCAACGAGATCTATATAAAAATCGTTCCTTTGATCGACTTATATATATATATGCAAATCTATATAAGTCGAGAGGGATAGATGGATATTGAGTGAAACCGAGTGAGATCGATGAATATTGAGTTAAATCGAGTGAATTCAAATAATATTGAGTATAATCAAGTGAGGTTAAAGGATATTTAATGAAATAAAGTGAGTTTGTTGGATATTAAGAGAAACTAAATGAGATGGATAGATACTGAGTCAAATCAATTGAGTTTAAAGAATAATAAATATAATAGAGTCAGATCGAAAGATATTTAGTGAGATTGATGAATATATACTGAAGGAATTTTAGACAGATATAAAAGGAAACTGAATGAGATCGAGAGATATTGAGTTCGATGTCACCAATTATTTTTCGATCTACTTCGAATTCAGTCATTTTATCCCACCTCACTAGAACTTACTCACTGGTTCATCGATCTCACTTGAGTTCACTCAATTTTCATCAATCTCACTATAATTCACTCAATTTTTTTCTTTAGTTTTACTCAAATCCGATCAAATTTTCATATAACATTTCCATATTCTTTTCAGTTTGTTTTAAGTGAGATACCAATTTTTTATTTTAATCATTTATTTTGATTCAATCGCTTCAATTCAAATGGATTGAACTTTCAATTTGTTCAATTTTGCTTGAATTCATTCAAATTCGATTGAATTTTCATCTAAAATTTCCATATTGCTACCAATTGATTACAATTTTAGTATTAAATTCTGTTTCTAGTCATTCAATTTGATGCAATGGGCTCAATTCAAAAAGATTAAACTTCCATGTTCTACAATTTTACTCGAAATCGTTAAAATTTGATCGAATTTTCATAATGGGTATAGAAGTTTACAGATAAGTTAATCCGGGACCGATTTCCAAGGGAGTATTCACTACTCACTTGCTTGTCGAGGTGATCATCACCTAATTTACACAAAATATATCAAATACGATACTTATAGTATATATGCAACCATCTATATGATGCTTTAGATTGGATAATCGTATAATGATTTTGAAAAAAAATCTCGTAGTGGTTCGATTTTAAAAAACGACTTTATTAGTGAATTGTTTGAGATTCGCCACTTTTACGAAGAAAGAAAAAAACCCAGAAAAAAATAATTCGACCGTAAAATTTATTTGACTTCATCAGATATGCTTATAGATTTATTTAAGTAGAATTGAAAAAAAATCATATAATTTTAGAACATCGTTCGGTTGTATTGGATATGCTTGGAAATTTATTCAAGTCGATTGTACAATGAGTTCATCTGTGTCCATAAATGATAGGATTTTAGATTACCCTATTTAAAATAACCGCAATCGCACGGCGTCTAACTAGTAGACAACGAAAAGTATGGGTCTAACCCACAGGAAGCGGGAAAATACTGCAATCAATATCTCAATAAACTAATCATGAGTAATACTTTTGGGTTTTATAATTACGAATAAAATAATAAAACTAACTCAAACGGGAGAGTTGGTAACCAGGGTTTTCAGTATCCACCACTATTTTTATTTAATTAATGAAGTGAAACATAACTCATGAATATTCATTTATTGTTCGTTCTATCGACATCACCTATTATATGTGTTAGAATCGCAAATATCATTGGGACACCCTAAGCATGGCGCATCAAAAGCCCTAGTCTGAAGCATACACCATCTAATTATGTTAGCGAGAAAATAATACAAAGCTAATTATAGGTTCATAAATAATATCTGGCTCTTCAAAGCATACCTCATCTAAGGATTTAACCAAAGCATGAAATATCTAAAAAGTAGACAAAAACATATTTGCTATCCTATTGACTCTGCGCATAGGTTACTGTATTGTACAGAACCGGTGAAACGACAACTAATTTAGATTTAAATCAATAAATAAAATCATGGAATTAATCTATTCAAATCATAATGGTCTATTACTCAATGATTCAATTTCATTAGTCTTGTACCAAAAATGGTTTCAACATTAAACCCTAGCTACAAATTAATTAGAACATGCAAATGGATTTTTTAAAACCCATAAAAATAATTGAAAAGAATAAAGAAGATTAAACCTCCTCCTGTACGCCTCCTCGTCCGTAGCTCTGCGTCATAAATAGAAGAACATGCGTTTTCTCTTTCTATCCAGGAGCTCTCTGCGTCAGTACTTTCTGTCTCCCTTTCTACCAGAGAAGGTCCGCCTCCCCAACAAAACCTGAACTCAAAAGAAGCCCTCGCAGAGCTCTACGCCTCTCCCTCCTCAAAAGAGAACTCTTGTACAAAAACAGAACTAACTCCCTCTATACTGTACGCTTGTACCGAAACTAAAAAGAAAATCCCTAGACTCCCACGTGAGTACTTCCACCTATTTTTCCTTTTCATCTCACGTCTCAAACCTAGAAACAAAAGCTCAAGAGCCAATTTCCAACCGTACTACCTCTTTCACCGCACATGGGCATGTCCCTTTCTACTTTCCATTAAAAGTACACCAGCCATCACCTTTACTTTTCTTTCACGTGTTTTCAAGCCACCAAAGGAAAGTCTAATATACTTTCTAGCTACAAAACTTGGTATACAAAACCAAGCTGAACAAACTTACCATGCATAAAACCCTCCCATATTATCTTTTATAAAGAAAAACTATTTTCATTAAAAATGAGACAAAAACCCCATTTCATTTAATACTAATTAAATTTAGATTTTCATTATTTTAAATATACCCGAGATGCCCTTCCATATATAACCTAGGTATTGTAAATTTAGGGCATTTTTTTTCTCTTCTTCTTCTTCTTCTTCATCTCCCCACCACCATCACCAACAACAACAATACTTCCTCCGCCACCATCACCAGCAGCGACACCATCACCAGCAGCGACAGTACCTTCTCCGCCACAACAACACCTTCGTATCATTCACCAACACCTCTCTTCTTCTTCTTCTCCTATCCACCACCATCACCAGCAGCAACAATACCTCCTCCGCCACCATCACCAGCAACAACAGTACCTCTTCCGCCACAACAACACCTTCGTATCCTTCACCAACAACACCTCCTCCTTTCCCATCGCTTCCTCGTCGTTATTGTTACTCCTCCACTACTATATGTCCAAATCCACCACCAACAACACCTCTCTTCCTCCTTTTATCCTCTACAAACATCACCAACACCTCCAGATCGTCATCGTCGAAAATCTTCAACAAAATATAATGATATATCATCATTGTCAAATTTTTGGGTTTTTTGTTGGTGAAATGTCAGGAAAACTATGAAACCTTTTGGGGTTTCATAGTTTTTTCATCATTTTGTTTTCATCTGTAATTTTATTTAAATGAAGAAAAAAAAAACTATGAAACCCCAAAAGGTTTCATCGTTTGTTTTGTTTCATCTACTATAGATGAAAAAACTATGAAACCCCAAAAGGTTTCATCGTTTGTTTTGTTTCATCTACTACAGATGAAAAAACTATGAAACCCCAAATGATATGTATGAAACCTTATTCGGTTTCATTGTTTTTTTATATGCTGAGACATTTTTTCTTCAGAAAAATGTAATTGAAATGGATGAAACCTTATTTGGTTTCATAGTGTTTTTTTCATCTGTTTTTTTTATTTGAATGAAAAAAGAAAAACTATGAAACCTTTTTTGGTTTCATAGTGTTTTTTCATCTGTTTTTTTTTTATTTGAATGAAAAAAGAAAAACTATGAAACCCCAAAAGGTTTCATCGTTTTTTTTCATCTGAAATTTTATTGAACAAAAAAAAACGATGAAACCAAAACTGAACATAATTGAATCATAAATAAATAAGGGTGAAAACAAATGGAATTGAAACTTTCTATCTTTGAACCTAAGTATGAAAGATTGATTTCGAAACAGATGAAACCTAAACCTAACAGATGATGAAACCATTTTTGATTTTGATCTGTGATTTTGTTTTGATTTTAGGTTGAAATTGTTACTGATGATGATAAACAACAATTTCGTCAATATTTTGAAATTGTTTTGATTCTGATTCTAGTTGTAGATGATGCAGATGAGGATGATGAAGACGAGGATGATGAAGATGAAGACGAGGATGATGAAGATGAAGACGAGGATGATGAAGCTATTGTTGATGAAGATGAAGACGAGGAAAAAAATTTTGTAAGGTGAAGGGGAAAAAAATTCTGTTAGGTGAAGGTGAAGTGGGCGTGATGGGAGTGATTTGTTAATGGATTTGGGCTGAATTATAAGTGAGGGTAATATGGACAGTTGGTTTATAATGGGCTTTTTGTATCAAATTTATTTTGTTGGGTTTAAGGTAGTTGGATAGTGACACCTTTGGACTTATAACCCACGGTCCGTTCTAGCTATTCTTTTCCTGTGTCCTTTCTTCAACCTAGCCTAGGTCTACTTCTCTCACCACTTCACATGTTATTTCACTTAGCCAGAGCCCTACTCGATCATTCAAACTCCCACTTTCTTTCATTTGTTTCCAGCCAAACCAAGAAGACAACTCCATTTTTCTCAGACTTGAATTTTATGTGGCTAAGCTATTGGACCACTGTTTCTCAATTGGACAACATCTTTGTCCACTTTTTTGTCTTTTCTTTTCTAATAGCTTTGACTGCAGCATCATATGTCCGTATGAATTCCTATAAATGGGTCAAATATACCTGACTCCTCTTCTTTTCTTTCTTTCACAGTCGCACAAACACTGTAGCAGTGCAAATAAACATCACCCATATAACCCGTTTATCCGTATTTATTCGTAACTTTGGATATTACATATTTCACCTAATAAAATAATAAAAATATATTATTAATACAAATTCAAACACTAAAAAATATAAATTAAGCGGTAAATATATATGAATTATGCTCTTATCAATAATTCGTTCAATATTGTTGGATATGATTATATTGACGATTATACAAATTCCTCAATTTTTGAAATTCACACAATCTCATCAAGGTAATATCCATTAGATTTATAATATTTACGTAGAGAGAAATATCCTTATTTGAACTTTATGATACTATATAACATTCAAATTTCGATCGTTATTCGAATATGTCTAGTTTTTTTCACTTTAAGTTCGTATATAATTTTTTATATGGATATCAGATAATACCTGAATTAAAATTATAATCAAATGAGATAGTAAATTGTTTGTATTTTTAAAAAATATTGATATTACATAATAAAAATTTTTTAGCATATGGATACTTATAAATTATTTTATTTTAAGGTTCTAGTTAAATTTTAAAAGGCTAAAGAAAAAGGACATTAAAAGACATTAAGAAAAGTAGACGTGTAAAACGTACGGGTCAACAACCTAGGCCTTTGGATCTGATTATGAAACGTCAGATCATCCTCGATATTGAGCATCTCTTTTACTGTCTAATTAATCCCTAACCCTAACTTACTTCCCAGTTCCCACTAAACGCCTCTATCTTCATCTTCATCTCCATCTCCATTTTCTTTTCATCTGCTCTTCTTTGCTAAACTCATATTTCTCATAATAAAACCTGAACCACCTTCACGCCTGTCTCTCTCTCTTTCTCTTACAACCAACATCGCTAACAACAAATCAATTAATCATTTCTCCCTTTCTCTGAATTGTGATCTTTGAACATAGAAATGATATGCTTCTGAACGCAAGTATGAAGAAGATTAAGATGGAGTTATGAATGTTTAAGATTGAGAAGCAAGCAAGGAGCATAAATTTTGGTTTGGGTTTGATATCGAATGGCAATACAGGGAAGAAGAGGTGGCACTGTTTTAATTAGGTATATGAATTAGAAGAAGTTAGGTCTGAAGTTGTGGTTACTTCCATTGAAGAACATAAGTCGTGGTTTGGGTTTGATATCGAATGACAATATAGGAAAGAAGAGGTGGTGATGTTTCAATTAGGTATACGAATTAGAAGAAGTTAGGTATGAAGTTGTGGTTACTGTCATTGAAGAACAGAAGTCGTGGTTTGGGTTTGATATCGAATGGCAATACAGGGAAGAAGAGGTGGTGTTGTTTCAATTAGGTATATAAATTAGAAGATGTTAGGTCTGTGAGGGAATAAAATCCGAGATACACGTGTCCAAAAACTATTGGAGGAGGAGAGAGTTACGATGGGATGAGTAACACTGAAACAAATCCTTTTAAAGCAATGAATTGACAGCTGCAAACTCGATAAAGTTTGAACCTGACATCCTTGTTGCATGATCGACACGTGGGTTGCGGAAAAGTAAGGCACACTGCTCAAAATAGATAGCCTTGCTGCTTGAATGACACTAGGTTGCGGGAAAGTCTGACACAATAAAAAAGTAATGATGAGTGTTGATTCATGAGGGACACGTATCAACTTCACAAACTGCGGAACAAAAAGAACTAAAGCATGACGATTCACTTTTAAGAACTACGTGTCAAACATACCATGATCCAAATAAAACCGCAACATTCACCCCAATCCAAAACAGTAACTTAAATACAAGACCGCAGAAGTGCTGCGGGATAACCAGTAAGAAATTACGGAAAACAAGCAGTACACATGCTAAGACTTGCGGGAAGAACGATCAAGCCTTGCGAAAACTGCAAATAAGCTTTGCGGGACTACATATCGCACCAGGAATGGATAAGAATAAATAGGTGGAAAGGTAGATTGGTGGACCCATCAAATTGGCTATAAATACCAAGCTCATAAACAGGAAAAGAGGTTGGAAAATCTGGAGAAAAATTGGACAAAAGGCATAGAAGTGATAACAAAGAGTTTAGGTATGAGACTTGTGTAAATTTTTAGTTCAATCAATCCATGATTAACATGATTGTGATTTTATAGTATAACTTTCTTCTGTATTGAATGATGTTGATTAATAAGAATGGAACAAATCTTTTACCCGTAGATGTAGACAGTTAGACTGTCGAACCACGTTAAATATTTGAGTCAATTTACTTCTAAGTTTTGATTGATTATCATTTTCTAAATGATCTTGTGAGTCGATTTTATGATAAGATATCATACTTTATCATGTTCTAAATTCATTTGGTTGTGATCCAAAGAAACTAGATTTTTGGTCACCACAATTGGTGCTAGAAACAGCGAGGTAGTAAAGAATTTATTCTACCTGTCAAAAAAAATTACCTTTTTAAATTTTTGAATCGTGTTTTGTTAAAAAGTTCTTTTCCTTAAAGAACAATGATTGAGAGTCATATTGAAAACACTTTACATATGGTTTTCCTTTGAATTAATCAATTCATGGACATATGAATTTGATTTTTATGATCATACATATTATTTCGTTATTTCATACCTTATATATATGTTAAATTACTAATGATATTCTTTAAATTGATGGTTCAAAAATTTAGTTTATAAATTTTCACCAGGCCATTATGTTATGTTTATCAAACTCTTGATTTCTACATTAAACTAAAATTTTGATTTTTGAAAAAGACAATGAAATAAGTTTTCTGTTGAATTTTCAAACTTGATATTAACTTGTTAGCACATGACTATACAAAATCTGTGAAAATTAGAGAATTATTTGGTTTGTTGTAACAGCTTAAAAATTAAATTCAATATTTTTTTTTATATTAGGTTGCATTATATATTTATTGAGAATGATAAAACTTTTTGAAACACATAACTTATTATCTGAGCTCTTTTAGAATACTGGTAAAGAAATCCCTACAGCAACATAAGACTGAGCTTAGAAGAAATCATAACATCCCAAAAGGGTTCACGCAAATGGAAACAGTGTCACATAGAAACATGCAAGATCAAGATGCCAATTCAGGAAATCATGGGAGTAATGCAATAGGGGCTCCTCAACAAAGGGAAATGGTGGGAGAATCACAAGGGAAACAACCCATTAATGATCAAGTAAACAATTCTGAAGACCACACAGATAATCGTTCGTTTGAAGAAAATTCTCAAAATAGTATTGATCACATTCAAAAATTAGTGGAAGAAATGGACGAGATGCGCAAGGTACAACAGACTTGTGCGGAACAAATTGCACTTTTGACCAGAGAAAACCAAACACTCAAAGAAAAATCCCATCACAGTGCGGAACCATCTAAAACTAGAACACGGGGGAAAGAAGCAAACTCCATTAGACCTACAGGGAGAAAAGTGCAAGCCAATAAAGATCAAAGAGTATTGGTAGTGGAACCCGCACGCCAGCGGTATGAACCATATAGATTGAATTTAAATGGTTCAAGGTTGCAAAATGATAGGTGGAAAAAATACTATGAGGACATGGAGCAAATGCGAGAAGAAATTAAGAATCTAAAAAATAAAAAGGGTGGACGATTAGAAGAAGTGTTAAAAGAAGCAAGACGAACGTCGTTGGCGCCGCACCTGGCGTACGCACCAATGCCCCATGAATGTAGTATTCCCATTTTTAAATGCTACGATGGGACAAAAGACCCAATAACCCACCTGAAGTATTACAATCGCATCATGACACGTTGGGAGAAAAATGATGTTGTTATGTGTCGTTATTTTCCCTCGAGTTTGAAAGGAATAGCTTTGGCGTGGTATGATAATTTACCAGAAGGGACGGTGTATTCTTACACACAGTTAACCCGCAAGTTCTTAGAAGTATACATGTATAACAATCCCGCAGATGCGGGGATGGACAAGCTATACTCTCTTTCCTCATGGACATAGGAAACCATCCGACATTATACAGATCGATGGCTGACGGTCTGTCAAGCAACCGGGGATGTAACTCAAGAAGTCGTTATCAATTTTTATAATTGGGAAATAGCCAATCGAGAAAGACAACTCTTTGTTGATATCCATGATAAAAAACCAAAAAACCAAGGGGATCTCAGAGATATCATTGAGAAATGTGCAAGATTGCAGGACATCCAGAGGCAACATCCGAGAATAACATCACAACCCCAGGGAAATGCCAGAAGAGCCAATTTTGTAGAACCGTCATCTGGTTCTAGGAAGAGGTTTGCGGAAAAAACTCCAAACATTGAATCAAAACGAGGAAAAATAGAGGAAAGAAGAAAATTCATCCAACAATTTGAGGATAAATTTTTTACTAAACTCAATACTCCTTATCCAGAAATTCTAAATGCAATAAAAAACAGACGAGATTTTCAGTGGCCATGGACGAAGGAACAGCAGCCCGCACACACACAGAACTCCAAGGAGTATTGTGAATACCATTGCTATCGGGGTTATTCCACAGACCGGTGCAGGAATCTAATGATGCTAGTACAAAGGTTTATCGATGCGGGGGAGTTAAAAGAATTTATTCAATTACCTGATCCCCCACCAAGGATTAATAAGGGAAAAGCTGTTAATATTCCTCAAAATAATCAAACTATTAATATGATCTCTTATTCTGAATCGGATTAGTCATTCATGAGTGCAGCTGTTGATAAAAAAATTGCATAAAAGAGTCCGCAGTCACGAAGTCTTCAAAGTTGCGGGAAGAGTTATTGAAGTATGGGAAGAATGGATGGCATCCCCGCTAACTTTTTCTGCGGACGAGGTCGACCAAGAGATTGAAATGCACAATGATCCGTTGGTACTTACACTGCCAGTATCCGGATTGAATATAAAGAATATTCTTATGGATGGGGGCATCTCTCTTAATGTTTTGTTTTATAATACCTTCCAGAAGATGGGGTTAAAAGATGATCAGCTAACGCCTTCTTGCTACACAATTTATGGGTTTAACGGATTAGCTTCAAAACCGAAAGGGGAAATCTTGCTTGATGTTGCGGCTGGACCGATAAGTATTTTGACTAAGTTCAACGTAGTGGAGTCTTTATCTTCGTACAACGCCATCATTGGTAGAGAGTGGGTCCATCAGTTGAAAGGGGTAACTTCAACGTATCACCAATACTTGCGGTTTCCAACACCTCAAGGGGAAATTGAGATAAAAGGAGATCAAAATGAAGCAAAATCCTGCATTCTAGCAGAAGTTCGCATGAATGAAGAACGACAACAGTAACAACAAAATAGGAAAAAAGAGCAAGATGAAAGCTAAAGAAGAAGACCTGAACCAATATATGATTATGACTGCGGGAAGTAAAGCAATAGATGAAACAAATGAAGGTATTACAATAAAGGGAAGCATGCCAAAGATTGATGAAGGTAGTCTTCCAGCATAGCAACCAAAGGGGGATCCCACATTTTTAGGAGCTCCCAAACCCACCTTTACATCAATCGAAAAAACCAAAAATGTCAACATAGGAACAAAAGAACTTCCCAAGATGATAAAGATTAGAATGCTAATGGAAACGGAAAGGGAACATAATTTGGTCATTCTACTTAGAGATTTTGTGGACATTTTTTCATGGAAGATGAAAGACATGTCGGGCATCGACCCAACTATCGTACAACATGAGTTACACGTACATCCGGAAGCTACGCCTTTTCGGCAACGCATATGTAAAGTTGCACATGAATATCATTTGCCAGTTGAAAGAGAGTTAAAAAAGCTCATGGATGCGGGATTCATTCGAGAGGTGCGGTATCCAACTTGGATTTCAAACATGGTGATAGTACCAAAAAAGAATGGCGGAGTAAGAATTTGCATAGACTTCACCAACTTAAATAAAGCATGCCCAAAAGACAGTTATCCGCTTCCCAGCATTGATCAGTTGGTGGATGATGTTGAAGGACATGAGGCTTTATCCTTTATGGACGGACAATCAGGGTATATCAGATTGCTCTGGCTGAAGAAGATCAAGAGCACACTGCATTCTTTACTCCACACGGTTTGTACTATTATACCAGGATGTCATTTGGGTTAAGAAATGCAGGGGCAACATATCAACGTTTAGTAGACGCAATTTTTAATCCATGGATAGGCCGCACCCTGGAAGTCTATGTGGATGACATGTTAATAAAAAGTGAACTTTCAACAAATCATCTATAAGACTTGAGAGAAATATTTGAAGCTTTGCGGAAATACAGAATGAAGGTCAATCCAGACAAATGTATTTTTGGGGTTACGCCAGGAAAGTTTCTGGGGTATTTGGTCACCAAAAAAGGAATTGAAGTTGATCCTGCAAAAGTTCAGGCAATAGTGGTTATGCCATCTCCAAGGAATATTAAAGAAGTGAAGAAATTAAATGGATGTTTGGCCGCACTCAACAGATTTATCGCAAGATCATCGGATAGATGCAGACCCTTTTTTGATATTTTAAAAAAGAAAAATAAATTTGTATGGAATGAGAATTGCGAGCAAACTTTCCAAAATATCAAGGTTTATCTCGCCATATTACCTGCACTGCAAAAGCCAAAGACTGAAGAAGTTCCGGCCTTATACATTGCGACAACTGAACATGCAGTAAGTGCGGTATTAGTACGGACCAATGAGAAGATTGAAAAGCCTGTGTATTACATCAACAAAACTCCGAACCTCGCAGAAAGAAATTATGCTAAAATAGAACAGTTAATTTTGGCACTGGTTTTTTCTTCTCAGAAGTTGCGCACATATTTCTTAACACATTATGTGCGTGTACCAAGTAAAGTTCACTGGAATCCGTATTGAAGAATACAGGGAAAGTTGGAAGGATAGAAAAATGGAACGCACAACTCGAACAATTTCACATATTATTTGAATTATAAATTACGCAGAAGTCGCAAGTCTTGGCTGATTTCCTTGCGGATTTTCCATTAAATGATGATTTTGAAATTCAAGGTTTGCCCGGATTTAAAGATGATGATCGTCAGGATATCCTAAGCTCTGTAAATTCCCGAAGATTGGAAGTATTTGTTGATGGGGCCAAAAACAAAGAGGGTGCGGGAATTGGAATTGTAATTATGATTCCTACGGGAGATTGAATGGTACATGCATTCCGACTCGAGTTCGATGAACATACAAATAATATAGTGGAGTATGAGGCTGTGGTTCATGCCCTTAGGCTCAGCATTGAATTGGGGTTAAACGATGTGTGGCTCACAAGTGACTCACAATTAATAATTCGTCAGGTTGAATTAAAATATCAAGTGCTTGATGAAAACCTGGTAGAATACAAAAATCTTGTGCAAAAACTGGCGTTTCAAATCCCAAATATAACTTTTCGGTATCTGCCCAGAGATAAGAATCGCCATGCTGATGCGTTAACTTTTATTTCTTCAATGATAAAGGATCGGAATACATCAGTAGTAAAAATTGGGCGTATTTATGAACCATCAATCAAGTTGTGGGCAGTTGAAAAATATGGAAAAAGAAGTTGGGGAAGATATTGAGGATGCATCTATTCAAGATGATACAAGTTTCCCATAAAAAACAGAAAATGATTTAACCGGAGAAGATTGGAAAATTCCAATACATCAATATTTGCAAGATACGATATTACCCGCAAGTACTAAAGAAGCAAGGAAGGTGCAATAAAAATATGTAAATTATCAGTTGCGGGATAGAATTCTGTACCGCAAATCCTATTTGGGACCGTTACTTCGATTTACGAAAGGAAGGGATGCGAATTCTCAAAGATATACATTATAAAGATGCGGGAAATCATAGTGGAAGACGATCGCTGGCATTAAAAGCAAAAACGCAAGGATATTATTGGCCATTTATGCATAAAGATGCGGAAAATATGGTGAAAAGATGTGAAGAATGTCAACGCTATGCGAAAAGAATAAAAGCTCCCACAACAGAACTTAATTCCGTACTCAGCCCCTGGCTATTTACAAAATGGGGGATATACATTGTTGGACCATTAGTAGAAGGTACTCAAAAAACAAAATACTTGATTGTTGGACCATTAGTAGAAGGTATTCACGTATGATGCTTTTTGTATTTTCTTCTAGTGACACACGCACTTCCTTTTACGCGACCATCAGTTCGACATCTCCTTCAAGTCATGATAGCAAGGCCATTGTTGATACCTGATGCCAAGGAATTTAACAAGGAATTATTGCACTCGGGATAAGTTCAAATTGCCATATATATATACACACTAGTGGACTATCCATTTAGGAGATTGATATTCATTATGTATAATCATAAAATATTTGGGGAATATTGCTACACGCACCAACAGTATTTATGAGAATTCTATTAGTGATAGAGATTCAATATAAAGACAATTATTGAGTCATACAGTATAGGTATACAAATATTGAATTATACAATAAATATATATAAAATATTGAGAATTCACTCGAGTGAATCTCTAATATGTAAATATAAGAGGATACGGGGATCAATATACAACATCTATTATCATTAACCAATTTAATATTCTTAATTTCCTTGCGAAATAGAATAGATATACAGACTGCATATTTCTGGTACAAGACTCAACAAAAATTCATGAATTATATATTTCTAATACGAGACGAAAATAATATTATAAATTTCTCCTTTTTTAAAAAAATCCACCATCAACACTAGGTCACATGATTACTACGGAACAATGATGTTTCGTAGTAAGCACTAGATGGTGACCATGTAAATATTCAAATTAAATTTGTTATGTCTGACTTCTTTATCATAGCTTCATCTCAGATCATCAGCACCCTTAAAATGATAAAATAAATTATTATATTTTTTGGGGGAAAGAGGTACTAGTACCATAACAGAATTCTACCTAGTAAATTATTTTATCTATCTAAACTATCAAGTTTTATAAGTTAAAACCGACAGAAAGTTGAAGCTAGATTACAAAATTTTAAAAAACTAAGACTAATTTTATTAAAACTGGGGGGAAATATGTAGATGAAAAAAGATAACATCTACTAGATGATAAGTGTTCAAAAGCTAAGAGCTACTAGTAAACCAAAAACCTAACAACTTGTAAGCTAAAAGCTAATGGAAAGCTGGAAACCTGAGCGCTCAATAACTAAGAGATGACTCAGAACTACAACCTAAGTGTTCAAACTCTCAAAGATAAAATCTTGTGAAGGTGTGTATTGTGAAATTTATTTGTATCTTTAGCATGAAAAAACTTTGTGAGAACCGTAGCGAAAGGAAAAAACAATAAACCATTAGCATAATAGAGCTGGAGCGAAATGAGGCAAAAACAAAATAATGCACGAAGAAAATTGGATGGATCAGTTGGAAATAAATAAATATATATATATATACATATATTATAAATAAAGAGAACAGAAAAAAATAATACAAATTAATCAGTTGAATGAAAAAGCTTTCATGGAGATGGAGGGAAAAAGAAAAAGAAAAATAAATAAGTAAAAGGATATTAACTGCCAAATTCACAATTACTTGAAACATTCATACCTCTATGAATTAATATCCCAGCTGTATGAAGATTATTTTAAACGATGCACTACAAGAAAAAGGCAATCTTAAGGGGGTATTTCTTAGCCCATTCCTGACGAAACCTTTCTTGCCTAGAGAAAGAAATTGAGGAAACAATAGTTTGTTCATTCTTTGGACTGTATATTTTCAAGGGTCTTCTGAAAATTTAGAGAACGCGGTTTCTTCCATGAATAATATGTTTCTTTTTCTTTTATCTTGTCTTTTCTAAATCAAAGTATTTCTTTATTACGATATGTTTGGACGCGGAAGTTATTCCGAGAAAACCACTCTAAGGATTAGCATTTATCATTTTTTTATTTTTCTATAATTATATTTGTTTTTAGTTCAACAAATTATTGGTTTAGTATCATGAAAGAAAACATATTATTTTCTTTTTTATGCCCTCGTATAAATGAAATAAATATAAAATTAAATTATTTTATCTTTAATGTGTCACCATATTATTTGTTGTAAATTGATATCTTTCAAAGATAAATATGCTATAATCAAATTACTAAGTATTTTGGGTTCAATTTAGGTTCGACTACAAAAAAACAATTATATTAATTTTCTATCAAATAAATAAAAGAAACATATCTTGATGTAAGATCAATCAGAACAAGTTAACTAGTTACAAAAGTCATCGAAAAGGAAATAAAAGGGTATTTTATGTCATTTCTAAACTTTTATTGGATTCCTACGAGGAAAGAATCATAAACCCATTTTGGTTTGTGGGTTTTCAATTCCGTTATTTCGGGAATCCAAAAATATGAAGAGAAAAAAGTAATCCTACAATTGTTTGTGGTCCGAAACAAAGGTATATAATCAGAATCCTAGGAATATGATTCTATACCTGCAAAATAAACACGCAGTTAAATTTATTTTATTTAAGAATTAAACATTTATATCCTAAAATAGTGGGACCAACATAGCAAATAAGAAAAACTATCACGTGTGGAATGTCAATATTAGAGAAAATAAAAAAAGCCCTTTAAATTACCTTATCGAAACCTAAACATATTTTTTATTATCTTTTGTTTCACCACTACTACATGTATTTTACCTCTTTCTCATGTTTATGTTTTGATTCTTTTTAAAGATTGCAATCATGGGTTAAATTAAGATTTATATAGGGATTGAGAAGATGTTGAAAGGTGTTATTGTGACTGTTGCATCAACTAATGATTTTAGGGTTTGATTTTAATGTTTATGAAGTTTTATTAGAATTCAGACTGTTGATTGGGTTTTGAATAAAAAATTAATAAGAAAAAAAACTAAAGGGATAAAAAACATGATAACCTATTAATGCAAATTTGAAGATATTTTTTTGAAGGTTTTGTGTTTGAATTTTGATGATAACAATGTTTTAATTTTTTATTAAGGTTTAAACTAAAATTAATAATAACGTTTTCTCTGAGTTTCGATTCAACTTTAATTAAGGTTCATCTGGGTTCATTTGATTGGGAAATTTTGGTTCATTGTATGATTCAATTTTAGGAGTGTTTTTGTAGTAATTCAGGGTTCATCAAATTTGATTCAGGTGCATTGAGTCGGATTCAGGATCGTTGAATTATTTTCCATTAGGGTTCACGATTCCCCTCTTCTTAGGGTTTTAGTGCCATTAATTACCATTAGAGTTCATATGTTACGGATGTATCGATCATTTCAATTGCCTATAAAATTGTCAGTTGAGCTTTAACGAATGTTACCATATAACTAGATGGAAAGTTGTGTAATGGGATATATTTGAAAGTTTCTAAAAAAATGTGACATTTTAACTAACCACTTTAAAAAAATGGGACATATCAATAAAAAACTTATTTCTTTTCATTAATCTTTATTTTCTTGTTTTTATTTTTTTTTCATGAGATAAAATGGTAAGTGTAGATGGTAATGATGGAGAACGCGAGAGCATATAGAGAAAATAATAAATTTTGTTGTTTATTAACAAAATGAACTTAGGTCAACAATATAATTTATCGCTCATCTCTTTAAAGAGATTACTCCCAAAATCTAACAAGTTTGTGGTGTTTTTCTTACTTTACAACATAACGGAAGACATACATTGATGTATTTTCATACAAACAAGACCAAATACGTGTTCATTCGCCAAAATCACTATTATATGGTATATTCACTAGGATATGATATTATTGATTTGAGTTCGGAACTCATCAATACCAAAATGATTCGGTAAATATTACGGATATTATTGCGGGTATATACTATTTTCCTGATATAGTTTTGTTTTCTATTTTGTTGTAAACTAGGGTAGGGTTTACTTTCGCTTGTATATAAACACACCTATTGTAATCAATTGAAGTAGGAATAACAAATATATTCTTCACAAAATCTTTATGGTATCAGAGAAATAACAAAATATCAAAACAGAAGCAAGAGGAAGATTGATAATGACTGGCGGCGAAGGTAAATCAGATTCATCGGTTACCCCATACACTTTAACATATGCAGATCATCCTGGAAGTATTGTTACTCATGTACAATTGAAGGAACTAATTATGAAGAGTGGGCTAAAGCGATGCGTGTCGCATTGCGGGCAAAGAGAAAGTTGGGTTTCGTGGATTGAACCATTGTGAAACCGGCAGACGAAAGTCCGGATACGAAGACTGGTGGATGATTAATTCCATATTGATACAATGGATTTTCAACACCATTGAACCTTCTTTGCGTTCAACCTTACATATCGGGAGATTGCACCAGAGCTTTGGGCAGATTTGAAGGAGAAATTCGCGGTCGCGAATGTACCGCTTATTCAGCAACTAAAGTGAGAGTTGGCGAACTGCAAACAACAGGGACAGACCGTGGCAGAATTTTTCGGTCGAATGAAGATGTTGTGGGATGAGATCAACAATTATGAACCGATATTAACTTGTAACTGCAAAGGTTGCAAGTGTAATATCACAAAGCAGTTGGTGCAAAGACGTGAGGATGAGCAAGTGCATTAGTTCTTGATGGGACTTGAAGATTCAGTGTTTGGAACGGTTTGTTCCACAATATTGAATTCGGAATCATTGCCTAAACTTAATAGGGTGTACGCAATGATTTTTAGTGAAGAAAAGTATCGCGAAGTCGCGAGGAGTTATGAGGAAAGGAGAGAGGCTGTGGCATTCTTTACACAGTCTAAAGCTAAAGTTGCTGGTGGTGACCGTGCAGATGTGGTTGAATAGTGTAAGCACTGTGGAAAAACTGGACATAATTTCCAAAATTGTTATAAACTTATCGGATACCCGGAATCGTGGGGTGAAGGAGGAGGACGCGGAAGTGGAAGTGGAACTGGTAGAGGATGCAGAAGAGGACATGGAGCTGGCTATATTGCTGGTCGTGGTACTAGTAGAGGACGCAGACGGGCTAGGGCTAGGGGTGGGTTCGGGGCACTTTGGTTCGGTATTTAATCTATCCGACTCCCTCCCTACTTTCAATATTTCGGTTCGTTACGGTTCGAGAAACATTATTAAAAAGATGGAACCTTATCGGTTTGGGATGAATTCGGTTAGAGTCAATTCAGTTCGGTATCGGTTTTGAACCAACAAGAAACTACCATTTTAATATTAAACACAAAAATTAAACACATAGTAGATTAAATAACAACATCAGTAGAGTTTAATAGACTACAAAGCCTGTATTATTTGCATTTAAATGGTTTCATTACGTGCAGTACATGGATTACATATATATATGTATATATATATATATATATATTCTCTTTGATTTTCTGTGCTTGAAACCATTATCTACTAAATTTAAATATGTTGTTCTTCTTGTGATAAATCATTTGAAATTTAGGACTGGAGATACCGTTGCATTTGCCACATTTTCATCAGTCAATCCAGCTATTTCTTTCAGCGGTTTCCACACAAATTTTTTCATGTTTCATCCATGTACACCATTAACACCATATTATAACAGCAGACAGATTTTGGGAGATTAAAAGAAGAAGAAAAACAGTGAGAGAAATCTTAATTTGTGGGAATGCTCTTAGTACCAGTTTCCACATTCTGCAATGACTTTTACTTTGGGTCGGAAAGTAGGCAGCAAAGCAAGAAATTGCAATTCCGATTTCGACGGTACCTATTTAAACATACATAGTTGAAAAGGTTTTGTAATGGGTTGTGTTGGCCATGTTCCAACCACCAAAAATCAGACTTTGAATCGTCTCAATCAGGATCTCGCGAGTGTACATATGTAACTAGAAGTATATATGTAATAGTATCGGTTCGGTTCGGTTGGTTCAGGAATGTGAGAAGCAAAACCGAACCCGAAACATGTTCATGTTCTGTTCGGTTCGGGATCACAGGTTCAACTTCGGTTCAGCAGTGGTTCGGTCAATATCAGTTACGGTTTGGTTTTTTTTTCGGTCAGTTCGGTTTTCGGTTAATCCGACCCACCCCTAGCTAGGGCGAATGCGGTCCAAGGAACGAGTGAACCAAAGGCCGAGAATATTGTGACTGAGGAAGACAAATCTTCACTTCCCTCTCTTACTGATGAGCAATGGAGTACTTTGGTGAAGATGCTGAATGTTCAGAAGAAGGTGGATAATTACAACGACAAAGTTAGCGGTAGGATAAATATTGATTGGATAGTTGATTCTGGTGCATCGCATCATATGACAGGGAGTTTGGAATTATTGACTAACGTGCGAGACATTGAAGCGTGTCCGGTTGGGTTTCCAGACGGGGTACTACGATGGCTACCAAAGAAGGAACTGTAAACTTTGGAAGCCGTTTTACATTGACCAATGTCTTGTTTGTTCCGAAGTTAAATTGCAATTTATTGTATGTGGGAAAGCTTCTTACTAATTCTAAATATTTTTTCAGTCTAACTGATAAGTTACGTGTCATACAGGATTGCACCTCGAGGATGTTGATTGGAATGGGTGAATATCGGAATGGGATCTATATGTTGTGGGGTATGACAGCGGTGCAGATACATAAGGTGCAGCGGAAGGACAGTGTAGAGATGTGCCATCGGCGCTTAGGTCATCCCTCGTATGGAGTAGTAGGAACTTTGTTAAATTCAGATGTTAGTAGGGAGAATAAAAAACATTGTGAGATTTGTCTTCGGGCCAAACAAACTAGAGATGTTTTTACTTTAAGTGCTAATAAAGCTAGTACAATTTTTGATTTAATACACTGTGATTTATGCGGTCCGTACCGTGTGCCGTCATCTTGTGATGCAGTGTATTTCTTAACTATTGTTGATGATTATTCTAGAGATGTGTGGATTTATTTGCTTGCTGAGAAGTCTGAAGTTGCAGGAGTGTTAAAGGATTTTTGTTCAATGGATGATCGTCAATTTGATGCGCGTATTAGAACTTTGCATAGTGATAATGGAACCGAGTTTACAAGTTTGAAATCTTATTTTTGTGAAAATGATATAGTGTTTCAGAATTCATGTGTAGGTAAACCTCAGCAGAATGGGCGTGTAGAACGGAAGCACCGTCATATATTGAATGTTGCACGAGCGTTGTAGTTCCAGGAAAACTTGCCTCTTCGGTTTTGGGGAGAGTGTGTATTGGATGTTGGTTATCTGATTAATCGGACACCCTCATCGGTATTAGGAGGAAAGCCTCCGTATGAATTGTTGCTAAATCGGAATCCCAGTTTGGAAACGATTCGTGTCTTTGGATGTTTATGTTTTGCTCGGGTCAAAGAGAATTATAAATTTGCTCCTCGAAGTAGAAAGTGTATTTTTGTTGGATATCCGTATGGTAAAAAAGGTTGGCGCCTATATGATCTTGACAAGAATGAATTTTTTGTGTCTCATGATGTGGTTTTTAGTGAGGGGGAGTTTCCGTTTACTACTAAACATCTAACACTAGAAGCGGTGCATTCAAATCCAGCCACGATAGGTGAGGTTGTTGTTACGGCTAGCATTGAACCTGATTCAGGTCCGGCAATAGGGGGAGAGTTGGTAGTTCAAGTTGAGCCTTCTAATCCGAATATTTTGACAGGTTCATCAAATACTTCTGAAACAGATACTTTGAGCACTTCTGATACAGGTGGACGGTCTTCGCGTATTCGACGACCACCAGTTCATTTGAATGATTATGTTTGTCACCCCGCCCGTTGTCAAGATCCTATTTCACCTTCACTCACTCCTCCAAAGTCATCAAGTACTCCTTACCCCTTACCTAATTATGTTAGTTGTGATAAATTCTCATTGCCGTAAAGACGTTTTTTGGTTGCTATTACTGCAGAAACGAAACCAACTAGGTTTTCTAGGGCTATTAAAGATACGAGGGGGCGGACGGCTATGAAAGAGGAAATACAGGCTTTGGAAACTAATAGGACATGGAGCATAGAGAATTTGCCTCCCGGAAAGAAGGCAATTGGATGTAAATGGGTTTATAAAACAAAATATAATTCAGATGGTTCCATTGAAAGACACAAGGATCGGTTAGTTGTTTTGGGAGATAATCAAAAGGAAGGGATTGACTATAATGAGACGTTTGCTCTGGTTGCTAAAATGGTGACAGTTCGACTGCTTTTGGAACTTGCTGCAGCAAAACAGTGGGAACTTCATCAAATGGATGTGTGTAATGCTTTCCTTCATGGTGACCTTGCTGAAGAGGTTTACATGCGTCCTCCGCCAGGTTTTTCAGGTGCTTCTCCTGGTATGGTATGTAGACTGCGTAAGTATTTGTATGGTCTTCGTCAAGCACCTAGGAATTGGTTTACAAAGCTTCGCTCTGCCTTAATTTCGTATGGCTTTACTCAGTCCTATTCTGATTATTCGCTTTTTACGTATAAGCGACATGATATTTTTATAGCTGTCCTGGTTTATGTTGATGACTTGATTATCGCTGGCACTCACTCTGATAAGATTTCTTCTTTTAAAAGTTATTTGTATACTTGTTTTCACATGAAGGATCTTGGAAAATTGAAGTATTTTCTGGGCTTAGAGGTGGCGCGTGGTTCACAAGGGATTTTCTTATCTCAGCGCAAATATTCTCTGATATTATTGCGGAGACCGGTTTATCAGGAGCCAAACCAGCTCTTTTTCCTTTAGAACAGAACCATGGCTTGGCAGTTGATGAAAGTGTGCTTATGAATGATCCTGAACAGTATAGACGATTGATTGGACGTCTTATTTGTCTAACTATTACACGACCTGAACTTTGTTACTCGGTTCATACTTTGGCTCATTTTATGCAGTCTCCTCGAGTACGTCATTGGGAAGCAGCTTTACGCGTTGTTCGCTATTTGAAAGGACAACCTGGACAGGGAATCTTACTTCGTACAGATTCTTATCTGCGTGTGACAGGTTTTTGTGATTCTGATTGGGCGAGTTGTCCTTTAACTCGTCGGTCACTTACTGGTTATTTTATGTTTCTTGGTTCTTCGCCAGTCTCGTGGAAAACTAAGAAAAAATTGACTGTATTTCGTTCATCTGCGGAAGCGGAGTATCGATCCATGGCTACATCGACTTGTGAACTCAAATGGATAAAGGGATTGTTACGGTCTTTCGTATTCTTCTCCCATGCTACTTTATTGTGACAGTCAGGTTGCGCTTCATATTGCTACAAACTCGGTTTTTCATGAACGTACTAAGCACATAGAAGTGGACTTTCATTTTATTCGGGATGCTATCACTGACGGTCTTATTTCCACTCATTATGTTCGTACAGGAGACCAGTTAGCTGATATCTTTACTAAGGCGCTTGGACGGAAACAATTTGATTATCTTTTGGCAAGTTTGGTGTTCGTAATCTGCACACTCCAACTTGAGGGGGAGTATTACGGATATTATTGCGGGTATCAGGGCACATATATACTATTTTCCTGATATAGTTCGGTTTCCTATTTTGTTGTAAACTAGGGTTAGGGTTTACTTTCTCTTGTATATAAATACACCTATTGTAATCAATTGAAGTAGGAATAACAAATATATTCTTCACAAAATCTTTAATAAAAAAAATAAAAATGACAAACCTCTTCTCACAAAAAGAAGTTTAAAAATCTCAATGAAAAAGATGAACTTAATCTCAGTTTTCATTGTGACGGTACAGACCGTACAGTTTGTGTTTGGACCATACATTGTTACATGGGAAATGGGCCCAATAGTTTTTTAGCCCAGGGAATACTGATCTAACTATGACAAAACCGACAATTGAGCCCTACGGATTGTCTAAGTCAATAAAAGGTTGGTAAAACATGTATGCTAGCTAGGGCTGCACAAAAAACCGAAAAACCGAACCGAACCGACGAACCGAGTCGAACCGAATATCTAAATGTTCATGAACGGTTACGAAAAAAAAAATCGATTAATTTTGGTTCGGTTTTGGTCATACCCTAGAACCTAACCAAAAAAACCGAAAAAACCGATTAATAATAGCCATTGGATTCAGAGGGTTTTTAGCCGTTGATCTCTAATCCTAATATATAAAAAGAAAAACCTAGATTTGTTTCATTCTTTCTTCCTGCGCCTCTCTCCGAAATGGTTAAAAAAAAATGGTTACTACATAATGATGGCTAAAATCCTACCAAAAGGTTTCGTACTCTGTTCATTTGCTAGTGCTTTCTGGGTGCTCGTACGGTAGTATAGATTTCCATTTCTCCGGTATACAGTCTGTTTTCCAAAGATGAAAGGATTAGTATAACCATATATAAGCTAACAAGCTGAAGCATCTGAAGTTTCAAACTACTACGTGATATGAGATGTACAACGTAAAAAATTGAGACTGAACATAGCCAAATATCAACTATTATTCATCCAGATTTTACCAATTAGTTGTTGACATGGAACTGAATTTCTGCAAGTCCAACTTACTAGTAGTTAGATCTTACATCGTTTAATTTTAGTGTTCTCGTTTGGTTTATGTTTCTTCTAGTAAAGGTCTAGGGAAAAAATGGTAGAAATGGATTAGGAAGGAATAATGTGTGAATGGAACATGAGTTGGTTGTTTTATTAAAAAATAAATCTAAAAATAAATCTAAAAATAATCGATTAAAACCGAAACCGAAACCGAGACGGTTAAAACCGAACCGAACCAAAAAGCTTAATGGTGACACTCGGTTTTCAAAACCGGAAAACCGAGACTCTCGGTTTTGGTAATGGTTAGGGCAAAAACCGAACCGAACCGAATCATGTGCAGCCTTAATGCTAGCAGCTAGCCTCCTTTCAGAAAGTGATTAGATACAATGTATCTACCGGATAAGATGAACCAGGGTGAGAAGTTGGCCATGTACACTGGACGCAATTTTAAAGGCTAAATTTTGGCTATTCCGCTTTAAATTTTGGCTTTTCCGAAGTTTCAATCCACCCTGCACTATGTGCACATCTTTTCTTTTGTGTCCCCCCTATTTTAATCTATGAAATATTTGGCTTTATCGATCGAAAGAATGCGTGGTGTTTTGCGGGTATTTATGTTTTTGCCAAAAAATGACGAATTTGGCAGCCAACGTCTGCAGCAATTCTCCGCCATTTTGGAGTAAAAACCCTGGCACATCAGGCCCATAACCACAACAAATCTCCTTATTATTTCCACTTGACAAGCGAATTAGTCAGAACATGGAAGTGTCACTCACATTAGAATAACGAGTTCAGGAAGACCTGAATTTCAGTTTTGGGAAGCATTACCTTTTCAACTTACAGGAATTTAATAATGTTCAAAATTGATTAAGCAGAAGAAAAATGTTAGGACAAAATTGATTAAGCAGAAGACAGGACTTTCTAATTTACACCATAAAACTGACTGCATTTATCACAAATCGGCATTTTTCTATTTTTTCTTTCCACCATTGCTTGACTCTGGACCTGCCTTCACAATACTAAGCTGACCACCTTCCTTGTTAGCAGCTGTTGCTGCTTTCATCTCATTGCAGTTATTAATGAATTTACTCAGTTCCTGATTCCATTTTAAGCGATAAATGTTAGTATGCAAATCATCACTAATTGAAATCAAAGGTTATAGTATAAATACAAGAGACTACAGAAGAAACAAACACACGTGTAAATATAATGGATCAATGAAAAACTAATTGACACACTTTGCTGCATTTCAGACGCTAAAAAGGGTTCATTGTTATATATTAGCAATGGAAAGGACACAAGGAACATTAATATGTTTTTGTTAAGCACTAGTTATTTTTGGTCTCATTAACCAACAGTGATTTTGTTCCAATTTAGGGTTTCCAAGCTAAATCAGCCAATCATTCCCTTTCCCTACAAATGGGCAAAACCAGGTGAAACTGAATGGCCAAATTTATGTGGCACCATAACAATCATCTCTTCAAAGACAAACACTCACTTGACATCGCCAGCACTGGATGAATTCCGACAAACAAATCATACTTTTGATAAAACAGACCTAAAATTATCTTTAGGTAGCCCAGTGTAAGGTTTATAAAAAATGTTGTATTTTGAAATAAGTAGCTAAAATAGGACATGATGTGTAGTTAAGACAAGGTGTCATAAATGGCTCAATGGCTTATATAAAGCGTCATTAGAAAGCACAGTGGTGTTCATGAGGCAACCTTGCCTAATCCTAATAAGTAACAGCTGGACCAAGCTTAAGTTCTTTAGTTGAGGACAAGAACTAGATCATGACACAACAAGTTAAACCATGAATTAGATTGCTTCAGATGATTCAAGCTACGGGTCAGATAAAACATGAGTTTCCTACCACCTTTATATACTTTGCACACATCCATCAATGATAAGTTGAAGTTACACAGTCATTTCTGCAGAAAATGTGCTGGAAACTATATGAAAGGGGGATCATTTTCTCAAAGAAAATTCATTATTCTAGTTAGAAGATCGACTCAATTAAGTTTGCTCAATGACCATATAGATCTTAAGTAAACAGCAAACAACATAACTAATATTTTGTTAAGGAAAAGAAACAACAAAATCCACAATTCTCTGAGTACAGATCCTATCTCCTATTCCATAATATGTAAGCTATGCAAACGGGATAACAGATATAATTTAGTATAACAAAAAATTCTATTTTGCATTGAGAGATTACAGTTAATTTTCCTATGAAGAAGAGGCATGTTGCACTAAATTTCTACAAATTAAACTATTAAAAAGTTTGCCAACTGATAATTTTTTTTTCTTTTCTTTTGCTAACACTATTGATAATGGCTGTGTTTCCTGAAAAGAAAAGACAGTTTTCAATTGGAATGGCATTCATCTTCTATTGAGCTATGGGTTTTAGTTTTGTTTTCTTTACGATTATCATCGACTTTTAGAGACCTGACACTTAAAAAGGAGAGGAACAAAGGAACTTACACGATCAGTATCCATATCCTGGGTGACCTTGTTAGGCTTCAAGTTTTTCTTTCCTGCAAAAATAAAACAGATACAAGATTTAGATCAGAGGCGAAAAAATAGAGGGTTTACACAGACGGCTAGGAGAAAACAGTACCTTTGCGAATAATAAGTTGTTTTCCATGACGGCTTGGAGGAATTGATTTCTTCTTCTTCTGCCCTTTGAATTGATTTACTTTCTGTGTCATCCTTCTACTTCTTCTTCTTACTTTCAGAGGTTTAGGGTTTCTGATATTTCCAATCGATAAATAATCAAAGTGCTCACTAGGGTGCTTTTAGGGTTTAAAATTCAATGCCTGTAGATAGATATAATGTTATTTCGTTTTATTTCTGTCTCCTTGTAGATACCAGTTAGCTAAACGATAAGGGGTTATATCACCTATACTTCATAGAACCCTCGTAGGCCTTACACTTCCAGCATGGCTTACACTTTCAATAGAGGTGTTTTTCTAGGTTTAAGGGTAATCTAATAATTGGATATGGGATATCCAATTACAATAGTAAATATCTATATTACCCTTCAATCTATAAAAAGTCTAATTTGTCGTTCAATCTATTAAAACCTAAACAAAAAAATAAAATCATAACTATCTATTTCATTTTCAATTTCAAAACCTCTCTCAACCATAACCTCTCAATTCCATCAAATTCATCGTCTTCGATTAATCGTCGATTCTAAAAATTTATAATCGTCGATCAAACACTATAGTAAAGATGACAGATTCTACTAAAGGTATAGAAGGTAGCAGTGATTTGAATCAAAATCAATCAAACGATTCAAACCAACCTAATCAAGAAATTGAAGAACAAATCGGCGGTGAAGGCAATCAAACTCCCCAACCACAACTAATGGTATATATGAGGTATGATTTTACAAGAACCGATGTTATTTTTCTTCTTTTTATGATTGTAATGTGTTAGAATGATTGATTTCAAAGAAAAAAAAATAGGTTTCCAGAATTTTTACGGTTGGGTTATGTTCAAATTCCAACCGTAAATATAAGTTCTCAAGAACTTACGGTTGGTAACCCAAACGTAACTGGGTATTTTTTTATTTTACGTTTAGGTTATTTCAAAACCCAACCATAAATTTGAATAAAGAATATGAAGATGAAATTTTACGGTTGGTTTCGATTCTCAAATCCAACCGTAAATTCACTTGCAGTAAAAAAAAATCAGATTTTACTGGACCTACAGGAAAGAAATTCTGATTCACCGGTACTCAGTCAAAGCGGAAAGAACTTCAGATAGCAAAGGAGAGGAGTGAAATTGATGCTTTCACCATAAAAGATGTGGTGTTTGATCCTTATTTAAAGATTAACATAGATGATGCTGGAGAAGAAGAAGATGTACGTCAATTTACTAATGTGGCAGGCTACAACAGTCCTTTGTACCATCCATTTGGGTTCTGATATGCAACCCTCGTCGAACTCTCTGCCAATATGAATTTTTCCAAACCAAGGTAACAATCAAAGCCTTTAAATTGTGTGTGAATGGATCCATAATCGAAGGCCCAAGCATCGGGCTCAACTACATCCCAACGCTTTCGGTAGCGGTTTGGAACAACCGTCATAAACCGGAATACAACTCCAAAGGGAGGAGGTAAATCCAATTACGTGCACAAAAGAGGCCATGGAAGATTAATTGTATTGGTATCTCCATTTTGGTCATCCTAATGTGATTAATATCGATCCGGAATCTATGAGAATAATTCAAAGGGGTCAAGGAAACAATACAGGAGATGTTCTCTTTGATGTTTGGAAAAAGGCATATTTCAATTTGGTACGTAAATTACTTATGATATTAATATTTTTAACATTTATTACTAAAGACTCAACCAATATTTGTTTTCATATGTGAATAGAAAAAGAAAAGACTTGCGTTGGCTGAGACTATGACTCTGTGCATAAGTAGAGGTGATGTTATGATGGTTGATCAACAAAAGGCATTCCAACACAAAATGAGGAAGCTTCATGAATCAAACGACAATGAGTCACAGCGGAGCTTAAAGAGGAGTAGAGTCGATCCAAGATGTGCGACTACTAACCAAACTGAGCCGCAACCTAGTGATGAAGATACACATGATGAAGCGGAGGATTTGCAAGGCCGTGGTCATGGTCGCCGTGGTCCTCGTACTCGTGGTTTTGGTAGCACGACCACAAAAAGAATTCGTCGTGGTGGTCGTAATACTCATGTTGAAGAATCTCCTCATCCTTCTCCTTAATGCTAGCTTCAATATCAAAATTTTATCAAATTTGGTTGTTTTTGTAGGTGGATTATAAGTTTTTGCGACGAATTAATCTCTTGAGTTTTTATTTCAAACTTTGTTCTTAGTTTATGTAAGAGTTAATGGACAAATGTTGCTCAATTTAGTTAGACTGAATGAGGAAGTTTTTATCTTAAATTGGTATAGCTAAATTTCAAGTGGAACAAGATTTGTGTAGCTAAGTTTTTGTAGAAATCATGATTTATTTACACAAATTTCAAGTTGGAAATCAAACAAATGAGAAATCGTGTCAAAAAACAAAACAAATGATTACTTACGGTTGAGTTCACAAGTCCATACCCAACCGTAAAACTGTCAGTATCATAATTCCCAGAATTACGGTTGGGTTATTGAGTCAAAACCCGACTGTAAAACTGATATTTTTTTCATGCCAGACTTACGGTTAGTTTTTCAGTCAAAATCCAACCGTAGATATGAATACCAATTATTGGGAAGCCCAAACCCAACAGTAAATATTCCTGGACCACCAAAAATTGTATTCTAGTATTTGTATTTTTTTGTTTGTTTGTTTGAATGGCTCAATTTACCTTAAATCTAGTTAAAATGATTGAATAAGTTTACGGTTGGGTTCGAGAAGAAAACCCAACTGTAAACCAGCCTGAATCACAAAAAATTATACTTTTTACGTAATTTCATCAAATTTGAGCCATAAAAAGACCAAGAATTCAAGTTAGAGGTATACCTGACTACTCTCGGCCATTGAATCTTCACTTTGACGCCTAGTTTCTTTATTTGGTTGAGATTCACCATCACCACTTTGAGTTAAAACCTCTGTACCATCCAAGAGGTCATCCATAGTTGGGTCTCCATCAATGGGTATGTAAAATTTGGTTTGGTTATCATACAAGGATTCACCCATCTCAAATTTGTCACTAGAATCACTCATTTTGGTTGAGTGGATCAAAATCTAGGGTTTTGCAAAAATCTTCAAAAAGTTCTCTTTTTTTTATCTATTTTTGCTTCTCACCAAAACAACACAAAAATCTGATTTGATTTGATTAAGTATAACATTATTTTAGATTAATTATTATTAGTCTAATCTATTAGATTAATTAGATTAACCATTGTTAACTAAACAAGGATAATTTAGCCATTATGAAAAATATGATGGATAAGAGTTTTTTAAAATTCATATCTAGTGATCCTATTTTGTCCTCACGTGAAAAACCCCTTTATTGGAAGTGTAAGCCCATATATTAAGGTTCATTTCATAAGGTCTCGCCTTTGTGTACAAATCGGAATCATGGTTAAACATACCGGGTATCTATATCGTATTGACTTCAACCATATACTTTTTTTTTTTGCTAAGCCAAAATTTTTATAAAGGAAAAATGAATAAGACAAAGAATACATGATAGTCAACAAGAAAAGAGAGCCAATATGACCCCCAAAAATTCGAAAACTACCTATTTGAAACGATAATAAGCTTTGTTCGGCCATTCAACAGAATGAATAAATTTCGGCCTACCGATAAAATTTTCTATAGTCCCTTCAGGTAGCAAACATGCTCGTTTAGCCAGGGTGTCAGCTGAAAAGTTAGCTTCTCTAGAAATATGCTCGTAAGAAATAGCTTCAAAACTAGCACAAGCTAGTACCCAACGTTGCTTAACTACCCAAGGAAAATTGCCAGTAGAAAAAGCTTGGACCACGCTAGCAGAATCTGAACGTAGTACTCTTGTAAATCTCCAACTCCTGACCCATTCAAGCCCATTGATTACCACTAATATCTCAGCCATGTAATTAGTCGGATACCCAGGCCAACACTTAAATCCCCCACAACAACACAATGCATATCATTTGCTAAAACTCTAGCACTAATATCACCCGGATTGTCCCTTGTCGCGCCATCACAACAAAGTAGTAATTCATTATTAGCTGGAGTTGACAACTGCATTCCACATGATAAGTAAATTTAGTCCTAATAAAGGCCACTATAAAGTATCTTAAGATACACATGTCATACATTGTACCATTCATATGACCCTGCATTCGCATAAGATTATCATGCACAAGTTGATAGATACGTGACTGAAATTGCACCCAATTCAAATTGTGACCATCAAAACACATTTTATTTTTGAGTCTCCACAGCTCTGACCGTATTGCCATGTTTGAAACAAACCATAAGTCCTTAATCATCCTACTCTTACCTTTTGAAGCCTTATAGGAATTCACCAAGTTAATGTCAGGATCAAGCTGGAAAATACGAGAAATCTACCTCCAAGCCCTCCTGGCAAACCTACAATGCGATATAATATGATCTAAAGTCTTCATATCTCTTTCGCAAATATAACACTTGTTGATCCAATCATGTTGAAATCTGGAGACAATCAAATCGTGAGTAGTACAACAATCTCTAACCATTATCTTCAATTATTATGCTGCTAAGGAAGGTTGAACCAATGGCCTCCAAATAAGCTTTACTTCAGCAGTCTCTTCAAAACTATACCACAATATATTTTTAGCTGATTTAACTGAGAATACCCCTTTCTGGTCTGGTATCCACACCGTAAAATTATCATTGCCACTAATACGGGGTAGAGAATTCATATCAATTCCAGCTTCAGTCATCAATTCTCAAACACCCACCGGAATAACCCATTGGCCATCTACTATTAAGTCACAAACTATCGTCTGAAGCATACTTTTATTAACATTAAAAGCTCTAATCAACGAACTAATTGGTATATCAGCACACCAATTATTGAAAAAAATCAACATCGTTCTATCATATCTAATTATTCGCTTCGTATTTATCTCAACAAGCTTATAAACCCATTTTGTACCAGGAAAAACAGAAGATTTAAGTTGATAATCAATGAGATTACCATTCAAATTCAAATATTTAACACGGAGATATCTTGCCCAAATCTTGTACGAGTGCTTTATGTTCCACCATAATTTCATAAGCATAGATTCATTCACAAGTCTTAATCGTTTAATGCCCATACCTCCTTCACTTCTAGGGCATCAGATCTTGTCATATGCCACCATAAATATTTTGTGAACCATAGCATCACCCGACCAAATAAAATTACGAATTGCTTTTTTGCAATGTAAAATAATCTTCAAAGGCCACCTATATACGACCATAGTGTGTATAACAAAGCTAGAAATCACAGAACAAATAAGAACTAATCTAGCTTGAAAAGATAACATCTTACCTTTCGAACCAGCTAACTTGTCCATAATCCTTTCCACTATCGGTATGACATGCGCATATCTCACAACACCAGGCTTAAGCAAGACACATGAATATCTATCGGGAAAGATGACCCTTCCCATACTAAACAAATTAGATATAATAATCCCTCTTGAACAAGACCCAGCACCATAATAAAACTTACTCTTTTCTCGACTGACAGATTACCCAGAAGCACCCTGGTACATGCCAAGAATCTTCATGAGAGTATTTAAACTCTGCCAATTTCCTTAATAAAATATCATCACGTCATCTACGAAGAAAACATGAGTATGAGCTACACCGTTACGTTTGACCATATAATTTGGTCGGTTGTCAGTCAAGCAAAATTATTTCAAGTTCTTTCACTTCACAATTATAAAGAATAATATAATTATAAGAACAAGTTCGATCCACGGGGAGATATGAGTTGTTATTCGTATTTGAAAACTTATGTAAACTGGGGGATTTTGTTGTTCAAAATAATTTAAACTAAAATAATAACATAAAATAATTTAAGATTGTAAACAATACAATGAGAATACTAGTTAGAGAGTTCATCTTCCGTCATCAAACATGTTATCAACTAAATCAGACTCAATATTCAACTTTTCTTAACATCAATAACCTTAAAGCATCTTATCATAGGTCTACTCCAGCAAAACTTTTTTTATCATCAAAGGCGCAAGAGCCACTCTTTGAATCCTTTTCACTAGATAACTTGGCGCAAGAGACACTCAAGTTTAACCCAATGAAAGCAATGGTATTTGTTATTTGAAGTTATTCTAAGCAAAATCCGGCGCAAGAGCCACTCGGATTTAACCCATGTCACGCTTCATCCCGTCGTTAGAAATTATGCTATGCTACTTGTAACAAGGGTCGTTCAACAATTTCGGATCTCAAATCCTAATTTAGCTATAGATATAAATTTATAATTATTTAATTCGCGACTTAAACAATCAATAATTCAATCATACATGGCGTTATTAATAGTAGAACATAAACGATATTAAAGAAAATATGAATACTAAGAATGAATGTTTTTATTAATAATCATGTTCTAGACTTCGGTATACATCTCTAACCAATGAAATTAATTAGTTCATAATAAATTTCTTAAAATCCATGGAAATAATAAAAAAGAAAATGAAAGCAAATCCTGTTTTGTAAAAAAGTTTCCAACTTCAAAACTTCTTCTTTTTCCTTCTTAAGTTATGATATGATATCTCCTAATAGGATTAAAATTATTACTTAAATAGATATATCCCGAAAGTAGAAATATCTGTGTCTAAATCCCGGTCAAAATAGCTTACCAAACCCACCGAATAAAACCAAGGCAAAATCTGCCACATGCTGGACGTACATTTCCTGGCTAATTAATTGTTTAAGCCGGATCACCAAAGTGCTCCTACTTTGTCTCCACTACGCATGAAAGCTTGGAGGAGACCATTGGACTTCCATCTTTAGTAAGTGGGTACCTGCATATACATGATATGGAGAAACTTAATTTGCTTCCTTAGCAACACGTTACCAATTTGAAGTTGGTTTTCAAAAGTCTTCCAAAAGTCCATCAAGGGTCCCACTTTGAATATCTCTCACAAATCACGTGGCACATGTCTCTTGTTCTCTTAAACTCTTTATCCAGATGAAGACGGTCCCCACTCTCGCCTCTAATTCCAGATGGATGGGTTCTCTCGTTCACACTGGTGACGGAGGATTATGTTTTTCTTTTTACTCTTTCACGTTCGCCTGTCCCGTCGAGAAATCTTCAGTTCCCTGATTTGTTCTTTTATTGTTGGAGAAAATGATTTTATGTGGATTGTTTTTGGTCTTGGATTAATTAAAACTTATGATCAAGGGGTCACTAAGGACACTAGCTCATTTTCGTTATTTGTGAATAAAACTTTTAGTCTCATATAAAAGAAACTAAAGATGTTGCCTCTCCATATACTAAGAAATTTACATCTAAGAGTGGCCCTTTGGGTCAACACACTTTTATGCGAGGGAGAGGACTTAGGCAATGGGCTAGTTGATGCAACCACACATTTCACACACGCGTTGTGCTTCGCACCGAAACACGCACGTCGCCGCCCGTCCGGTCGGCTGGGCCGGGTCTGGCTCGGGTTCGGGTTCGAGTGTGGGTCAACCAAAACTTATCTTTTTTGGACAAAATTATTTTGATATATTTTTCAAATGAATTTAAATATAAAAATAAATTGTCTTAATGGGGGGTGGGGCGTCTGATCCGGTGGAATATATTTTACTTACTAAATTTTTTTGCTGACAGTAAAAGTTGAATTTGAATTGATTTAAATTTGACCGTTTTAATTCCGTTTTACAATTTATATCCGTGCTCCATGCACGGAATTGATTCTCATTCAATTGTCATTACAACTATTCTCTTTTCTCTGCCTATAAAAGAAAATCGACTTCTTCATTTCAACTCATCCTAGAGCAGGCTACTATCCCTAGCTCTTTTCCCCTCTTCTTGCTTTATTATGCGCTTTGCTTGTTGATTTCCTTCCTTCTTCTATTGTTGTTGAGTTCGTTGAGTGGGTGATTTGTATTGTGCTTGTACAAATCATAACAGGCAGTTCTATCCTGGACACATCTCCGCTGTGGGGGTATAGCATCTCTCATTCTTGAGGAGTACCCGCGGACTATTGTGTTAAGGAAAATTTGCTGAGAAGGTGGCTCAGCCCATTGTGTGTATACCAATTCAGAGATTTCATTAACCTTAAAATATTCTTCGGTTTAATATTTTTATTGTTGTAGATCCAAAAATCTTAAGACAATATACTTCTTCTGTAACAATGGGTAAAAATGATGTTGACAGACCAGAAAAATTCAGTGGCAAAGATTTCAAAAGATGGCAGTCAGAAATGTTGTTTTTTCTGAATTTTCATATGTTAGATAAACTTGTTCCGAAATCTTTTGATGAGGGTTTGAATGATGCTGGAAATGAAAGGGTTTGGAAAGTTGGGTTAGGCAGAATTATATAGCTAAAAACCATATTCTGAATTGTTTAGAGGATGCACTGTATGACTTTTATAATGCAAAAGAGAATTTTTTCTGCTTTTGATTTATGGGCTGCTTTATATGCAAAATACCAAGCTGAAACTGCTGGAAGTAAGAAATTATTGGCAGCTAGGTCTTGGAATATAAAATATCGAATGACAAATCTGTGGTTGATCAATTCTTTGAACTTCAGCGTATTATCAATGAAATTCTTGCTGAAGGCATGGTGATAGATGAAACTTTTCAAGTGTCTGCTGTGATTGAGAAATTACCGTCTTCCTGGTCCGAATACAAACGTAGATTGAGACATGAAACTGGTGAGGTCAGTATGGTTGATTTGGGTAAGAAGATTCAAGTGGAAGAGTTACTGTGCTCCAAAGACAAGTACGTATCTTCTACAAGAGACATGTCCAACAAGGGTGAGAGCAGCAAACACATCCCTAAGCCTAGTCCTCACAAGAAAGGTATATTTCAGAAACCCAAATCTGACATTGGTAAAATTAAAGGTGCTTGTTATGTTTGTGGAACTCCTAGCCATATGGCAATTCACTGTAGAAAATGTAAGGACTTTAATAATAAGAAAAACAATGCTAATTTGGTTGAAAACAACAAGAACGAGTTTTCTGGTACGGTGTCTGAAGTTAATTTGGTAACCAATATGAGAGACTGGTGGGTAGACTCTGGTGCTACCAAACATGTCTGTGGAAACATAGATATGTTCACCTCCTATCAGAAGGTAGGGGAAGGGGAGAAACTCTACATGGCTAACTCATCTACAACACAGGTTGCATGAAAAGGCAAAGTTGGGCTAAAGCTCACTTCTGATAAGACTCTCACATTGAATGAAGTTCTTCATGTTCCGGACATCTGCAAAAATCTTGTTTCTTGTGGTATTTTAAATGATAAAGGTTTTAAAATTTTAATTGAATCTGGAAAAAGTTGTTGTCACTAAGGGAAGGATTATGTGGTAAAGGTTATAAGACTGAGGGTTTCTATAGACTTAATGTAACCTCTGACGAATGAATAAAATTGATTCTTCTGCTTATATTTGTGTGTCATTAAATGTTTGGCATAGTAGACTTGGACATGTAAACTATAAGTCAATGCATAAACTGGCTAGCATATGTTGCATACCCAAATTTAGTTTGGATAATGAACATAAATGGGAAATATGTATAGAATCAAAATATGCTAAAAAACCTTTTAGAAAAAATGTTCAAAGAAATTCTAAACCCTTAGAATTAATTCATTCAGAACTAGTTAACATGAAATCAGTTCAAACTAGAGGAGGTAATAAATGGTTTATCACTTTTATAGATGATTGTACGAGGTACTGTCACAAATATTTGCTTACAGGTAAGGATGATGCCTTAGAAGCCTTTAAGATGTATAAACTAGAAGTTGAAAACCAAATGAGTGCTACAATTAAAACTGTTAGGTATGACCGTGGTGGTGAGCATGTAATTCCTGTAGGAGATTTTTGCATAAAACATGGCATTATACACGAATTAACCCCTTCTTATTCACCACAATCTAATAGTGTGGATGAACGGAAGAACCGAACCCTTAAGGAGATGATGAATGCCATGTTAATTAGTTCAGGATACATGCAAACTTTTGGGGGGAGGCCGTCCTCTCAGCTTGCTATGTCTTGAATAAAATACCCTTTAAAGGATCAGACAAAACTCCATGTGAGTTATGGAAAGGTAGACAACCTTCTTATGCATACTTTAAAGTATGGGGGTGTTTGGCTAAGGTTTTCATTCCTCCTCCTAAGAGAACCAAAATAGGACCCAAAATTGTTAATTGTGTCTTCATAGTGTATCCTGAGCATACTACTGCATATAGATTTATGGTTGTAAGTTCTGAAATTTCTGAAATTGGTGTAAATACTATTATGGAATCTAGGGATGTTGTGTTCTTTGAAAATGTTTTTCCATTGAAAACTGATTCTCGCATGATATGTGTTGATCCCCTAGATGTCCCATGGACCAGTCAGACATTACCTTTAGAGGAAGATGAAGTTGAATTTGAGCCTACAAGAGGTAAAAGGCTTAGAACTGAAAAATCTTTTGGGCCAGACTTCACAACATGCTTAGCTGAGACTGATCCACAAACTTATAAAGAAGCCATGACTTCTTCTGAAGCTCCATGGTGGAAATAATCTGACACTAGTGAAATGGATTCTATTATACAAAATGGTACGTGGGAGATTGTAGATTTACCTCTAGGGTGTAAACCCATAGGTTGTAAATGGATCTTCAAAAGAAAATGCAAGGTAGATGGAAATGTAGAAAAATACAAAGATAAGTTAGTAGTTAAAGGCTATAAAAAGAAGAAGGTGTAGATTTCTTTGATACTTATTCACCTGTTACGAGAATTATTTCCATTAGGATTTTAATTGCTATTGCTTCCATTCATAAGTTAGAGATACATCAAATGGATGTAAAGACAACTTTTCTAAATGGTTAATTATATGAAGAAATTTACATAGACTAACCTGAGGGATTTGTAGTGAAAGGTTGTTAAAACAAAGTTTGTAAACTGAAAAAGTCTTGTATGGTTTGAAACAAGCACCTAAACAGTGGCATGGAAAATTTGATCATGTAATGATTTCTAATGGTTTTAAAATCAATGAATCTGACAAGTGTGTTTATACTAAACTTGTGAATGATGCTTGTGTGATTGTATGCTTGTATGTTGATGATATGCTTATACTTGGTACAAACATGAATGTAATTAATTCTACAAAGAACATGCTAAATGAGAACTTTGACATGAAAGATTTAGGCCCCGCTGATGTGATCTTTGGGATGAAGATTAGAATAAATTCTAATGGATATAGTCTTAGTCAATCTCATTATGTTGAATCTTTGCTTAAAATATATAATCAGAGGTGAAGCAAAAAATTCCTTATGCCGTGACCGATTCATATATTCCCGAAGTGTCATCTTATATGACATCTCCTGAGAAGGAATCATCATCCTCGGAAAAATACCTGAAAAGAAATACTAAAACAAAAAACAAGTAAAAAGGAAAAAGAAATCCTAAAATAAAATAAAAAAATACTGTACAAAATAATAAATAAATAAATACCTAAACTACGATTAGAAAATCAAAAATATTAATTACAGTATTCCACAACCGCTCCCCGGAAGCGGTGCCAAAAATTGATAGGATTTTAGAATACCCTATATATAATAACCGCAATCGCACGGTTTCTACAATGCAGACAACGGCAAGTACAGGTCAAATCCACAGGGAACGGGGACAATACTGCAATCAATATCTCTAATCAACTATTCAAATGGGAGAAACAGTAACCAGGATGTTTCAGTATCCACCACTATTTCTTTTTAATTACTGACGTGAAACATAAATATTGAATATTCATCTATTGTTCGTTCTATCGACATCACCTATCATATGTATTAGAGTCGCAAATGTCACTGAGATGCCCTAAGGATGGTGCATCAAAAGCTCTAAGTCTCATGCATACACCATCTAATTGCGTTAGCGAGAAAATTATACGAAACTAATTATAGGTTCACAAATAATATCTGGCTCTTCTAAGCATACCCCATATAAGGATTTAACCCAAGCATGAAATATCAAATAAGTAGACAAATATATTTGCTATCCTATTAATGCTGCGCATAAGTTACTGTATTGTACAGAACCGGTGAAGCAACAACTAATTTTATCATTAAATCAATAAATCAAAATCAGGAATTAATCTATTCAAATCATAATAGTCTGTATCAAATAATTCGATTTAATTGATCTAAAACTTTAAGTGGTTTCAACATTAAACCCTAGCTAAAAATTAATTAGCAAGACATGGGGTTGGGTTTCTCAAAACCCATAAAAATAATTACAGAGATAAAGATAGATAAACTGTTATTATCGTTGTCACCCGGCAATCGGTCTTTCTCTCCTCCATTAACAGAGAAACAGTAATGTTCCAGAACCCAGAAACTATCCATCAAACCACCTTTCTTTCTGCCCCTTCACAACCGTCGGAGAAAATCTCCACCAACCTCATCTTCGAACAGAACCTAGCAGAGCTTCCTGTCTCCGTCTAATCACCCTATCTCTCTATGTTATTTATTTCTCTCACCCTCCTGATGCACCCCCTTTTCTTTTCTACCACCTACTGACTGCGCCTGCCAACCCCTAGACTCTAACCTCTCTCACCCTTCCACCTAAAAGAAATCCTCAAAGAAAAGCTAAAAGAAATCTCCTGTTTCACACTCCACCTACCCTTGTTGTCCCTCCCACCGTACATCCACCCTCTTTCCTCTAAAACCTAAAAGAAGTCTTCCTTCTCTCTCCTTCACTTTCTCTTTTTATATCATGTCACATTATCCCTCACATGCATCAAACCTATCATATTTATTTCTCATTAGCACCTAGGCTACTACCCTATCATCCTTGCTCGGTCAGCATCCCAAAAGAGTAATGCACTGCTTCCACACTTTTCTTTCTGCTTTTCACGTGTTTCCCATCCTTACTCGGTCAACATTCATCAACCACTTTTCACCTTACTTTCCCATCTGACACCAACTCCCTCTTCTCTTGTTCACGTGCTAGGTTAACAGACCAAAACTGAAGAGTGTTATCCGCGTCCGAAACTTCAAAGGAAGTCTAATAGTCACTTCGTTTCACACTCTTTTACTTTATACACTTCACCACCAGTACCCAGGATCTTGACAGTCTCTTACTCCCTCTCAACTCTAGAAAGTCCACCAACTAGCCCTTTTAGCCATGTTTAGTTTATAGCTTCGTATTTTATGCGAACCACCTATAAAATAATAAAATGATAAAATTAATACAATTGTGAGTACTAACAAATATAAATTAAAGGTAAATATGTATAAATTATGCCCATATCATGAGTATTGGGATGCACTTATTAGAGTGCTGAGGTACTTGAAGTACACTTTGACTTTTTGTTTGAATTCTGAGAGGTACCCTGCCGTCCTTGAAGGATTTTGTGATGCAAACTGGATATCAGACTCAGAGGAGTCTAAGTATACGAGTGAATATGTTTTCACTCTAGCATGTGGGTCTGTATCTTGGAAGAGTTCCAAACAGACATGTATAACCCGATCCACTATGGAATCAGAGTTTATTGCGTTAGATAAAGCAGGGGGGGAAGCCGCTTGGCTAAGATACTTTTTAGAAGACATTCCTCTATGACATAGGCCTGTGCCAGCTATATCTATATATTGTGATAGTCAAGCTGCAATAGCTAATGCTAAAAACAAAAAATATAATGGGAAGTCTATACACATTCATAGAAGACATAATTCCTTGAAACAACTAATCTCAACTGGCGTTATTTCTGTTGACTTTGTGAGGTCTAAGGAGAATATCGCGGACCTTTTGACGAAACGTTTGTCCAAGGAGATAGTTAGTAATGCATCGAGGGGGATGTGGCTTAAGCTCATTAAATAAACTTGCCATGAAGGATACTCAACCTTGCTGACTGGAGATCCCAAGATCAAGGTTTTGAATGAGATAACTTATTTGTGGTGGGTTAAAAGAAACACTATCAAAGAATTTCATTCTCTGTCCCTTCCCAATGGTGTAGACGTGATAGTGTTACTGCATGTGAAGGATGACTTTTTATTAAGTCTTAATGAGTTTTATAGTTTAAATTTAAGATTGAAGTGGGGTGTAGCAGTAAACACTCTTGATGGAACTCACCTATCTGAATGTGGAAGTGGGCCGCTTCCTATGAGAATTGAGCTGATTCTCTAGAGCATTCTGAGAAGCGGGATACGTCCAGGGCCAAAATGGACACAATGACATGAACTTGACAGCGCCTAGAGTGATATCACGCGTGGAAGTTATTGATGAACTAAACCAAATGATGGCAGTTCAAGACATCGTGTTCACTGTCTATCAAGTAGTTCCGGTAGTTTCTCACTAAGCAAAGGTTCAAGACTTATGGACACCTATTTCATATAGTGGTAATTCTCGCTTTCTGATTTCTGATTTTTAATTGATTTTTCATTCATGTGGGGGATTGTTGGAGAAAATGATTTTATGTGTTTTGTTTTTGGTCTTGGATTAATTGGAACTTAGGACCAAGAGGCCACTAAAGACACTAGCTCATTTTCACTATTTGTGAATGAAACCTTTAGTCCCACATAGGAGAAACTAAAGATGTTGTCTCTCCATATTACTAAGAAATTTGCATCTAAGAGTGGCCTTTTGGGTCAACACACTTTTGTGTGAGGGAGAGGACGTAGGCAATGGGCTAGTTGGTTCAACCACACATTTCACATACGCGTGTTGCTTCGCACAGAAGCACGCACGCCGCCGTCCGTCCGGTCGGGCGGGTCGGGCTCAGGATCGGGTGTGGGTCAACCAAGACTTTTCTTTTTGGACAAAATTCTTTTGATATATTTTCCAAATGAAGTTAAAAAAAATAAATAAATTGTCTTAATGGGGGAAGCGTATGACCCGGCGGAATATATTTTACTTACCAAAAAATTTCTTTTGCAGTCATGGCTGTTTTGAATTCTACTCGTTTTCTTTCCGTTTTGTCTATTATGTCCGCGCTTCATGCACATAATTGATCGAGAATCAATTGTCATCAATTTCCATTACTACCAGTCTCTATTTTCTGCCTATAAAACAACTCAGAATTTTACATTTCTAATTTATCCCAGAGCAGGCTACTATCCCTAGCTCTTTTTCCCTCTTCTTGCTTTGCTATGCGCTTTGTTTGTTTATTTCCTTCCTTCTTCTATTGCTGTTGAATTCGTTGAGTGGGTGATTTGTATTGTGCTTATATAAATCATAACGGGCAGTTCTATCCTTGACACATCTCCCATGTGGGGGTATAATATCTCTCATTCTTGAGGAGTACCCGCGGACTATTGTGTTAAGGACAATTTGCTGAGTAGGTGGCTCTCTCCTTTGTATGCAAATCAATGTTTCAATTCAGAGATTTTATTTTAACGTTAACATTTTCTGTTTCAGTATTTTTATTGTTGCAGACACAACAAACTTCATAATCAACTGAAAATTTCCGAGGCCGGTGGTTAGGCTCCAAAGAGGGAGTGATAAATTGCTTGGCCAGTCGACCAAAGGTTAGAGCGGGAGGTGATTGTTTATCTGCTAACTAAAATGGCATACAAGTGTGGACTCAAAATCCTTTTCTCCCCATTTAATCTATTATATTTCTTCTTCGTAAATCCTAGTTTTGAAACCTTAATGTTAGGTTTATTTAGGATGAATAATTGGAGCAAATCGATTTAGGTTTAAAATTCATCTTTTCGTGATAACCCACATACTTTTTTATTTGAATTTTATGCATAAATTAATCCAAGTTATTGCTTTTTAATTTATTTAGATTTTCTGATAAAAGAAAAATTCATTTGATTTTGGCATAATGATATAGATTACATCTAATACAAGAATCAATAAATATGTGTAATGAAAATCCGAGTCAATTTATCCAGTTTTTCATACTTTTCATGTTTTGACAAAAAAAATCATTTGATTTTGGCATAATGTTGTATATCACATCGAATATAAGAATCATCTACCTATTCACGAATTACCAAATTATATGGCCCGTATAGTATTTTGTCAAATCATCACCAAATTATCATTCTCTATCACATTTTTTACTTTAAGATCCTACGTATACCAATCTAAGCCATATACTACAAATGTACATGTTATTTAATAATTATATTGCATATACCATATTATAGTTCATTTAAATCATAAAATTATAGTACGAATAAAAAATTAGCGACTTAATGTAAGCTGAATTTTTTGTGCCGAATTTATATCTCTAAGACGAATTATACTTATACGTATGTCGTTCCAAATTATACCCAGATCACGAATTGTTAATCGAATAGTAGATTGAAATTACATTATGCCAAAATGAATTATATTCATACATTTATTGTCCCAAACTTAATCCGTACCCTGAATTGCTAACTAGGAATCGGAGACCGGAGACGACAAGGAGACGCCACTATAAGTTTTTCATTCTGAAAAGAATCATAAAAGTTATCGGATAAAGTAGTTTACGTAGGCCAATCGTTTGACTGGATCCAAATATAGAATAGGATATTTTGAGAACCTTATGGTGTTACTGACTACTTTAGAGGACTGTATGCGTATTGATGATGCGATTAAGAAAATACAACTATTTTACTCGAGTTTTAGGAACATTGCTAATTAGGGTCCTAATTTACTTGGGCAAATATTGAAATCTATCTATGATAAACTGGAAAATATATTATCTTATATGAATTTTGGTGCCCGAAAAACTGGTATTCTCCAGTAAACTAATATCCCTTTATTAGCAGCTATGAGCGTTAGTGAATGTAAACTTGTCATACAGAATTACCTAACAATTTCTAGTTACAAAAGGAAATTTTTTCTTTTTTGGCGAGTCGCGTGTTTGGGAAGTTTCCAACATGTTACTCCAACAACAAAATTGTAGGCCTTATTTAAGCGAATATAAGAAAAATCAATTGAAGAACACCTTAAGCCTAGACAAGACATGCGATATGATAATTCTTAAGAGGCCTGAAGAAACCATGGAAGGTTGTCAATGTTGGTAAGAATTTTAATATAGTTGACTAATCTGGAGGTTGATATTGTTAATTCTAAAGCTAGATTTAGTGACATCTCAGTAGATAATACTGATATTGTTGGATCTGCAACAATAAAATACTGAAAAATAATGTTAACGTTAAACAGAATTTCTGAAATGAATGACTGATTTGCAAACAACACGCAGATGACAGAGCCACCTGCTCAACAAATTGTCCTTAACACAATAGTCCACGAGTACTCTTCAAGAATAAGGGATGTTATACCCCAACAACGGAGATGTGTCCAGGATAGAACTACCCGTTATAATTTATATAAGTACAATACAAGTTACCCACTCATACGAACTCAACAACAAGATTACAGAAGGAAGTAAACACTCAGTGCGCAAAACAAACCAAGAAGAGGAAAAAGAAGTCAGGATAGTAGCTGCTTCTGGTATGTTTTTAGAAGAAAATTCGAATTGTTTATATAGGCAATGAAAACTCGTTTGAAAAGATGTGCAATTAATATACATTAAGGGAAATAAATTTGATTGATTAATTGACAGAAATCAAGGTGCGAATTAATCAAAGATTTTCAAAACCGGCAAAAACAACTAAGATATTAATCTGCACATTATGATGACATAAAACATTTTTAGCAAGAAAATAATATCACTCCAGGTCACACACACCCACATTAAAATGAAAATCAATTTGATTTGATTTTATTTATGAAATAAAATCTTGTTTTAATTTTCAAGAAAAGTTAGGATAGATCTTGGTTGACTCACACATGTGCGTATAAGCACTAGGCATGTCAACCATATGGCTAAGTAAGGTTCTTAGTTATATGGTGGTATTCATCTTTAGTTTTACTCAATGTGAGACTAAAAGATATCTCTTTCATTCACTCACGAAAATGAGTAAGTGTCCAGAGACCCTTAGGTCCTAAGATCAATCTACACCAAAACCAAAAATATTTTATATTAAAAACTCATTTTCTCCAACATATACAAGTGGAAAAATAATTTAGAAGGCTAGAGATGGTTAAGTAACATCTCACAACTAAGGAAACCCAAGACAGATGTGCTACTATGGATGTACGTACAACTGATGGTGGAACTACAATTTTTGTGGATACCTAAGAAACATACATCATCGAAAGAAATTGACCAACCACAACAGTTTGTTTCTTCTCCAGGTGAAAGTGACAATGAATGTATCTTGGCTAAGAGTAATTTGAAGGGGACTCGTTTATCAGATTTATCCGAAAACGAAGGTGAAGTTTATAAGAACATACGCAAAAGTAAACAGTCATTTCCAAGCTCTGATAAGTCAGTCATGGATGCCAGTGCTGCGATTAATATCTTTATGATTGCGGTCATGATTATGGATAACGAATATGAAGATTATCCAATGTTCTCACCATCACGTGTATGAGAGAGTATGTGATAAAGGATACTCCAGAAAGAACAACATCAATTTTTTCATGAATTGATGGTTGTGACGGTGACTAGTATCGACTACTCTGACATTGCACTGTCAAAACAAATAGTAGAGTTATTTTATCATAGTCTAAATAAATCACAACTTGTAAATGTTTAATTTATAATGAATATTTTACATGAATTCTATGTTTCAGTTTGATGCTCTACTGTTGCTTTTACCTTTTGACACTTTATTGATCATATCCTGGCACTCGGTTATGTATCCTCTATTGGGCTATGGCTCACCCAGTTTTGTTGTGTTTTTCCATAGAGTTTGAAGCTAGGTTGATGTAGTAAGCTGAGAAGAGCTTATGGCGTGGAGCCATGGACACAATGTGCTATATATTGTTATCCTTATATATATGTATCATGGGCTGAGGTGTTTTGGTGTTAATATTAAGTTTTTCCTAAGTATGGATGTTTAAAATCTTGAACAGTTGAATGATAGTCTTGCGTAAAACTTTTGTGAATATTTTGGGTGTATAGTTCTATAGTTGATTTCATGTATTAATGGGAGTTGATAATTAACCCTTCTTATTATCACAATTTCAAAAAACAACTGCAAACACGTTAATGAAAAACTTGGTAGTTATATAAAAAATCATTTTCGGTTTTCAAGTTACGCACTACTTAAACAAGTGTTAAACATCCTTTGCAGATTGTTAAGAAAATATTTTTATAGACCTATCCCATCGGATTGACGTGTTGGGAGGTTTATGCTTGCCAATTGAGTCGAATACCGGCTCGATGTAAGTTTAATTTTCCGATCCTTTACAGTTGGTGTCTCTCTAAGTGGTTTTCAGTCTGTTTTATACAGTTCTAAAATGAAAAATGCTAAACCAAGCTCACCGAGTCCGAGTTCTCGGATTAAACGCTCTACATCTGTGATATTTTTCTTTTTCGTTTGTCTTCTTTCTCTGTTTCTTGGAGGCTATGGTTTTATGTCTCCCTCCTTGCTCTGTTTTCTTGTTCAATATCAATAAAATACAAAATCAAGGGAGGACAGCATCTGTCCTTACTTAAACCCTAACACTAATTTTGACACATTATGAAACACATATATGTATGTAAAATTATTTCATTTGGCATTTCAAAATGAAGAAATCATATTTACAGCAAAACACAGAGTAAGAAACAACAAAGAATCTCTACAACCGAAGCCTGGGTTCTTCTACTTCAAGCCCCATTATGGGTTTACAGTCTGCTTTAAGAGATGTTGGTCGAACAAAACTTATATCCGTAACTTTTTTGGAATCTTCATCTTTTTGTGAAGAAGATTCCTCTAGAGAAAATGGAGCCAAACTATTGTTTGTAAGACACCGTCCTGATTTGCCATTTTTTCGCACATTTTTCCTAGGTTTCCTTCCAGGAGAAACACATCTCGCAAATTCAGCACCAAGCAGAGGAGTCTCTTGTGTTGCGACACCTTTTGCAATCCGTTTGCTCAACCTGGTACTTCTAGGCTGAGCTGAGAAACTCTTACCAGCTTGATCATGCTCATTTCGATGTCCTACAAATTTCTGTTTTGAATTCAAAAGAGATTCTATACAGGTTATATGTGAACCACCCCAAGATCTCAACGCATTGCTCTCCTCATTCATATCAACTTCCTTACCCGCAATTACTTGGACCTCCTATCACAATTGCAGAAATTATGATTAGAAGGATGAAGAAATTCATGAACAATTTTAAATTTACTGATGAACTCACAGCTGATTATACATATACATGAGTTTTAAGAAATGTGTGATTAGAAAGATCACTGGTTAACTAAATGTTGACGATAGATTCGGATGAGGATTGCAGGATTAAATCAAGGAAAATGATGCATTTGCTCATGAAATGGGTTTCTTGGGAATAAAGGTCACTGTAACCAAGAGAATTGATTTTAATTATCTGTAGTTATGGATTGTTTATTCTGCCAACAGGGAACCCCTTAGGTTGTTCACCTAAACTGAACTGTTCCGATTCCGTTCCACCTATAATACGACTACAAACAGGAACTAAAGCGTGTTATTTACAACCAAAGAGTGAAGCAGGTTTCAAGATCCAACATGGGATCATGACATTTGTCTACCATAGTTAGCATGTCTGCGGGAGCTTGGTTCATCTGCAAGGGACACAAGCTAAACTATATGTGCCTAATATAATGAATGTGGAGGAACGAAGATGCACACCTTATTTGTTGTCTCCACAAGCCGTGCAGAGTTCGAATCATCATCTTCAGAATCAGCCATTTCCTCGCGTTCGAATTCTACATCTTCACCGGTTTCTTCCTCAGAGTCACTCAACTCTTCTTGTTCCATGACTATTTCTGGAAGTGATTGTTCATCGAAGCAATTGCTATCTAGAGCCACAGCACAAGCACCTACATTATTCTCTTTCTCATTTCTAATTCCCATGTCTTTAACCTTCCTCGGAGTAGAACTTAAGTGAATTTCTAAATCTATTTCATTCGCCTTTCCAGTAAGGCTGGCTGGTTCAGAATTAGTGATATGAACAGAACCAGAAGAATTTCTAAGTTGTGAATAATTACCTCCAAATGATTTAAAATCAAATGATAAGTTACCAGGTAAGTTAACAGAGTCTTTATTAACGATTTCTGGTCTTTGCAAGAGTGGATGAAAATCAATTGTGGATGTGGTGGAAGGTGTTTCTCCTAACCCCAGAGATGTATAAAACTGATTAACTGGAGATCCCACACGTTGAGATGTTGAGGGAAGATTAAGATTTGACTGAAGATGGTTTCCTGGTAAAAAATTGAAAACACTAGAACTTGCACTGTAATTTATCTGACAGTAAGAAGAGCGTTTGTCTTCAGAACCCTGAAACAGCAATGGGTGCATCTGCAGCTCTGATTCAGAACCTTTTTCCTCCACGGCAATGGAATTCATATCAAATCTTGGACCTTTCAAACAGGCGGGAATATTTCTCTTCTTCTGAGGATTTTCAGAACTGGAAGTCCCCAACATTCCCGCAGGAGCAAGATCTTCTGTTCCTACATTACTAGAAGGGGCTCTGGTAGAATGGGATGGTCCACAATAAGTTTTGAAAGCAGATTGGGAGATGACATGGACAGATGAAGGAAGGTTTACGGGAGGTAAGCTAGGTGCTAACTGGACTAACTGTGCAGTTTTTTTTCTACGAGCTCGATAAGGTTTCAATTTGACTTGACTTCTTGAAGATTTAGAAATCCAATCAGGAGCATGCTGGTTGGGACCCATGGCGCACGCTGGACTATATCTAATATGAGCAACATGAGATACATTCTGTGATTGTAGAGAGTTGTTCGGAGCAGCAAATAATCCATTCACATAATCATGTGCAGAACGAGATCCAGAGAACGGGTGACCAGAATGATTTTCACCACCAGACTGATATTCTTTTCCACAAGGGTAAGATGGAGGTACTACAGCAAGCCTAGAATCTGTAGGTCTCCAATCTGCTAAAAAGGCTTCATGTACATAGGCTTCATCTTCATCTTCCATGTCATCATTTCCAATTCTATTCTCTTGATCAACATCATCAGCCAAATGACCCTGCATCACAACATCACAAGATAAAGAAACAACTCAATGTAAATCGTGTGACCCAACAAATTGCACATGGTGAAAAGATTACTAGAACGAACAGTAAATAAAATGTAGCCAACGTACTGAAGACTTTAAATTGCTTAAACAAACTAAGTGAACACTGTTTCATGGAGGGCCTATAGCGGCCAAGATGGAGATGATGCAAAACTAACAAATGATTTCTGGTGGAGGATGTCCTCCCCATGGAAATCAGCATATTCAGCCATCTGCTTCGTAAACTGTTTCTGGAAGCACTCAGACTATTGGTCGAAAAGTTTCTGATGACTAAGTTATAGAAAGGGGAGGATGACACAGCTTTATGATCAAAACATAACTAACTGGCAGCTTTACATGGTTTTTAGCTACTAACCTCTTTCTCTGTCACAGTTCCCAGATTGGCTGAACCTGCTGCAGCGATATTTTTTCGTCTTTCTTTTGAATATAATCGCCTCTTTTCTCTTTTAGCTCCTTCTGATTTATACGACTTCTGGGTTCCAATAGCAATTCGCCATTGCCGGGGCAGCAAGGATGGATCTCTATGAGGGACAATAGATTTCCAAACAGACATCCAGTCGAGCTTAAAGACGCTGAGCCCCTAAAATAATTTAATATGCATACAAGTTACATAGTCATGCACCACATGCTGGTCCTGAGTAAATAAAATAATTAAGTATAAAATATTATACATGAGAAATACAGCAGGCAAAACCCTAACTTATCACCTCTTCAATGCGTGCCTTCTCTTCTGCAGTCAAAGGAGAAGTCTTGATTCTTCGCACTGCCTGTAAGAAATAATTAAGAAAATTAATCAGTACCTGAAAACAGTACAGGTGTCTGATAAATCGACCTCGACATGTCCCGAGAACCAAACAGCTGGACCATGAGAAGAAAAAATAGTTGTAATTTATGTAAAAGAAGCCATATATGGTGTTAAACAGAATTGGTGGAAGGGTCACTCTTAGAAAGTTAAATATATTGGTTCCTTTTCATGTTCATCAGCATTCCTTTGTTTTTTGTGAAACCTTAAGAGGATAACAGAGACTACAATACCCACTGCCAGTGTCGGACACGAGAAACTTATGAAAAATGTAATGTACCCCTGTTACACAGGAAAGAGGTAGCATTAAAGGCTACTTACTTTATAAGCACATTATTAGCTAGCAGACCAGCAATGATATTACTAGAAACGTATGCAACATATAGGTGCAATAACTTGTGATTCTACCTACTCTGAACACCAGTTAATTTCCTCTACATCGATTGGTAATCTTGAAAGAGATTAAAATATGTACGTCCACTGTCTCATAATCTTATATAAAGCAAAGACTTGGTATGTACCTTTATTGAATTATCAGGTGCTTTGGAAGAACAGCGATTTTTCTGTCTAACAAAGATCTGCAACGAAGTAAAAGGTAATTTAGGCCTCAAATTTAAGATACATCTCTCCTGTTAGAATTTACACGCCTAAAATTATCAGCAACCATTTGCTGATTTCTAGTTAAAATTCAGTATCTTAGGCAAAAATACAAATATTTATGTTTACCAAAACAAGTCATCAAATATATTGTGTATGAATAACCTGATGCTTGGATTTACAAGGAAGAAAGCGCTGCTGAATTGCCTTCCAGTCCGTGTTATATTCCATCATTCCCAGTGCTAGTAATCTGCACTAGTAAATGGTATCAGCCAAAGATTATGCAATATAAAATATTGATATCAGCCAGGACAAATTGGTGTGCTGTTCGTACTCAAACTAAACATTGAAAAGTTAAATGTAAAAAGCACTTAGCCATAGGGCTTATTACATTAGAATCGGAGAAACCAGACCATGATAAGATTGATCTTTTCCTCGACACCACACCTACGGATGTCTAAGTTACAGCTCTCAATACATATAAATAAGGAGGAATCTTTGTTGAATCTTTGTTCCAGATCTAGCATTTTCACTTTTGTTTAATGATGATGGGAACAAATCGTCCCAGTTTGATCAATACATTTGGATCTTCATTTATTATTTTCAGAATGTCAGATTTCTCAAACGATGGGAATATTTGATAAATAAAAATTATAACTACCATTTAATGCTGAAACACAACAAAGAGGCAACGTGAAGGCTACAAAATGCAGTATACAATCTATCTCTTCTTTTATGAGACAAGATACAGTAGACCACAAGCAATCCCACAAAGTGAGTATAAAGAATACCAATGATACCACTACTACAGTCTACAGGAAAGAGCAATAGATCTCCAAAAAAATAGACAAAACCAGAATCTAATTCAGTTGATTATCCAATATTAAGTTTGCATATTCAAGAATCAAATGGAGAAGAAATCAACAAAAAAAACATAAGTAGAAGCAAGCAACTTACTCATCTTCATTGTCAGTGAAGAGCACCCGATTCACAACAGATGATTGGGGAGGCCTATGTGGAAATAATGCTGAATTGAATAGTGGATAAAATCGCTGTGTTAACTTAACTATTTCCTTCGGGACAAGGGAAACTGGTTGCTTCTTGGAAGATTCTACAATTGAAGCAGCCAATGTCTTCTTAGGTAGACGATTACCAGAAGAGCAACCTCCCAAAACTCCTCCATTACTTTCAGGTGCTGAAAGAAAACTAGGAAGGGGAAACAAAGGTTCTTTTTCGATGGCATCAACGGTTGCGGATTTGGTATAACGCTGTCGATTCACTTTCGCAACTGTAAAAACAAATAAGAAAAAAAATCTGTAAAAAGGTCAAAACAATCAGTAACTTTTAAATGATTGATTATGGATATATTTGATCATCCAAATATGAATTGACTGAAACAGTGGGGACTGACACTTACCTTCAGAAATATCAGCCATATAGCCCCTAACTAAACGAAGTGGAGCCACGTCAAGAATGGATGTTACAGGACCAGTTGTAAGAGGTTGCCATACAGAAGCCTCGGCAAAACTTAGGGCATTCACATTGCTGGGTCGATTGTGCTCATTACTTCTTCCATCTGAAGGGGAAATCTCGTCTGTGCCTGGCAAAAACTGAGAAGACAGGACAACAGGGCGAGTAACTTGGTGAAACTTTGGAGGCCCATCTGAAACTGATGGTTGAGTGCATGGAGGTAGGAAGCAGTTTCCAGGATATGGAATTACTTTCCATGATGAAACTTCATCACGTCGTCTAACCAATTGAGAAATCATTCCACTAACTTCATTAGCAATGTGTTGACGCGATGGATCAAGAACACAAAGAGAAAATACCTGAACCAGAAGTTGTACATGCTCATGTATCAAACAATGTAACTGCCCTATTTGATGCGGAGAAAATCCATTCACTTGAATGGCATGGTGCGAGGAGGATAAACCCTGAAAAGAGATACCGGGTATAAAACCTTGTCCACCATAACGAGGAAAAGGTGTACACTGTGACATTGAAACTGTGGGCAATAAAGGACGCAATGGCCTATTGGCTTGTCCCATCTTCTTATCTTGAGCCAATGCTTTTTGGCTTCTATTTTGTCTGGTTACGGGTCGACGACCTTCCACCCCATATTTTTCAGTTTGCCTCTTATCCTGCATACTTCCATCAAGGTCACTATCCAGTGCCTCTTCAATTTCAATCTCAAAATCTGCATCATTTTCTTCATCATCATCCTCGATAACAGCATTCTCTTGAATTCTCCCACCTTCATCATCTCCCCCTTGCAACACACCTGCAAGAAATTTACGATATTCTTGTTCATCATCTACATTCTGAAGGTCGTCGTCATCATCAGTTTCCTGAAGAAAGGTCTCTAACTCTTCAAGAGTAAAACTAGCTAATGAGTAGCGAGCCCTAGTACGCCTGCAAATGGCATCCTCTTCATCAGCCAAATCCATGGTCTTCATAGAATTTCTTGAATTCGGCAATTCTCCATCATTCATCAAGACGTAATTGTTTCCAACTCTCAAGCTGTTCTCCTCTGGCGAAGCATCTTTTGAACTACTGCTCCCTGCTAGATGCGTAGACTCGATTTCTTCCACCAAATCCGAGGCTAATTTCCTCTTCTTTGAATTACCCGTAGTAGCATCTCCTAATTCTATACTGTTGGAATAATCTTGGTTTTGCATCAGAACCTCTTCCGCGTCATTTTCGGAGTCCCTATCAATATAATCATGCGCTCTATCAGTTAAGTTTAAAGGAAAATCAGTTTCTTCGAAAGCAGAAGTTTCCACATTGTCCACCAAATCTGTGCCTAAATCTTCATCTTCAGAACTTAAGCTTGAAGACGCTTCAGGTGTATGGGCTTCATTAAGAAATGGATTAAAATCAACATCTTCATCTTCATCTTCCTCGGGTTCTAAATGCCCTTCACTAGCTTCAGATACTTCTTCATGAGAAGACATGATCTTCTTTTGGTTCCACTACCCAACTTCCTACAGGCGCAAAGGCTTTCTGAAGAATGTAAACAAAAGTAAATATAGATACTTATGAAATTTAGAGCCTGTTTGGTTTAGATTTCAAGAGTTGTTTCCAAATCTGTTTTCTAACATTCTCAAAAATAGCCTTTTTCTTTTCTTTTTGTTTTCTTCTAGATTCGAAATATTTTTGGTATGAATTTTTGTTCTGAAAACAACAACTGTGTTTGACTACAAATTGATATTGACATATACAAAGAGAAAATAACAATGATCCATAAAAATAAATAGGCTAAATGCAGAAACAGCTTAGATATGCACAGAAAAATAAAATTTGTCATGAATGCTTTATCCATAATACTTCATATGCTGAGAAGGTAAGGCAGGCAATGAATCAAATGGTAACGAAATAGCATCAAAGGTAAAAAAATAAATAAAAAATCAAGCTTTATCAAATACCTCACTCAGCACTGATCTATCCCAGCAGCAAAATCAATCTTGTAAATGTTTCAATGAATAACAACAATTACTATAATCTAAAAGTGATTTAACAGGGAGTCTACCTAGTATCTCACATACTACTATATCTTCGTCTTGAATGACCACTACTACTAGTAGCTGTAGATGCAAAAATACCATCATCACTTTTATTATCACAATAGGTGCCTGTAATACATTTGTATAGATCGAATTCAAACTAGGAAATCTCTCATGAGCATAGTTTTGTTTTTTCTTATTTTTCAGTAAGATTTTAAGAGAGATTGTAACAAAAAGAATAAGGGCATTCAAGTATGCAATCAAAATTCCTAATCAAAAACTTTAACTTGATAATCAGTAATCATTTATAGATAACCTGACATATCAATTCAATTTACACACTCTAATTAGCAATTTGAGTCAAAGACGAAGAATTTATAATGTGGTGGGGAAGTTCTGTACCTCTAACGAAGAAAGTCCTTGCAAGACCAGCAACAACCGAAGCTCTAACTGACACTGTTGAACAAATTCAACCCCGGATAAGAGAGCTCAAAAATATAAATTCCTAATTTCTTTAAAGAGGGAAAGCAAAAACAGAGAGAGGACAAAAAACTGAACTACTGAAAGCCCAAGATTCGTCAGCGAAGCTAGGGTTTTCTAATCTGAACAAAGTATGTTTCAAACAAGGTTTCTTCTATTTAGGGAAGATCGATGCTGTTTTTGTGTTTTGTCAAAAATAAAAATATAACTGGACATATTTGTCAGAGGTCCGACCTTCTAAACTCAAATTAGTCATCCATCCTTTTTAAAGGACTGGTGGATTACCCCTGCCATTATGGCACGGCATTATGTCAATGCAAACATCTTTACCAATGGTACATAACCACATGAAAGTATTAACAGTGTCAATGCAAACATCTTTACCAATGGTACATAACCACATGAAAGTATTAACAGTATCCCGAAACATTTTAAGTCCACTGCGAATATATGATCTAACGTATCTTCTTTTATGGACTTGGCGTGGATTGTTTTCATTTTGCGTCTATTGCCAACAGTTTTTAGAGTACTCACAGTTTAATTAACTTTGAACAAATTAGTAGAGCTGAATAGCTAACCTTATTCATATAAATGCTAATACAATTGTATATTAGTATTCGCCCTGATGTATGGGACATAAACAACAATCTAGGAGTAAATTTTAGTTACGTGTTTTTAGTTTCCTTCATTTTATTCTACCTATCTGTACATTATTTCTTTCGCTTGGAAATCACTTAAAACTTTTATCAATCTTTCGTCAATTTGTGAATCACCTAAAAATTCTCTTCAGTTTATGTCATCTATACGTTCACAACTTTTTCTCTCGCAGGCATTTCCACGAACAACTAAAGTACAAAAACCTTATTTAATTAGGCCTATACTGAACCGGTAGAGACCAAAACTATTCGAGAAACAAAATTGAAGGAAGATGATAAAACTGAACAACAAAAACCAAACAACAATAATTGAAATTCTTTCTTCTTTGTTTCTTAAGGGTTGCCTCTCTTTCTTAAACAATAAAGAATTTGAAAACTTGAAACAATCAACACCAAAATACATATGAAACCCAAGTCTATCGAAACTAAAATGAACCCAAAATTCATACTCAACTATATAAATATAACACCAAAAATAAAAATAAATATTAAACCCTAAACCCTAAACATCTTTCCAAATTTACCAACTTCCAAAGAAGCTCTTTCAAGAATGAAAATGAATAAACGAAGTAACGGAAGAACAGACAGAGAGACTAACTATTAGCGATTAAAATAAAGTAACATGATTGAATTTAATGATTACCCACAACTCTGGGAGATCTAACCTCTAATTTAATCGAGACTCGAATTGGGGAAAAATGTTTCTTCCATTCGAGGACAAAACGAATAGTTTTGAATATGAAAAATCTAACGATGGTGCTGGTGCTAATTATGATTTTTGTATGATGATTTGGTGGTGCTGCTGGTTATGATTTGGTGGTGGTGATGTTTCCGATGGTGAGAGTCGAAGAAGATGAAACTCCAGGAGGTGGAGGAGATTGGTAGTGGAGAGGAGGAGGGGAAAGAATCGATGGTTTCGGTGATGTTGGGGGAGAAACAATCCTTTTTTACAAATTTATTTTTCTTATATTTGTGTTATTACAAAATCACAGGGGGAAAGTTAAAAACACGGAAGGGCAATCGCGTCATTTGGTTGAGCGTGTATGTCTATTCTGCCCCTGGATTTCTAAACATTTACATCAGTGTGAGTGATGATAAAAATATAGGGACAGTTACATAATATCACTGTTGATGTAAAAAAATTGTCACACCAACCAACACCACTGTGCTTTATATTATAGATACCGTTCCCTATCCGTTAAAATAAGTGATACAGTGAATCTATAAATTTTTGTCCAGGAGCTAAAGGTTTTCCTGACCTTGAATCAGAACAGCTTGTTTGAACTTTGGACGGATTGGAAAATTTAACATTTGGGCCTAACAAATTGTTATAGTAGGGTCCAACTAGATAATAAACTTAGCCCATGGTTCATATATTTGTTTGAAATATGGAAAAGACATATGCAAATCCTAGTGCAAACATGTGAGTGACTTTTCCTGACTCGTTCTCTTCTCGTTCCCATGAAACCATTGAAATCCAATTGAAAAAGCAAAAAAAAATCAGCAAAACCTAAAAACTAGGTTAGTCTCAAATCCCCCTTATTTTATTTATTTTTCTTTTTTTTCTCTTAGAAATGCAGGGAATGGTGATGTAGAGATTAGATCACAATGATATATAATTATAAAATAGAGTTTCTTTCTCGTTTTCTTTGTCTTTTCCCTAAAATGTCCTCTTTTTCTCTCTGAATTATAGGGAATGGTGATGCAGAGATTAGATCACAGTGAAAATGGAATTTTGAAGATCATTAGGGTAATTTGATTCATAGGTCAGCTCAATATATGAGCACCATCGCTATTAAGACACACTAACATGCAGTATTCAACATAGTAGTACAAATATTAAAGTTTGTGGGTGTTACTAGCATCAGATCAAAGAGGTTGTGTTGATGATTAAGGGAGGAAGAAAAACAATTGCCAGAGAAAGTATGGTTTAATGTTTAAAATCATTTTATATAATTTTTGTATTACATTCTAAGCATTTGTGGTTTCATTACGTATCCATTTTGGTGTTATAAAAAGTATTTGTGTTCTAAGATGACGGTAACTGCATATAACAGTATAGTTACTTTTATTTTTCATAATTCATCACTGTATTTTTATTTATAACATGCAGTTTTATTTTACACATTATGATCCAATGATGAAGATACGCTATACTAATAAAAAGTGATCTAAAATTGCAGATTTGATATACTGAAAATGAAAAACTTAGATTTCTATTAAATGCATTCATTGTTTTGTGTTACATTTTATGGTCATCGCTAGGCTTAATTCGTGCCATAACGGTACGGGTACGTGTTTGATTTCCGCTAATGAATAATTCAAAATATCTTTTGTTTTTCAATATTACATTGACACACCCCTTGTAAAACAACGGAGTTAGGCAGGCATCTAATTTAGTTCAAGCAAAAATTTATAGTACCTAACAAAACATATTCACATACTCTGATTTGGTAATACTAAATTTCTATATTAAATTGGCTCCATCCTCGTTTAGTTTGACTTCTCTTTCTGACATAAAATACAATTATTTTTTTTATATTTGTTTCTAACAAGTTGTATCATTACTTATAATTAAATTCTAAATACAATTACACTGGTTTAAATATCCAGTGTAATTAACAGATAACGATAACAAACTAATACGGGGAAGGAATGAAAGAGAATTTCGTCGTAATAAGGTTATAATCATATGAACCTAGGAGTAACCAAAAATAATAATAACCATTATCGCAGTAATTGGTGAAGTTCTCCACAGCTTTGGGGTATTCTTCTGGATACTGTTTAATGTGAAAATCGCCAAATGATATGTGCATAATCGTATTCATAAAGCCAAAACATGGATAAACCATAAGTATAGTGACATTTCAAATGTCGGTATACTGGAACCCGTGCCAAAATATATTTCCACAGACACAATCTTTTTCATATTGAAATTCACATGTACATGTCAAATGATTTCTTTATTGTACATTTACTTATCTACTCAAATAACTGGAGCCCTTGATACTAAATTAATCTAGGTTGCCCTGAGTAAATTAGTACTTTGTAATACCAACTTCAGTTACCAATTCGTAGCACTAATTTCATCCACATGTAACAAAACAAATTAAAAAAGCTAAAAATACACACACACATATACATATATATATATATATATATATATTCGTCTTAACTCGCATGCGCTTATTTGAACATGAAAAACAATCGGATCTTTACGTTTCATTTACTGAAATTATCAATGTCTTTCTTATCTCTGGTCTACAAAAACACAAATCAAGTCACACGAATATTAGGATCTTTACGTTTAGATACTCAATTGGTGCAGTTTTCATCGCATTGGCATCCTACGCAACGACACCACTTGGAGTATCATTTTCAACAACTGCATACGAAAGATCTCAAGAACCACACTTGGGGATTGAGTATTTGCACAATATCCCCTCGTTGTCAAGAACCTCTCCATCCTATAAAAGATGGTCAACCAGAGAGTCACAACCTTGACAAGGCCCTTTACTCTCTAAAGACATGCCACGAAGGTATCTTTACCTCTCCCAACTATTTCGTCAGATCTGATAGGCGCCTACAACCCTTGACGAGGCTGAAACGCATACCAGGTTTACTCCATAAAATGCAACTTCAGTAACCAGAAAGAAGTATGACAGGGGACTGCTCACCGTAGCCCATCTCCTATGACAAACAAGGATTCAAAAGATAGCTCAAGAGACGCCTCCGGGAACATAATCTTCGAAGACACCTGTAGCACCACGTTAACAAGAGGACACCTTTCATGCCATCCTTTTCATCCTCGACGTCTCCAGAGGACTTCGCTCATATGAGCGTTCCAAGTGTACCATTATCACATCTAGAAGGGTAAAACAAGCTTATGAGCTAAAGGGTCAAGATAAGACACAATGTCATTCAATTAATGCTCACAAAAACGTCCCAGTTGCTACTCAATATCCCGGGCACCAACGAGGGCTCCAACTTCAATTCAAGTTCTTGCTCCAGCCTTGGCGCGCAAAGACAATAATAATAGGAGGTATCAACCTTTCTGGCTTACTTTTCCTGATCATACCCTAGAGGCATGGACTCATGGCGATACTATCAAATCATCCCTCGTCTAGTAGCAGGCCAAAGCATCTACACCTGGGAACTGAAGGCTTCATAAGTTTTAGACATTTAATGCAGTCATCTTCTTCGACTAGAGTATTTGATCCACAACAGTAGTAGCAACAAGACCTCACACTCGCATTATCCTGTAAAGAGTGGGGCTACATGATGTGTGTCGTAGCACGTCAAAATTATATTCATTTTCTCACTTTAACAAAATATGGATGAAGTACAATAGTAAGAAGGGTTCGTTCCAAATTCAGATCATCACCATCACTTCCCTTTTTCCTTGTCTCAGACTCAATCAACAGCAGTAACAGATTCACCAACCCATCTGATTTCTCAGATCTGAATTCATGTTTACTTGTTCAAATGCCAACACCCAATCCAATATGAAGTCATTCTTCATTTATTTCTTCAATGTCTTCGATATGCTCAAGCCATAAAACCCACACTGAATCTCGAACCCATCAATTCCATGGCAAAAACGAATAATACAAACCCCCATCTCAGATTTAACTCTACACTGCCATTTTTTCATAACCAAATCTTTATGTTGTTTCACTGATTTCATATCCACCTGACCTTAACTGCACTCATCACAAATTCAACTTCTCTAGAAATATCGAACCACCAGCAAACATCGACCTCAACCTATTCTATATCTCTGTTTCAAGAGCTCAATTACCCATAACAACGTCTTCATCTCTCAGATTCATCACCAACCACAGCCGCAATCTCCTCTTTTTGATTTTTTTGTCTCTGCCGGACTAAATAAAATAAAATAGGATTAACCAATTCTAAACCTAGTTTTTAGGATATGAGCAATGAAATGGATATATAAACCCATTGCTGACTAAGGCCAGCCCCATGACAAACTTCTTTAAATAATGTTTTTATAAACCTGGCTGCCCTGAACATAATTTCGCATGTCTATAACCCTTCAACGGACTTCAGCTGGTTGCTCCTTAACCTTGGATGGAGTCCCAATAGCACTTTCCCATGAAATGACCATTATGCCCTTTTTGCACCCATTTCTTCTTCTTTTTCACCATATGACTCCAAAATACCTAAAAACTCAAAAACAAATGTAAAATACATAATTTACAAGAATAATAACAAAGAAAGCATAAACAATAGATATTATTTAAGGTGTTTTACACACCTATTAAATTCCCCCACACTTAGACTTTGCTAGTCCTCGAGCAAACTAAACAAAATTGATTCTAAACTAAAACACAACAACTCCGTTTTGTTGAGGGCACAGTTGCACTCAGCATGTGTTACAAGCCTTTAAACCCCTATGTGTCCCTAGTGGACGAGTTATAGTCTCATGAGGGTTTACAAGAGATTTACCCATAAAACCTACTCCAACTTTCAAATATTCCAAAGCACATGCATCCAAAGAGCTAAGAGGACACAAAGTTTCGACACACTAATAATAAGAAGTTAGATGTATCAAAGAACATTATTATCATGCTTAACTCTTGAGTTAGGAGAAACCCACCATATGAAAGAATTCAGGTTCGAGAGCGATTGAATGTTTCTGCCTCACCAATAGGGTTTTATGAATTTGCACTCAAAAGACGTACTTTATGGTTCTCATGTGTGCAGGAAGGAATTAAGATAGAAACCCTGCACACGTTGAATGGTGAGAAGGGAAAACTTTCCGAATTATTTCTGAATATCCAATAGAAACGTGGGAAGAAAATACATATTTTCTGATGATCTCTACGAAAGGAAATCAACCACTATGCGAGGATGGGAATGCTCACTCGTCTTCTCATCCAATCTACAATCAACATCACTCTCACAGCGTTACATAGAAACGTCTTCGACTTCGGCTTCAACTGCAGATGATCAACTTTTGAACTTCATAGAACTTTGACAATTTCTAACTTTTTATTCTCAAACTCTTGTTGCTTGAAATTTCTTTATTGATTTCTTCTTTCCCATGGCCTTAACAAATAAATACAAAAAGAAATATACACCAAAACAATAATAAAAAAAAACTCTTTTTTTTCTGAAATTTTTTCATCTGAATTTTTTTTTTCCGATTGTTTTTTGTTTTGTTTTTTTGAGACAATAAAATATGAAATACAAACTGAAAAATAAAAATAAAACATATGATAAACTAATATGGGCATGGGATAAGGACTTTACCATTTGATTCTTCACAACTTGTATTTTCTTGGTATCATATACTTCAATAACTCTCATCTTTTTATATTCTTCGCTCTTGTACATAAGTTCTTCAACTAGGATATAAAATTCTGCTCCTTATATTGTTGCTTCACTTAAATATGAAATTATCTCTTTCTTGTAGTGTTGCTTGCAAACCTTGAACGTCTTCAACTTTCTTCAAATTTGTGATGTTCTACTTTTTGATGATGATGGTGTTTCTATGGACCTGTTGTTGTCGAGAGAGAGAGAGAGAGAGAGAATAAAGTGGTGCCAACTGCAAATCAAACTACAAGGTAAGGTTTTTTCGCAATTCTGATGTCACCTTTATGATTGATAGAAATTAGCACTCAAGAGATCAAAAAGTAGTGCTGAAATTGATGCGAAGTTGGGTAGCTCATCATTCTACCCAAAATTAGCGTAAGATGACACACACTCTAAAGGATAATTTTTAGGCAGCTACAAAGAATTAAAGGTCGGGTTCCTCGCTTGATATAACAATAGGTAGTGAATCTCTCTAATAGTATATTCTTTCTACACCTAATTTGCCACCGGCGGTTTAAGTCCCTTTTTGTCAGCTCTAGCATCTCAAGAACTAAGAAACACGAATATAGTTCTTTAATACTTTAATTTCAGTTATTTCGGTAAGAACTCTGTATGTAAACGTAGTTATAAGTATACTAAGTGACTCTAAAATATCTAAAAGTTGGAGGTTTCATGCAAATAGTTACAAATTTTTTTTTGAAAATTCTCTACCTAAAAGTGAATACTTAAGAATTATATATGCTTAACACTCCTCCACACTTAAAATTTACATTGTCCTCAATGTAAATTGACTCATCCAATGTAAAATCAATGTGGGAATCCTATAATGATATGAAAATTCAGAAAAAGTACAAGAAAAAATACAAGAAACACTAAACCAATGGGTTGCGTCCCATGCAACGCTTGGTTTAAAGTCGTCAGCCCGACTCTCTACTTATTCACCTGTACTCCTCCAGAGGGAGTGCTTCCACAAAATTGCAGCCTTCCACAACTTCTTAAGTGAAATTATCATAATATGGTTTCAACCGGTGCCCATTCACTTTCAGTTCCCTTCCTGTAGCCAAACTACGGATTTCTACTGCACCATGGGAAAAAACATTAAGCACAATAAAAGGACCAATCCAACGAGAACGTAATTTGCCGGGAAATAATTATAAACGAGAATAAACAAGAACACTTTCTGTCCAACACAAAATTGTTCTTTAGTAATCATATTATCATGAAATGCCTTTGTCTTTTCCTTGTAAACACGCGAGTTTTCAAATGCATCATTACGAATTTCTTCTAGCTCATGTAGTTGTAACTTTCTTTTCTTTCCCGCACCATCCATCTCCATATTGTATTGTTTAATAACCCAAAAATCTTTATGTTCAAATTCAGCGGGAAGATGATAAGGTTTACCATACGCAAGTTTAAAGGGAGACATCCTGATAGAAGTCTTGTATGCGGTTTTATATGCCCACAATGCATCATTGAGACGTAAACTCAAATCCTTCCTTGTAGGGTTCATCGTCTTCTCTAAGATGTATTTCACTTCTCGGCTGGAAATTTCAGCTTGCCCGTTAGTTTGAGGATGGTAAGGTGTTGCAATCCTATGCGAAACATTGTACCTTTTCAACAAGTCCCGAAAGAACCTATTTCAAAAGTGTGATCCACCATCGCTAATTATGGCTCTCGGAGTCTCAAACCTTGTAAAATATAATCTTTAACAAAATTTATAACCACTTTAGAACCATTAATATGGGTGGCTATTGCCTCCACCCATTTAGAAACATAATCAACAACGAGGAGAATATAGAAATACCAAAAGAGTTAACAAAAGGACCCATAAAATCAATGCCCCATACATCAAAAATTTCAACCGATTGAATATAAGTTTATGGAATTTGATTTCGAGCACCTAGATTGCATGTTCTTTGACATCTATCACAAGTAGTATAAAACACATATGCATCTTTAAACAAAGAGGGCCAATAGAAACCACTCTCAAGAACCTTGAGTGCGGTTCTCTTAGGTCCAAAGTTTCATCCACAAGCATAAGAATGACAAAAAGACAAGATCGAATGAAATTCAGATTCGGGAACGCACCTTCGTAGTACTTGGTCACTACCATGTTTCCATAAGTATAGATCATCCCATATGTATTGGTTCGTTATTCTCTTAAGTTTGTCTTTCTCAACACGAGACAAGTTACTAGGGATTTGTTTGGAAACCAAATAATTAACAATATCATCGTACCATGGTTCCACGACACTGACTGAGAAAAGTTGCTCATCCGTGAAACTTTCACGTAACGGGACATGTTCCTCATCTACAGTAAGACAGTTCAAGTGATCAACAACGGTGTTCTCAATTCCTTTCTTGTCTTAGATTTCTATGTCAAACTCTTGTAAGAGTAGTATCCATCGAATGAGCCTTGGTTTCACATCCTTTTCTGTAAGTAGGTAGCTAAGTGCTGCATGATTATAAAAAACAACAACTTTCGTATCAATTAAATAAGAACGAGATTTTTCTAATGCAAAAATAATGGCTAACAACTCCTTTTCGGTGGTGGTATAATTCTGCTGGGCCTTATTGAGTATTCTAGAAGCATAATAAATATCATGAGGTAGCTTCCCAATACGTTGTCCCAAAATAGCACCAACCGCATAATCACTAGCATCACACATTAGTTCAAAAGGTTTTCTCCAGTCCGGTGGTCTAATGATAGGGGTTGTTATCAAAAGTTCTTTCAAATGATTGAATGCCGCCAAACAATTCTTGTCGAAGTTAACGACTACATCTTTTTGCAACAAGTGACACAAAGGTGATGAAATTTTCGAAAAATCCTTGATAAACCTGCGATAGAATCCTACATGACCAAGAAAAGCACGAATCTCTCTCACCGTAGTGGGAGGTTTAAGAGCACGAAGAAGATCAATCTATATCTACTTCCAAGCATTTAGAAGATATAAATAGGCCTAAAACAATACCATGAGTTACCATGAAATGGCACTTCTCCCAATTAAGCACAAGGTTTGTTTTAACACGTCGTTCAATGATTAATGAAAGATTGCTCAAGCATGGGTCAAAGGAATCACCAAAGACACTAAAATCATCCATGAATACTTCGATAATGTTTTCAACATAATCCGAAAAGATACTTACCATACACCTTTGAAAAGTAGCGGGAGCGTTACACAAACAAAACGACATCCGTCTATAGGCAAAAATGCCAAACGGGCATGTAAAATTGGTTTTCTCTTGATTTCCGGCTCTATCACAATCTGATTATAACCTGAATAACCATCAAGAAAGCAATAGTGAGAGTGTCCGGATAAACGCTCTAACATTTGATCAATAAAAGGTAAGGGAAAGTGATCTTTTCTAGTGCTTGCATTCAATTTTTGGTAATCTATACAAATTCTCCAACCGGTTTGCACACGAGTTGGTATAACTTTATCCCTATCATTTTGCACCACCGTAACACCAGACTTCTTTGGTACCACTTGTACCGGGCTTACCCACTTACTATCGTATATGGGGTAGATAACTCCCACATATAATACCTTGAGAATTTTTTTCCTCACTACTTCTGTCATCGGAGGGTTCAAACGGCGCTGAGTTTCCCTAGTTGGCTTTGCACCCTCCTCAAGAAGTATTTTATGCATACAAACAATAAGGCTTATTCCTTTGATATCGGCAATTGTCCATCATATGGTTGTCTTATATTTTATTAACACCCTAAAAAGTCTTTGTTCTTACAGTTTCGTAAGCTCATTAGATATTATAACCGGTAACTCTTCCTTCTCACCTAAGCACACGTACTTCAAAAGATCTGGGAGAGGTTTCAATTCTAGTTTTAGTGCCTGCAAGATAGAGGGTACAAGCTTTTCATTAGAACATGGTAAGGATATAAAAGAAACACTATGAGCATTTGGGTCATCTTGAAGTGAATTGAGATCACCAAGAGTTTACCCAATTTCATTACCACACTCCATATTTTTATCAATTAGTTTAATGATAGACACATTTTAGTGTCTAATTTGCACCTTAATTTCTAGTGAG
>JAJJMC010008370.1:7215131-7241324 GCA_023531435.1 Papaver californicum | reverse complement strand
CAAGTTCGAGAATCGAATCTTTATTTACCACTTTCTAAACCACATCATTTAATGAGAACGGTTTCTAGAGCATCTAAATTATTCAATTAAAATATTTGTTGTGCTAGAGTATGAATAACATCAATGGGAAAACAAGAATTAACACCACTAAGATACGCATCGTCTCAAAAATGTTGAAACGTATTTTTTCTCCATCAAACTCCATAGTTAGCGTTCCCTTGTCAACATCAATGACGGTTTTATCCGTTCTCATAAAGGGACGCCCAAGCAACAACGGAATGGATGAATCCGGAGATCCAACATTCATCTCTAGCACATAAAAGTTAGCTGGAAATACAAGTTGATTAACCTGCACAAGAACAACCTCAACAATACCCTTAGGGTAAATATTAGACCGATCCGCTAGTTGCAAAAAAATACATGTATTCTTAAGAGGACCTAAATTCAAAGATTCATAAATTGATGCGGGCATAATATTAACGGATGCTCCTAAGTATAGCATAGCTTTTGCAAGTTTAGTGTTACCAATATCTTGGGAATGTCAAACTACCGGATTTCTACATTTGAGTGGGAGTTTCTTTTGCAAGATTTCCGAAGCATTCTCCCCCACACTCATTACCTCATTACTGGTGAGTCTTTGTTTGTTGGTTCATAAGTCCTTCAAACACCTTGCATACTTGGGAACTTGCTTGATAGCATCAATGAGAGGAATGTTCACTTGTATCTTCTTGAAATATGTCCAAAATCTCCTTGTCTTGTTCCACCTTCTTGGAATTAGCAAATCTGTGAGAGAAAGGTAAAGGAGGAACCTAAGTAGAAACATGAGTTTTTGGTTTAGAAATAGGTACCTCATGCATTTGGGGAAAATTAGCATTTTCTCCCTCCAAAATTGCCTCTTTTTGAGTCTCCTTATCGCATGTAACAGTAGTTTCATGTTGCACAAGTTGTGTACCACTTTTCAATGTAACCGCATTAACATTCTCTCTTGGGTTAACAAGAGGTTGAGAAGGGATTTTCCCATTATTTTGTGACTTCCCTTTATTCAACTCATTAGCCATAAAACCAATTTGCGTTTGTAGGTCTTTAATTGCATTATAGGTCCTTTGCATGAACGCTTTCAACGTTTCTTCCAAGCTTGAACTTTGAATTTGTGGTTGCTGCCTTGGATGAAATTGTTGTTATTGGAACCCCGTTTGGTTGTTGAAAGAAGGTGGTTGAACCGTAACTTGCATGTTCACATAACTAAAGTTTGGGTGATCTCTTTATCCCGGATTGTAAGTATTGGAATAAGGATCATACCTTTTTTGTTGATTTGGGAAGATGGCGTTAGCTTGTTCATTACCATCTTCAATAGTTGAAGAAGATGGTACCACCACGGCTGCAATTTGTTGCATAATTGCTGCCATATTTCCCATTTGTTAGCGGAGTTCGGTAACTTCACTAACTTCATTAACTCTCCTTGTGAGCGGTTCCGACCAGTGTAGTCCATACCGGCCGGTACGGCCGGTATACCGCCGGTTTTACCGGTTTCGGCCGAAAAGCGAGACGAAATCCGGTATACCGGTAAACGGTATTTGACCGAAAAAATCGGCCGGTATGGACTGTACCTGTTTGACCGGTACGGCCGGTATTGACCGGTACGACCGTTTTTTTTCGTTTTATTTTTTATTTTTTTATTTTAAAAAATAAAAAAAATAAAAAAAAATTATCCTTGTTTTAGGGTTTTCAATTGTTACTCATATTTTTTATGATATTAGAATTATATATGCATATGATAATATCTACAATTAATCTAATGATATTGAAATTGTAATATCCTTGTTTAATTAGCATTTTAGACGATAAACTTTGAAGTTGTTCTTGTTTCTCTTGTATTTCCAGTTTGAACTTTGTATGAAATCTATGGATCTATATATTTTGGATGAATACTAATTTATCTTTCTAAACTTTGTGAAAAAATGTTTGTTATAACGTGTTAAAATATATTTATAGTTATAAAATGTGAACTAGTATTTTTTTATAAAATTATAGGTATAAAATATATGGACCGATATTTCACCGATAGTTAAACTGAAATTTCCCCAGTATACCGGCGTACCAGTGTATTGCTCTCGACCGGTACGAACCGAAATCCGGTATGGTACAACCTTGGTTCCGACCCACAGTGTGAGAATTATTGAGAATTTACTGCCATGTTCTCAACTATCTCGCCTTGTTACCATCTTGTTCACCAATGCACTACCACCTGCAGCGTCAATAGCGTTTCTATCACTCGATTGAAGACCTTCATAGAACTACTGAATTATCATTAAGTCGCTGAATTGGTGATGCGGACAGCTGGCCACCAATCTCTTGTAACGTTCCCAACACTCATACAATGTCTTTCGTGCCATTTGATTGATGTTAGAAATCTCTTTGTGAATCTGCGTTGCCTTTGATGCAGGAAAGTTTCTCTCTAAGAATAGTTTCTTCATATCTTTCCATGTTGTGACACTACTAGGAAGCAAATAGTACAACTATTCTTTGACAATGTCCACTAACGAGAAAGGAAAAACTCGTAGCATGACTCCATCTGAGTTAGTTTCAACATGTAGCATGGCTATGACTATGGTATGAAAGTCCATAAGATGCTTATTTGGATCCTCATTAGCCATTCCATGAAAACTGGGCAGCTCACGGATCAACCCTGGCTTGATCTTGAAGGTTGATGTAGTTTGAATACCCCATTGCTGCGTATCTAGATTGTGAGAAGCTAAATCTTTGAGTGTACGGCCACCCATTACTTTTTGTTCTTCCTCTACGTCTGAATCTGTAAATTCACTTGTCGATGAACGAGGAAGAGGAGTGTTCACCGCTCGAAGAAAGTCTTTTAGTAAAGTGCCTGATTGAAGACGTATATCAATGGGACTTGGTCTAGCCTCTTTAAGCATTCACCAAATAAATAGTACCTGAAAACAGATCTAGAAAAACTAAGTTAAAAACTGAAATAACATATCAAAAGCAAAATAACAATCCACTGCTTCCCCGGCAGTGGCGCCAAAATTTGATGCGTGTCGTAGCACGTCAAAATTATATTCACTTTCTCACTTTAACAAAATATGGATTAAGTGCAATAGTAAGAAGGATTCGTTCCACGAGAGGTTATTGTTGTTATTCGATTTCAATTTCTTAAGTAATAAGGGGGGGATTTTTCAGAATTTATAAAAGTAATAAAAGCTAAAATGAAAGTAAAGTAAATAGTTGAAAGTAATCAAGATGATGAAGATATTGGTTAAGGGATTGTATCGTTCACAAACATGTATTTTTCTCAATAATTAGAATTGGTATTTAATCTCTCATTATCAAAAACCCTAGAATACCTTGATCGCAAGAGTATCCCGTTTATTTCCGAAAATCATCACTACCACATTAAAAAAATGTGAATATGAATTCTACCTAGAGAACAACCCAACGTGTAAAAAGTATTAATCAAGTTTAATTCCCCTTGAGAATTATGTTTTGTGAAATAAGGTTAATCAATGCAATTGAATATGGAAAATGCACTAATTCAATTTAACAAAGTCTATGATTCATATGCATTTGCTAGGATGTATCACTACAAGCAACAACCACACTTATACTACTTGAAATCAGAATTCGTCAGCTTTTTCGTATTGAAAAACCCTAATTTAGGCTTAGAGATGAAAACAAGTCAAATTGATTCCGGACTCAACCAACAAAGTGATAAACGACAAATATTGAGACAAAACTAATATATTAATCAAATACCATGTTTGAGAAGTCAACGTTAATCCTTAAACAATAATATGTATTTAGCTACTCATAGCTATGGATTTCACCAAATTTAATTGAGTTAAAGAAGATGAGAAACAAAGCAAACCCTAGATGTGTGGAAGAGAATAATATCCTTTGCTCCTTGCTCCCAAAAATCAGTTGTAAAAGTATATAGAATTTGTAAAGGACTCTCCCTTTTATAACTCTTCTAGTTTCCAAAATTAGGTCAAACTCTTCCTCTCCAAGTTATAATCTAATTCCAATAAGTCCATCTACTAGCCCATTAATCCCATGAGTAAGAATAAAACTCCTAAATTTTTTATCCAAAATTGGTCGTCGGAGATTCAGAAAAGTTGTCGAAAATTGGCCAAAAAATTAACTCATGTCAACATTAACGCTCAATTGAACAATATTGACTTATCAAAATATCTATATAGATTTATATAAAAGTTATATACGATTTTACATTTTAGTGTTCTGACGGCACCACTGCCTCAACACTAATCTTAGTGTTGTGACGACACCACTACCTCAACACTCGTTTTGATGTTCTGACGACACCACTGCCTCAACACTCTTCTTAATGTTCTGACGACACCATTTCCCCAAAACTCATCTTAGTGTTCTGACGACTCTAGTGCCTCAACAATAATCTTAGTGTTCTGACGGCACCACTGCCTCAACACTCATCTTAGTGTTTGACGGCAACATTGCCTCAATACTCTCTACAACCAACTAATGTTCCAAATATTTTCTCGCCTTTGTTACGTAGAAGAAGAATACTCCAGAAACCTAAGAGTACAATCGCAGAGAGAGAAAAACTTGCTCAACCAACTACTACTCTTCTAGTAATATCTAACCATTAAGCAATATAAGTTACATTTTATTTCGTCTGGCAGACCATCATCTAGTGCTTACCACACAACAATACTTGTTCTGCGCGAAGCAGGGGACTTAATGTGGAGATGAGTTTTTGATAAGGACATGAATTATAAAACTTCCTTACCTGGATGCAGAAATATAATAAATGAATCTCTGACTCATGGCTACGTTAGCCATATAGCTATTTTATTTATTAATGCGCCCGTCAAATTTCAAGGATTTATTCGAATAAACCCTCGTTATTTCATGTACATCCATGCAAACTATTTGTATTAATCAGAACACGCTGATTACGTAAAATTATGAATATTCAAAATGAATTTTATGTCATCTCTGAATGAAAACACAAATTAGATGCATATCATCTAAATACAAAGTCGTACGAACATCATCTCAAGTCGCAAACTTCCACGACTAAATTTCTTGAATATGTTCTGTATGCGCTGCATCAAAGCCAAACATAGTACCAACATTAAATCTCACGCGATTGAGGGACCCTAAGCAAGCCATGGTTATGGCTACGACATTAGCAAGTGCCAACGCTAGTAGAGCATACGAAATAGCCACGACACCAGCAAGTGCCAGCCCTAGCCATGCTCCCAGCTCTAGCCATGCTCCCAGCACTAGGCCACATACCGACACCAGCCATCACTAGCCCATGCGCCAACATCATCCTAGAACTAGTGCTCGCGCCAGCACCAGCGCTCCATCTAACACTAGCGCCAGCACTGGCGCCAATGCTTGCTAATACTTACCTCTTACGCGACATCCTCGCCTTGCCTGCTCGTGCCAACATCATCCTTCATTGCTAGCACCATCACCTAAGTCATTACCATGCTAAGTTGGTATAAACCTTATTGGCAGTACTATTATTCATATGCTTTGAGTCCATGACTCCATTAACTCCTACGAGAAATCAAGCATATTACACGGGGGGATTCTTCATTGGTATTGGTTTGATGGTTTACAGCAACATGCAGCATGACAACACCCCATGATAGGAAAGTTACAAAGTAGTGGTGACGGTTATAACGATTAAACAGATAATGTAGCAATGAATTAGGAGCTTCCAGAAACTTCCCAAACATAATGGGCGTGGTTACACCATGATCTCCACAATTTTCATCTCTCCATATCCTCACTACCTCCACTACTTATGAGGAAAGAAGTGTGTATTCCAAACTACCATAAATAGGCTACTTAGAAACAAGCTTACCATTCTCATAAGCTTTGTCATTCTCCATAGTTCAACGCCTCTACACACAATTCATCAGACCAATTTCCTCAACTTTCTCTGCTTCCCTCCCCTAAGATCAACCCATCTTCTTTCCTTGTGACCGAAGCATGACGGAAGGCCACTTTCGTGGTTTAGGCTTATCCAATACAATTTTGGTTTCCAAATCTAAAGAAAGTACTTCTACAATACATTGTTTTGCCTAGAACCAAATTTTAGGTACTAACAAAAATATAAAAAATTAGAAGGCAAAATATTTAGAAAGAATCAATGAAAATAATGATGTATGCCATGAACGTCATTCGATTTTGTTATGACACTATATTATGGATGTGTAGCACCCACCAAGTTGAACAGTAATAGGCTCAGCCTAAGATTAAAGACAAATTTGATAAATAAATGGATGAGGTACTTAGAACTGAACGATGGTTTTCATTTTATTTTTTATTTTTTTACCATCCATTTTACACATGTAGTTAATTAAAGGGTTTTCAGTTCTTTCTTATAAAAAGGTAACCTATTTTCTGTTTAAAAAAATTCATAGGTGAAGCCGGACAATGGTCCCTTATTCGGGTTAATACCTCTAAGGGCTCAGAAGCAGAAACTACTTTCTCTCTTGATGGTGCCATCATTATTGGAAGAGTCAAAGAAACTGGTATTTGTTTGGTTAAGTGTGTATAATTGTAAATCATGTTATCTAAATTCATGTTTAATTATTGTTTGTTTTTTGTTTTTCAGGCTTGAGACTTATTGGATGGGAAGAACAGGGGGTCAAAAGGTTTTTTAAGATCGAAAAAGAGATGTCTTTCATGAGATACTACTAATTTATTGTCAATTACAAAGGCCGTAAACTTATGTTGTGGTAAATTAAAATATTACTTGATGTATTATATTGATTAGAATACTGATCCGTGTGTGAACATTAATTGACATTTCAATCTTACATAACTGATTACTGAAAATCGTTTCTACATTTAACTTTTTCAGTGGTATAAAAAAAATGGTTTCACGGTGTTACACTTTGTTTTGGACATTAGTCGTATTATAGCTTATACCAACTACTATGAGGTTTAGACATTCATCAAAATATTATACATAGACTATAAAACAGTTTCATCTAACACCAACCAGTATCAGTTTCTATTGATATTCATCCAACCCTTCGTGTACAAATAGTGATATTGCTGAACCTATAGAATGAAACAAGTGATTTGCAGATACTTAACGAGCTTTTTTTTGGGCAGGATCATCAAATGGTATCAGTGCTGAAACTGCACGTGTACTTGCGATGTGTGGTTTTCAAGTAGCCATTGCAGTGGGGAATATGGCTGCATGTGCGGTCGTAAAAGAAACAATAGAAATGGAAACACATTATATATTCTATTGGAGTTAGATTTTAGCTTTATGGGCATCAGTGAGAAAATTTATTGCCGAATTCAAGGCCTTGAGTCTTCCACTGAACATCCTTATGTAAGACTCTTCAGAATCCGATATGATTTTTTATCCATATTTTTTGCCAGTTTCAGTTTTATATTTGCAAAAGGTGAAGCTTATGCAGGCATGTGTTGATTACCTTTTTTTGTTATCTAAATAAGTGGTAATGCGATCTTTGCTGGCAGTAATAATGCAGGCCCATCTGTTACGTTCGAATATTGATCCTGTCTGCTGTCGCCTTCTAGCATGACTCTCCGGTTGGGATTATTTCGTTGGAAATGATGTGTGGCGGGGATGGTAATAATCACCTTCCGCCTTCTTCAATAACTCTAACTGCAGTTTTTCCAAGTAACCACCAACTGATGTTAGATTTCTAACAGGATTTGGTGACATAATTGGGAGAAGATATAGAAAAACAAAGCTACCATATAATTAATGGAAAAGTTGGGCTGGCAGCATCTCCATGTTTACATTTGGTTTTTTAATTTCCATTGGGTACGTTAATAGCAATCATTGAACTTGGCTAACCAGCAACACAAAATTTAGAAAACTGAAGTTGACAAATGTTTGCTATACATTACCACATTAATAACTTTCTTAATTTGAAATGATTTTGAATTCTTTTTAGGATTCTAAACTATTTTACGGCTCTGAGATACTTCGAGTTGGATTGATAATCTACGATAGGAAGAGTCACTTTAGTGTCTTTGTAGCGATATTGGAATCCGTCCCAACTGCAGAGGTACTTGATGGTAATTTTTTTTTTTTATTATCAACCATGTTAGTAGCAGTTTTTATGTTTGGTTAACATTCTTTTTCATAAAGCTGTCACAGTATCTGTAAATATAGAGCTCCAGTTAAAAAAAAAATTATGTAGGTATGTTGAGAATATAGATATTATTCGATTTAAAAGAAATTGTTCATAGAGATCGATACCACAGAGGCAATGTTATGCACTGTTTTTTCTCCGAATCACTTTAATGCTTTTTTTGCAGATGATTATCATCTTAAGAATCAACGGAAAGATGCCCACGAAAAGATGACAAAGAGAAAGCGCAAAATAATGAAACAGCATATCAAAAACGTTTGGGATATTTAAAACGTAATTTAGCAAGAATGAACGAATACCTGGACCAACCACAGAGTACTGCCATGTTTAGACACAGTAGTTGGTATTGCATCTATGTTTGATGGCACTTCTATTATCGTATCATTTCACTGATTTTTAATTAAAGATTTTTCAATCTCTAATCACTAGCTTTCCTAGAGCCAGGCGGTTTTCAAATAAAAAGAGAATTCATAAATATATTAACTTTTGATGTAAAGATATTTTGTTTTCTTATGCCATTTATAAAAGTTAAAATAAGGGTATAAATACGGACTTGTTATAAACTAAATCAAAAGATGAACTATTGCACAAAAGAAATATAGAGAAGAAGAGAGAATTTCTCATTACTAGATATTGGTATACATTACAAAGGAATGAGCCTCAATTTATAGGCTAATACAAGAGAGGATGATAAAGATAACATTAACATTAGGAAGTAATGGAATGCATTCTCATAACTAAGGTATTAAACCTAAGTTATTACACTAAATGTGGGGGTTACCAAGAAGTGAAAGATGTGAAGAGGTGGAAGGGGAGATGATAAGGTGGTGGTGTAAGAGGGGTGTAAGAGTGGTGGAATCCACCAAAGAATTAATTTACAACACTCCCCCTTGGATGACACCACTCTATTATGATATTGCCTCGTTAAAACCTTGCCAGGAAAACCCCAAAGTGATAAAACCTAGACGAAGGAAAAAGAGTACAAATCATATCATGGTGTTGGACGCGTCAAATATTGCCTCATTAAAACCCTGTTAGGAAAACCCATGGGACAAAACCAAGCGAAGGAAAAAGAGTACAACACGCATAAAGTTTCATCACACAATACTGATGTTCTCCCCCTGATGATGTGCACCCAAAGAAGTATAGAAAGACTGATTACATAATGTTGATCTTCAAGTAGAATTACTAACCGTCTTTGTTCAAAACAAGATATAAGTTTGTCTTCAATAATGTCTTCGAATATCACTTTAAGCAAATTTCTTCAAGTTCGTTTCCTCATCAAAACCTTGTCGGGAAAACCCAGAAGGAAAAAACCTTCACTAAGGAAAAAGAGTACAACTGTAGATAAATTAAGAAAAGGAGTTGGACATATATATATATATATTGCCTCGTTAAAACCTTGAGAAGGAAAACCCAGTTGGACAAAAACCTTGACTAAGGAAAAAGAGTACAACTCGTAAAGTCCAATATATCCTCCAGCAGAAAGAAGATATCTCAGTTGATTTACCACAAGTAGCTAGTCAGCAACCATCTTCAGCTCAAAATTTTTTTTTGTTGGTAATGGAGACCTTTATGTTGCCATAACTTAATTTCAAATCTCAAGTTGAATTGTCTTTGTCAAATTCCCAATGGTTGACTTGTAGGATCTGATATATCTTTTATTCTTCGTAAATTCCTTTCAAACAATAATAGATGATCATCGTTGTTGCTGCAAAAAGGATGTTGTATCGTCTAACAATTTAAAAAATGGAAACTGATTATCTGTAGTTCATTACTTACGAGACTTTGGATAAACCGTCAAAGCAAAGATCAAATGTTAGAGGTACTACAAAAACAAATATACACAATGCCTCCATATTAGTGCTAATTAAGTTTGACAAACAAATTCACTACCGAACAATTTCAAGTATAACATATAAAGTTATACATAAAATCAAGCACAAAAAAAACTTGTAATTAGTATGTAATACGAACCAGAGAGAGTGTTACATACCCGTTACCGAGATGAAAGTAGATTGATATTACACAAGTTTTATTAGGAGGTTACGTACTTATCCATCTAAACATGTCAAAACTTTCTAAGGTTGACAAAATCATGGACCATTATAATGCTTAATAAGTTTGATACATGATTCCAAGATCTTTTATCTTGAATTCTTTCAATAAGGAAGTATAACCTGTGATAATCTTTTAAAAGTTTACACGAACGTTATCTTCGATAACAAACAATTATGTCAGACTATGACATGTAAAACTGGCAAATAATAGTTTCCCTTAAAATTCATCTATCAACGGGGTACACAATACTTACCAAAGTATTGGGTATTTTCAAATCATTTAAGAGTAGATGATGTAATTTCACAGATCTCAAGTGTCTGTAGAAACTAGATGCCACGAGTGGCGCTGTGCAATTAGCGTCCTTGTTCCTCGCGTCTCACTTTCATGCAAACTAATTAAACATCAAACTTGTAACCTTCCGGGTTCACAATTTTTTTATTTATGTCCAAAAAATTTTATTAGTGAGAGGAATACCAAATATAGATGCCTTTCACCCATATTAGTCAACCATACATATTGTCGATACTTCACGGCAGTTTCTCTGCGAAAAAGGATTTTGTCTATAATACATGTATGGTTGTCGCTACTCTGAATACATGTTCGAAAATAACTATGATTATGTACGCGTATAAAAATCATTCTTTAATATCGACACCACTTGTCCACTTAGGAATGAATTCCTCTTTAGGAGATAAATATGGCTCGGTAATTAAAGATCGTAGTTAAATAGTCTCATTGAGAACATTATCAATAGCCTCCCCAGGAGCACTATTTTGATCCAGCGTGATTGGCTTCCTCTATCAAGGAATATATATTATTTTATTTTATTTTTTCATCAACAATTCAGATGAGTTGTAGACGACTCAATTATTGTTAACTCATGGCATGCCCTGCAGGGACATAAACTAATGCCAAAATACGTGCAACAACAAATGAGTTTTAATTATTCTTCTTGTAAGAATAAAATACTTCAAGCATATCATAATGAATGAATAACTTCTCCACCTTATACCGAATTGGTGCAAGAATTATGATGAGACCAATTCATGACGTTCTTATAACGATTGCTTTCCTCCCTCTAACGGCGGGAAGTATCATCGCTTAGTATTATTCATGCAAAATATATTATGGGTGAGTGACCTTGGATCCAAGTAGGTCATCCGAAAAACTTTTTTTTTTCTTCGGATTGTTCATCATAATATTACAATTAATAATTTTAAATCAACCATGCTCATATATGTAATTAAAATTTGACAGCGTATACTTTATCAGTGTGCACCCTGATTAGCATTTATTATAAACGATAGTCATATGCTCTTGTATTGGTACGTCTACCAAAATTTGAGCGGGAAATTCCGCTTGATTGGTACTAATCAATCAATATGTCGGAAATGTTTAATGCTGTAAAAATTGTGCTCTTGTAGCAAAGAATATGACATATATTTTGAGTTTTGATAATAAAAGCATTAACAAAAGTATTTAGTAACTATGGGCTACTTCGGGAACCCAGAATTTTATGGATACCTGAAATCCAAAAAATTTCATAAACCACTTCTGGAGTCTATATTTATGGATTACTGCGGGAACCCACCATAATTTGGATTGCTACAAAATAAATTATAATTTGCATGTTAGACTACTTCTGGAGTTAATAACATCCAATGGATTGCTTCTGGAATCCTTTTTTTTTTTTTTTTTCAATACCAATAATTAAAATAAACAAAAATCAAAATAAATAAAGAACATACACAGATACAGTACCAACATAATTTCAATATCAATTTCGTCATCTTCGGGTTTGACGAAATATTCATTGCCAGTGTATACGTGGACACATTATTTATAAAATAAAATTGTCTTAACATCAGGGTCATGTTACTTCAGGAACCGCGGATAGAGACATGATGTCACTTTGTTACGGGTCACTTCAGGGACCGACCGATTAACCGAGTGAACTTCTTTTGTCCATATTATGTCACACTGAGTTCCAACTTCAGGTGGAACAGTCTTTTTAATAATAATAATAAAAAATGTACCAACATGTTCATGAATATGCTTAGAATAGTTAAACAAATAAATCAGATTATTTGCTTAGAATAATAATAAAAAAAATTATTTTGCAAGATAAAAATTATATCTTAATTTCTTACCGCTAAGGAGAGCTAGCATGCTGATAACGTGTTATAAACTAAATCAAAAGATGAACAATTGCACAAAAGAAATATAGAGAGAAGAAGAGAGAATTTCTCATTACTAGATATTGTTATACATTACAAAGGAATGAGCCTTAATTTATAGGCTAATACAAGAGAGGATGATAAAGATAGCATTAACATTAGGAAGTAATGGAATGCATTCTCATAACTAAGGTATTAAACCTAAGTTATTACACTAAATGTGGAGGTTACCAAGAAGTGGAAGATGTGAAGAGGTGTAAGGGGAGATGATAAGGTGGTGGTGTAAGAGGGGTGTAAGAGTGGTGGAATCCACCAAAGAATTAATTTACAACAGGACTTGCATATAAATTTTATTATTTTATTTATGAGTTTGATTTCATTAACTAGGTTATGTCTTCACACGAACACTTAACGACACTACATATATTAGAACACTGTAAATTAAACCTTAGTAATACTAAAATCCATACATGATATACTAGATAGAAAAGTAAGTTGATCCTAACAGTGCATATCTACTATACTTAGAAAAAAATCAAAACCTTTAAAAGGCTAATTTAATAGTGTCCCACGTTGAAAGTGAGAAAATCCACCTCACCATTCAACGGTGAACACTATTCACCCTTAATATTTCTTAAAACCACAGATGGTGTATACTGAATCCAGCACAACTAAAACAAATCAGAAATGAAAAAGAGAAAGTAACCTCTGCAAATGCAGTCTAAAATATAATTTTATTTGATAATTCATTTGAGAAGAGATACTTCTCTTACACATTTAATAGCCAACACAAATCCAGAAACCCTACACAATGGGTGAAAGACACTTGGCAGTATCTTAGCCGCTGACTTTAACTCTCTCACACAGAAAATGGAAAAATAAAGTAGACCAAAGAAAAGATAAGAGCTTCCAATAAATAGGGCACCCACTCTCCAACTACAACTAGTACTATTCTAACTCAGGTTCATGACATGGTGAAAGGAGAGGGACTCCTATCTTTTTTCATAAAACTTCATATCTTTTCTCATTGAACTTCCAATCTTTCCACATATTTTACTAAAAAAAAAAGAAAAAAAATACAAGAAAACAAACAAACAAAACCTAGAACCACCGTGCAATATCATTAATGTTGGAAGATTCTGCAACATAAATACTTTGATCACATCAACCCATTTTTCTTTTCTTTTGAAGATAAGAGACACTACTAACCCGCAACTTTTGCGGATTCCATCCAAATACAGTTAATCTCAACCATTAAGTAAGGGATCAATATTCTTCTTTGGATCATAATGCTCAAGTACAAAATGTTTTTTTCTTAACGCAACTAGATCTGTGCAACCTCTGAATTCTTAACACATAATTTCCTATCGTATCATTTTCAGTATTACACTGATGTCATGAGTATGTCATACAAGATGTATTCACACAATGTTTTTTTTTTCTTCATAAATTCATGTCATTCCTAACTTATTTTCTTAATCTCCTTCGACCCACATGGACATTATCCATATTACAGCACATGATTTTTTTCATCATGTACATCAAGATCAATCCTCAAATCATCATCGTGTGAAACTATATCGCACTCAACTATTACTACATACATAATATAACTTAGCTATGGTTTATTTCTGACCAATCAAAGTTTAATACATCACGATGGGGCGTGATAAAGTCCCACCATACCAAATCAAAAATTCTCAACAAATCCGGTGAACACATGTTACATGTCAATTTTATTAAAAGAAAAAGAACTTAATCGGAAGGTAACTGTTATGAGAAGTTAAAAAATTTCGATGCGTAGCATGGGTATAAATCTAGTTACTGTTATTAATAGCCCAGTGCAGATATGCTATACAGAAAAGAATAAATATTTTAATTTGCCGATATCACTGTAGTACAGTGGTAAAGTTATTAGGTGATGACATCAATGACCTGAGTTTAAAATTCGTCAGTATCAAATTCCTTATCGACAAAAAAAAAAAAAATTTATCTCTAAATTATGATAATAAAGAGCAAATTTGTTATACTGTAAAAAAAAGTTGTGAATTTTACAACAGTACATAGATATTATATCAAAAAACTAGTTTGTTTTTGTTATAGTTATGGCATTCATTTTATTTGCAGATGAAAATGTTAGAAAAGTTGAATAAAGTAATGGCCTCTACAACTAAATCATATCTTACTTCACATAATATTTTCGTGTCTTTATGGGTCTAAAGATTAAAAAGTGTCATTTCACAAATCTGGTCAGTATGCTGGAGTATAATGTTATTGACATTTTTGGTCAGTATGTTGGGTGCTTTCTTGTTCAGAAAGCTTGACAATTTATATTTGACAGCCAATGGTATTGGAATATGCTTTCACTTTTTTCTTGGAATCAGGTTAATGTTATTGATGAAACCTATCGAGTAAAACTAAGCCATGTTTTGTATGCTTGGAGTCTTTGCAGCTGGGAAAATTCTCGGCATTTCAATAGGTAAAGCCATGTGATAATTTTATAATGATTTTATATCTAAAAAATTTCACAATATATTTTCCCATATAGTTTTTGTGCTTTTGCAGAATTCAAATGGCAATCTTTGACATGTCAAGCAATAACTTCACCTGAATTCTTTTTATAAAATACCAAGCATGGCCTAAATTAATGTAAACCAAGTCTAAAATTATTTAGCAAATAATGAGTTCATGTTAACATTTATGTGGTTGCTTATAATTGAGTTTAAAATGGATGGACGAAAAAGGAAAAATAAACTTTATATATATATATATATTCATTTATATGATATACAATTATGTTGATGGTGGATTTTTTACTAAGGCTAGAATCATAAAATTTTCCTCTACCTAGCAGCAGAAAAATAGAAATATACGCGTATATTTCTGACTTTATATCAAAATATGAGCATTATACTTCTACATATATTCCACAAGAGAATTAAGAATACAATCTCTATAGATAGCTATAAGCGTTTTATATTGATCTCATAGCCTCTCTAAATATATACATATATTTATGCCATATCGAACTAGTCTCTAGTTGCATAAATTTCACTGCTGAATGCCTTGCTCTTGTTTCGAATGCGCATCAATGTTCAAACAACATCAGTCTATTACTATACGTAATAGGAGACCACAACCAAATGGTCATATCCTGGGCTAGCTCATGACCGATACTTGAAGATGTGTCTTACCTTAACGTCTTATCCTCAAGGATGCGTCTCACCTTAATGACTGATCATCGAAGATGCGTCTTAACTCAATGTTTTGTCCTCAAAGACACGTCTCACCTCAATGAATGATCTTCGAGGATGCGTCTTATCCCAATGCTCTTTCCTCGAGGACGCGTCTTACCTTAATGCCCTGTCCTCGAGGAAACATCCTAAGATTAATGTCCTATCCTCGAGAACGCATCTTAGTTCAGCGTCCGGTCCTCAAGGGCGCACCAAGGACTTACGGTGCTGGCCTAGTGCTAGCGCCGTGCCCCCTTGGCGCTAGCTGATAAACACATTTTCGTCTTATTTGATCCTATTTGTATATTGTTAGTACTAAGTTTTTGTATTAACATTGTTATTTTCTTTATTTGTAGGTATTTTTGTGGAATTGACTATTGAGAAAAAATTGGCTTAAAAGTTTTAAAGGAAGCCATAAAAGTGATAAAGGCACCCCCCAAAACTTTGGTTAAAGGCACCCACATTTACAATCAGGGCACCCACTCTCTTTCAAATTCAAAACAGAAAATTGGTAAGAATCTTTATCTCTCAGCCTGTGAAGTCTGGGAACGAGAATTGAAAGAGATTTATTGAGTTTTAAGACAAGAATATTTCTTTCTGCCTTATTAGTAGGATCTGTATAAGATTTGGTAACTTTAAAAAAATCTCGTGAAATCAATCTCTAAATATAGTTAGTTGCGTTAAAAGAGAAACAAATATTCTCGGATTGGTTTAAAAAGATGTAGTATCTCTACAAGGTTTGGTAACAACATCAAGCATTTTATTCTCAATCTTTGATAAGGAAACCACATCATAGAGAATGGTCAAGACTTAAACAGCGAGTTAAAGAAAAATATATTTCCGAGAATATTTTCTTTCAAAGAAAGATTTGTGAGAGATTTTTTGAGGAGATTTGGAAGCTGGGTTATTGTCGTAGTATAAATAGAGTATAAATTTATAGTCGATTTTTTCTTAAGATTTGTACTCGATTTAAGATTGAGTACAAACAAAGCTCATAAATAAAACAAAACAAAAAAACAGTCGGCATGGTCTTCATGGTTAAATTCTATACTGACTCTAAAAAGATAATTTAGTCTTCTTAGATTTTCAAGATACCCCTTAGCAGATTTTCTAAGTTGTCCCAATCCAAAGTATCCCCTAATTAAAGATTCAAAATAAAGTCCAAACGTCCAAAAATAACAAAAAATACTAAAAGAATTATAAAATATAAGATATTTCCTAATATATTTTTTCTAAAAATAAAAATACTAAAATAAAAATAAAATTAAAAAAAAAATCGTCTCTTTTTTTTTTCTCGCTTTATCTCTATTTCCAAATCTTTCATCACTCACAAATCCAAATCGTTGATTCGAATTCCTTTTCAATCAAAACCTGTAACAAATAGATAAATACCAAAAACGTATAATAGAACAAAATAATAAAATAAATATTAAAATAAATTAAACTAACTAATCCAAAAACAAAAAAAAAACAAATCTAAAATCAAATCTAAAAACAAGTCACCAGGAGCGGCGCCAAAAACTTGTTCTTTTCAGAAAAGTGATAAAAAAATAAGTTCGTTCCACGAGACTTGTGAAAAATTTGATTTAGACTTAAACTCTAATTTTAAACTAGAATTTTTTTAGAAAATAACAAAAAGAAAAGGAAAAAGAATAACACAAAAATAAACGTTGTCAAATTAATAAAACGGTGTATTTCTGTTGTATACAATGTATTCTCTGTTGCTAAAACGAATGGAATAAACGTTGTAAAATTAATGACAGTTATTTAGCGCAGCAAAGAAGCAAGGAAAGATGAAAATTTTCTTGCAATTGTTCTGTCCAGTGGTATGTTCTTTTTCTCGAGCAGGAACCCTAGTTTTCTCGCTGATTTTTTCTGCAACCTTTTTTTTTTCGATCCGTATTTTTCTTTACATAGATGAGGAAAAACCTATTTACTCTCCCTTAATCAATAAGGACTCCTACCTCTTACCAAAACAAACTCTAACTCGTGTAAATCCAAATCATAGAAAAATTTGTTTCCGACAATAAATTTCGATTTCCAACCATATTTCTCGACACGAGACCTTCTTTTTGACGTGTTTTGATATGTTTTAATTGTTTCTTCATGTTGTGATACCGAATCATGTTTTATATCCCATAAAACTCGGTTTTCCAACTTATCAAAAACTTTCTTTGACGTAAACTCCCTCTAGTTTTTGTTTTGAACAAAGAAGAAATGGGTTCCCCTGATCCAAAAGATGGGTTCCTTTATCAATATTCTTGGTGCCTTTATCAATTTCCATTTTTTTCCCCAAAATTGAGTTTTTGCTAAAATACAAAAAAATAAATAAAATTAGTACAAAAATATGGACTAACGCTATATAAAATATGACTTAATTGAGACACGAAAATGTGTCTATCAGTGACACATATATTTCTTTTATAAAATTTATGGGTTGAAAATGCTTATTTTCTATTACTTGTATTCATGCAATATACAACCTTATATATAAATTATTCTTCTAGATAATGTCTTGTATGGTGTGCCACATATGAAACGCTCAAACTTATTATTGGAGAAGCTCTAATTAAGAGTTCCATGGGATAGTCCTTTTTTGGGATTAAGGAAAGAAATGTTTGTTTTATCTCCTTAGGGGGAAGTTGGATTAAAAAAATTATTTGATGAGAACAAGAATGTCTCTCCCAATAATATTCTAATTATTTTGGGAACCCCGCAAGGAATCTATTAGGGACAGAGATTTCAAGGAGTGCATTTGAGAAATTGTTTGACAGATTTCCACATCATATGCGGTAGCGAGCAAAGAAAAGTTAAGATCATCTAATTCCTAGGAAAAGATCAGGTCTATAATAGCCGACATAGACGCCTTGAAATCCCGCCCTGAAGCATTGGAGGATTAAAAAATAATCTCAAAGTTAAATTCTAACAAGGATGGCTATTTTTTTTAAAATCATATTAATCGTCGTGTGGAAAAAAATATGTATATCTATCCCCCAACTTGACAATCTTTTCCCTCGATTTTTCCTTCTTGAATTTCTCCTTAATGTTAACTAACTTATTTATATCATTCACAAGAGCCACCTAGTTTATGATCAACAGAATATTTAGATTTTTAGTGGATTAAATCCAATTAAGTCCTGATTTTCCTGATGTGGGACGAAATATTTCTAAAAATAACCTTTTATCATTCCTTGAGTAATTTCTTAAGGCTTTGGATACACAAACCAGGAAAACCCAAAATAAAGAATTGCCAAGCTAAACTGTAACATTTAATTGAATATGAATCATTTTCAAAGAAAGTATTGGAAATTTTAAAAGGTTTTAGATGTGTAGAAAGAGGATTGTGGTCCGAACCAGTCGGGGCTAGTTGGAAGATAGTAAAATTAAGAAATACCATATTCTATTCTGGATTAATGAGATCCCTATCAAGATGTTGTTCAAATAATCCATCATCAAATTGATGGTTAGACCATGTAACCTTATTATCACCTATAGAACCCATATCAATCAGACCAAATGGCTCAATTATACCCTGAAACTTGTCTTACCAGAAAAAGTTTTTTCATTTGGTAGATTCATAGAATTCCCATTGTACTGCACCTTTTTTCCTTCATGATGATTTTTTCCAACGGGTTTTTCACCCAATGTTTTTACGAGGAAGTTGTTCTTATGCATTGGGTATTTATCTTATTTTTATTCAAAAAATTAATTTATATTATTTTAATAATCCATTTTTTGTTAAATTATTTAAGTTAAATTCCATGGACTATTGCACATGGTTCGAATATGCAATAAGTCGGAATCAACCAGACTGTACAAAACAAGGAATCTCCTATGACATTTCACAAAAGGTATGTACAAATTTACACAATTTAAATGTTTTACTCCGCTACAAAATACTAAACATACTCTTATCATACGAGACTTATACAATATGGCGAGCATTTTTAAGTTCTTTGACATATGAAAATGCACACATCTATTAATTACGTGAACCCAAAAAAATAGTAGGATTGGACCCTTCCGCGAATTCAAGATATCTTGAAACTTGGATCCACATTCCATAATCAAATGCACAAGCGAGATATAACAAGAAAGTGCACCCTTGCACGAGTATTAAGTAGGAGGATGCTAACAATTTTTCCTTTGGGCGAGTCAAGTATCACCTCAACCGCGATAACCACCTCTTAGGGGCGAGATACGTCACACCTCATCTTAACTGATGGTACATTGGAAAAGAGTTGTGTAACACTTCAACAACGATGATGCACGCTTGGGGCGAGTTATATACCACCTTAATATAATGTGAAATAAAACATAAGGGAACCCAAACTTCTTAATCCATTTAGAGGATTAATAAGGGTTGATGTGTGTAGTTAATATTTTGACACTATTATCGGCGTGTTACGACACCAAAAATAGGACACCGAAGATAAAAAACTACATGTTGGACTGATTTCTCCAGCAACAACTGCTAGTCCAGTTTCGCTAGAAAGTCCACAAGAAGGTTCGTTGGCCAACACCAATGATTCTTTAAGCCATTTTTACTGGCGCATTCCGCCTATTGCGTCTAGCCATTCCACCTATTCATATTTGCAGACCCATTTCTCTATATTTACTAAAGGAATATATAACAAAACTAATTTTTAAAGAAGATTGTTTGGAGAATGTATACCACATACAACTGGCCCCAGTAAGGTAAGTTTCATCAGACTTTTAGGGTTTTATTGCTTTAATTAAAGAAATTAGTTTAAAAAAATCTAGGGTTTTTCGTTACAGGTCATAGTCGGTTGGTAGGAAGTTGATTTCATCTACCGATTATGCATCGTGTTCTTCAGAAATGAAGAACATCATACTTAGTCGGTATAGAACTTCTATCTACCGATTATGACCTGTACTTTTTTATGTTCGAAAACTGGATATAATCGGTACGCAACGAAGATAAGTTTTTGGGTTGGTACGCCTTTATCCTGGTGATGATTATACTTGCTTTACAAAACTTCATAGATTTTACCGTCTCCATTTGATTTGGATTCAACTTGGCAACCATTATGTGCCCAATAAGATTTTTCGGGTTCACGTGGTTATGACGACCATTAGCAATTCTAAATATTTTCCATACTTTATCGTCGGGCATATGGAAAATAATCTTAAATGGGCATCCGTACCTCTTTGTATTACCCCTTTAGTTCCTCTCCGTCTTCTTTACATACTTATGATCCTTTGCCGAGTGACTATCATACTTTCCACTTCTTTAGCAAACCATTTAAAATTACCCAGGCTTTACTTGATTATTCTGAACTACTACGCACATCTTCTCTTTTGTCTTGTTTATAAGTTAACTTCTTTGCATCCATCTTACTTTTCAAATGTCTAGATGCGCATATACATAAAAACTTATAAGACTAAGCAAATAACATAAATTATTAGAATAAGAAGTAGGTAGGTAGCATACCAAATCGTTAGCATAGTGGAGGGAAGTATCAGGACCTTCATATGAAACAGGAGCAACCTCCACAACGATCTACAACCAATAAAAATAAGTGAAACCAACAAAGAAGAAAAAATATAGGCATAATCGGTAGCACGGGTCCAACATTTGCACCGATTATGTAACAATCAGTTGGCAATTGAAAACGTCAAACAACCAATTATAACCAACACCAAATACAAGTTCTCTGGCGAAACAACAGTCACAATCGGTAGTTTAAGGTTTTACATTACCACCGATTACATTACAATCGGTTGGAAAGTAAAATTCAAATCTTATGATTATTACCTAAAACTAGTCAAGGTTTCTGAGGAAAAACTATGTATAATTGGTAGATTATCTTCTTTTTTTTTCTACCGATTGTAAGACTTGGAATATTCCAAAATTTTCAGAGTGAAGTTTTTTATTTGGGGCTACTATCATAAACGGTATGTTGGGAACTTAACTAACCTACTGATTACACGATATCAAAATTTTAAAAATTTCAAAGTTGGGTTTTTATAAAATTTGGGGATACAATCGTAATCGGTAGATGATGACTTGGACTAAACTACCGATCGTAAGAGTTTATAATTCCAAAAAATTTAAGTTGGAAATTTTGGAAATTTGGGGCTACAATCATAATCGGTAGATAAACATGTTGACTAAACTATATATTGTAAGAATTCTATATTCCGCAACGGGAAAATTTCTATTCACAATCGGTAGTCTATAAAAATCATGAACTATCGGTTATTCGTAGGTAAGAACATGAGTGTGTAATCGGTAGATATCATAATCTATTATCTAGCATTGTACTTGAAATACGAACATAAAAGTATAACCGGTAGAAACCAGACTCCTTTATCTACCGATTCTAGGTCTGCAATGACATTAATGCATGCAAAATTGGATTTGTTTTTTCTTTTCTTTTTGCAAATTATCCCGTACAAATGGGATATTTGAGTTTATTAATACAATACATGTTTGTTAGACGCATTATTATCTTTATTTAGGTCTGATTCTTCCAAATAATCATCATGTAGGATTTTACCAAAATTTTTTGGATCATCCAATATATATCCCAAATGGTCTAATCGTCATTTGAGTAACACGATCTTCTTCGCAAGACGAAGATATAACTATTTCTTCATACTGATTCGTTTCCGTTACTAAAATCATCAAAACCTAAATTTTTTCAATTGTTCACTTTATTTTATCTTATTATATAGTCCTAAATTAAACAACCCTCAAATTGACCAGGTTAATTTTTAAAGTGGATCGAAACATTATCGTCGAATTTACGGTCATTTGACTATTACAGAAGAATTAGCACAAATGCTATGAGATATAGGGTGTAAGAGCGGTGCACGGATTTTCCCTGTGTATCGGAAAAAAAGATAAACTATAGTTAGATGGACGAAAAAAATAGATAGATGGAGAGAAAAAGTAATAAGATATATGAGAAAGGGAAATGGGGAGTATAACTGTAATACGAGGTGTGTGGGTGTGTAAGAAAGCGGTTTGGGGATTTGATAACGGCGTTTTTCCTGGTTTTCTGGCGGGAGAGATTAAGAGGAGGCTACTATCTACTGCTTATTACTCTCATCAAGATAGAGAGACTAAAGCGGTATTGAAAATGGTTTTAGATTTTTAGGAAAGAAGATAAAGTGGTTTTGTAACTGAAATAAAGGAAGAGCTTAAGACAAAGAGGTTATTTTGTTCTTTTTGTCTTGATAGCGATCGTTAGATAAGAAGAAGTAAAAAGAGCGTTTATGATAGCGGTTTTAGTTTTTTTTTGGATGATGAGGATTTAAGGTGAGAATGAGGTTGATTAGGGTTATATTTTAATTAAAGCAAAACAAATGAACGGCTGTGTGGAAATGAAGAGTTTAGAGCTTTAATTTGCTTTATTTGGACGCTTGAGTTTAAGAAATACTCCGGTGGTAAAACTGATGCAGGTGAAATGATTGTTTGATTTGGGTAGCAATGGCGGGTGTTGATAAGTTTAGAGGTTCTCTGCAGCAGAATTTCTCTGGTGGTAAAACTGATGCAGGTGAAATGGTTGATTGATTTTTTTGCTTGTATTTTTTTGGTAGTAGTTGTAATTTATACAAATACTATGTTAATTTTTCTATTTTCTGAGATTTTTTTGTTTAATTTTAAGAATTGGGATGAGATGAAAATTGTGAATTTTGTGTTCTGAGTTGATGCATGAATTTTAATATTTTTTTTCAATAAAAAAGACGGTGAAGAGTGTGTTGTTAGTTTGCATATTTTCTTTTTTGGATTCATAGGTTTTCTTCATTCTTTTTGATGGGGGATTTTACAGGTGAAGATCTGTATACAGAGCTATGGAAAGTGTGTGCTGGTCCTCTTGTGGATGTTCCACAAGAAGGAGAGAGAGTTTATTACTTCCCTCAAGGTCACATGGAGCAAGTACGCTTTTTTTCTTTCTCTAACTTCCTTACAGCTATTTTATTTTATTTTGTGCTTATAAAACTTCCTTACCTGGTTGCAGAAATATAATAAATGAATCTCTGACTCATGGGTACGTTAGCCATATAGCTATTTTATTTATTAATGCGTCCGTCAAATTTCAAGGCTTTATTCGGATAAACCCTCGTTATTTCATGTACGTCCATGCAAACTATTCGCATTAATCAGAACACGCTGATTATGTAAAATTATGAACATTCAAAATGAATGTTATGTCTGAATAAAAACACAAATTAGATGCATATCATCTAAATACAAAGTCGTACGAACATCATCTCAAGTCGCAAACTTCCACGACTAAATTTCTTGAATATGTTCTGTATGCACTGCATCAAAGCCAAACATAGTACCAACATTAAATCTCACGCGATTGAGGAGCCCTAAGCAAGCCATGGTTATGGCCACGACATTAGCAAGTGCCAACGCTAGTAGTGCATAGGCAATAGCCACGACACCAGCAAGTGCCAGCCCTAGCCATGCTCCCAGCTCTAGTCATGCTCCCAGCACTAGCCCACGTACCGACACCAGCCATCACTAGCCCATGCGCCAACATCATCCTAGAACTAGTGCTCGCGCCAGCACCAGCGCTCCATCTTACGCTAGCGCCATCACTAGCGCCAATGCTTGCTAATACTTACCTGTTACGCGACATCCTCGCCTTGCCTGCTCGTGCCAACATCATACTTTGTTGCTAGCACCATCACCTAAGTCATTACCATGCTAAGTTGGTATAAACCTTATTGGCAGTACTATTATTCATATGCTTTGAGTCCATGACTCCATTAACTCCTACGAGAAATCAAGCATATTACACGGGGGGATTCTTCATTGGTATTGGTTTGATGGTTTACAGCAACATGCAGCATGACAACACCCCATGATGGGAAAGTTACAAAGTAGTGGTGACGGTTATAACGATTAAACAGATCATGTAGCAATGGATTAAGAGCTTCCAGAAACTTCCCAAACATAATGGGCGTGGTTACACCATTATCTCCACAATTTTCATCTCTCCATATCCTCACTACCTCCACTACTTATTAGGAAAGAAGTGTGTATTCCAAACTACCATAAATAGGCTACTTAGAAACAAGCTTACCATTCTCATAAGCTTTGTCATTCTCCATAGTTCAACGCCTCTACACACAATTCATCAGACCAATTTCCTCAACTTTCTCTGCTTCCCTCCCCTAAGATCAACCCATCTTCTTTCCTTGTGACCGAAGCAGGACGGAAGGCCACTTTCGTGGTTTAGGCTTATCATATACGATTTTGGTTTCCAAATCTAAAGAAAGTATTTCTACAATACATTGTTTTGCCTAGAACCAAATTTTAGGTACTAACAAAAAATATAGAAAATTAGAAGGCAAAATATTTAGAAAGAATCAATGAAAATAATGATGTATGCCCATGAACGTCATTAGATTTTGTTACGACACTATATTATGGATGTGTAGCACCCACCAAGTTGAACAGTAATAAGCTCATCCTAAGATTAAAGATAAATTTGATAAATAAATGGATGAGGTACTTAGAACTTAGCGATGGTTTTCATTTTATTTTTTATTTTTTTACCATCCATTTTTCACATGTAGTTAATTAAAGGGTTTTCAGTTCTTTCTTATAAAAAGGTAACCTATTTTCTGTTTAAAAAAATTCATAGGTGAAGCCGGACAATGGTCCCTTATTCGGGTTAATACCTCTAAGGGCTCAGAAGCAGAAACTACTTTCTCTCTTGATGGTGCCATCATTATTGAAAGAGTCAAACAAACTGGTATTTGTTTGGTTAAGTGTGTATAATTGTAAATCATGTTATCTAAATTCATGTTTAATTGTTGTTTGTTTTTTGTTTTTCAGGCTTGAGACTTATTGGATGGGAAGAATAGGGGGTCAAAAGGTTTTTTAAGATCGGAAAAGAGATGTCTTTCATGAGATACTACTAATTTATTGTCAATTACAAAGGCCGTAAACTTATGTTGTGGTAAATTAAAATATTACTTGATGTATTATATTGATTAGGATATTCACTGATCCGTGTGTGAACATTAATTGAGATTTCAATCTTACATAACTGATTACTGAAAATCGTTTCTACATTTAACTTTTTCAGTGGTATAAAAAAAATAGTTTCACGGTGTTACACTTTGTTTTGGACATTAGTCGTATTATAGGTTATACCAACTACTATGAGGTTTAGACATTCATCAAAATATTATACATAGACTATAAAACAGTTTCATCTAACACCAACCAGTATCAGTTTCTATTGATATTCATCCAACCCTTCGTGTACAAATAGTGATATTGCTGAACCTATAGAATGAAACAAGTGATTTGCAGATACTTAACGAGCTTTTTTTTGGGCAGGATCATCAAATGGTATCAGTGCTGAAACTGCACGTGTACTTGCGATGTGTGGATTTCAAGTAGCCATTGCAGTGAGGAATATGGCTGCATGTGCGGTCGTAAAAGAAACAATAGAAATGAAAACACATTCCACCAAAATATATTCTATTGGATTTAGATCTTAGCTTTATGGGCATCAGTGAGAAAATTGTTGGAATCTTGCAACAATGAACAACAACGTTAGATGTATCAGA
>JAJJMC010008370.1:7113886-7215121 GCA_023531435.1 Papaver californicum | reverse complement strand
ATAAGTTAGCCCATGTATTGTTTGCATAGCCCATTCCACCCTAAGTGCATCCTTCTCTAGAATACCCAATGTGAGAATAAACTAAAGAGTTTCATTCACTCAAAGAAATGAGTGAGCATCCAAGACAAAAACCATTTAGTTAAAAACTCATTTTCTCCAACAAAAATTTGTTGCCGAATTCAAGGCCTTGAGTCTTCCACTGAACATCCTTATGTAAGACTCTTCAGAATCCGATAAGATTTTTTATCCATATTCTTTGCCAGTTTCAGTTTTATATTTGCAAAAGGTGAAGCTTATGCAGGCATGTGTTGTCTAACTGAACCTCAGTGTCTTGCTTGTTGTTTAAGCATATCTTCAGAGGTAGATAACGTTTTCTAATCGTTTTCATTCTTCGTCGATATACTGCATAAAACCTTAATTTTCCAGTTCACACCTAACATGTTGATGTCTAACTGAAACTCAGTGTCTTGCTTGTGGTATTGCTAATTATTCAGCTAATAGCTTGTAGAAGGACGTTCAACCTAGGCTACGTTATCATAACATTTCTGTCATTTGAACTAAATGTACAGGTCAACCTCGTAGGCATTTGCTTACAACGGGTTGGAGTACGTTTGTCACTTCTAAGAGATTGGTTGCGGGAGATGCTTTTGTCTTCTTGAGGTACGGAAGCTGTAGCAGCTTTGGTTGTTGATTTTGTTTTCACTTTTCCCATTCAAGGATTTGCAAGCTCTACGGTGTAGATAGTAATAAAGTATGCATGTCTAGGGGAGAGAGTGGAGAATTGCGTCAAGTTGTTAGGCGTCTTGCTCGCCAACAAAGCACCATGCCGACATCTGTCATTTCCAGCCAGAGCATGCATCTCGGAGTTCTTGCTACAGCATCTCATGCTGTAGCGACAGAAACCTTTTTTATTGTTTACTATAAACCGAGGTTTGAAATGTTCCTTATATGAGTTATATCCTTCTTAATGAGCTAGGTGGGAGCCATTTATTTGTCCCATTGGATCCCATCCATTTTATTGATTTCATTGTGTTGCTCAGGACAAGTCAGTTCATTGTTAGCTTAAACAACTACTTGGAGGCTGTGAATAATAAATTTCCTGTTGGGATGAGGTTCAAGATGAGATTTGAAGGAGAAGATTCTCCAGAAAGAAGGTATGGATGTCTGTCAGTGTTGTTTGGTAGGATTATTTTGTTTCTTCTCTTACTACATATTTTTGTTCATCTCATCGGATCAGGTTTACTGGTACAATAATTGGGGTTGGAAAGATTTCTCCCCAGTGGGAAGATTCTAAATGGAGATCATTAAAAGTTAGTCTCTCCCTCCCTTACTCCCTCCCCGTGCAACTTTACTCGGTGTCTGATGTTGCTTGTAGTCTCAAATTCAGGTTCAATGGGATGAAACAGCTCCCATTCAAAGACCAGATAGAGTTCACCATGGGAGATCGAACCCTTTGTTCCAACTGCACCTCCTCAAGCTTGATTCAGCCTGCAGAAATAAAGAACAAAAGTACCCGGACATCTGTTGATCTCCCAGTACTCGGTAAAACTGAAATACTGATCTCAGTCTCTGGTGTATCTAACATGCTATTTGCATACATTTTAACTATCCTCCTTTCCTTTTGCTCAAGTGTAGATATTACTAGGTCCATGACTTCAACTTTTTGGTACCCTGGGTCAACCCAGACCCAGGAAGCAACTATATTCACTGGGTCAGAAGTTCAGAACAATGAAACCCAATTTCTCTGGTCTGCTATGCAGAAGGAATTGAAGGGCAATGGTAACAGCATCAACAGTTATAACTCAAGGGCAAGGCAAGAAGATGGATGAGCAACTTCACCACTTGGAAATGTTTCCTTGAGTTTATTTCAAGATTCAGGTAAAGTTAGTAATTCACTTGACAAGTGGCCAGCTCTTTCCAGTTATTCATTGCAAGATAAATTATCAAAGCCCAACAATTGCCTTACACGGGATATCGTGGAGAAGGCAAAGATACCTGAAACCCCTAGTGGGTGCCGATTGTTTGGGATTGAATTGGTCAATCACTCAAGTAACCCAGTTTCTGCCGAGAACATTTCTGCAAACCCTACTGCCACCATTGAGGCGACTCCACCCACCACTCTATCTGGAGCTGATTCTGAACAGCTCTCAGGGCTTTCGAAGAATTCTAAGGATTCCAAGGAACTGAAACCAATTTTATTACAGACTTCACCACATGAAATACAGAGTAAGGGCGGCTCTACTACTACGAGAAGTCGAACTAAGGTATGAGATCAAGCAACTGAGTTTCAGCTGGTTTCAGTTATGGAGTAGAAAACTGTAAACCTTCAAAACTGATCATTCCATCTCGTCTCAACCATTTTCATGGTCGAAATTAAGATGGGTGGATCTTGGGAAAGGAGGCAGTAGTTCTCATTATGGATTCGTTAAAACAGTCATATTGAGTATAAAACCATAATAACCTCTCTTTTTTCTTTTGCGTGAGAAGGTACACATGCAAGGTATTGCTGTCGGTCGCGCTGTTGACTTAACTATTTTGGAAGGATATGATGACCTAATAAATGAGTTGGAGAAGATGTTCGAAATAAAAGGAGAGCTTCGTCCCCGAAATAAGTGGGAAGTTGCTTTCACTGATGATGATGGGGATATGATGCAGGTCGGAGATGATCATTGGCCGTAATTATCCTTATAAACTGAATATTATTCAATTTTTCATATTCAAATAAATATTCATTTCCTCTCTTTCTATCCCTCCAGACATAATGATTCGCTAGAAATTTGATAATGGTTTCTTGCAGGGATTTTTGTAAGATTGTGAAGAAGATCTTTATATATTCAAACCAAGACGTGAAGAAAGTTCCTGCAGGGTCACCATCTTTGGAGGGTGGCGGTAATGCTATCAGCGTAGATTCAGAACTTAAACCTGACAAGTATGAAGAATTTAGTAGGTGCCGTTTCTTCTTTTCATGTTGCAAAGGAGGGTTTAACTGTTGCAAAAGAGGACTGGTGATAAGGCTTATTATTAGCTCAATTTTTTTAGAGCTTAATATTTAGGGAAGAAAAAAAGTTGTAAGGGGCAAATTTGGAACTATGAAAATTAGTTTGGGTTGCTAAAAAGAAGACTTGGCATGTCCATGTTCAAGGGAAACAACAAGAGTAGGATTGAAGGAATTTTTTTTTCAATACATGTATGGGTGGTGGGTTCTTTTTTAATCGGCTTTCTTTTTACAGAGAAGTGTAAATATGGCGTGCTTTTGGCATTGGTCCTTTTGGATTTATTGTGAGTGCTTTGCTTATACTTTCCTCTCATTATCCTACTAATTTGTTTTGAAGCATTTACAACCTTCGAAAGAGGAATTAATGGGATGATTAGGAATCTTTGGATATTGTATTAGGAAACAAAAGATAGTTAAGCAGTGGGTGGGATCTTAGACTAATTGATTAAAAGAAAGATTAGTTGGAGTTATGGTGGTCTATGGATTCTTTATTTTTGTTTATTTGGGTGATTGTTGTGCTTCGTCACTTTATGGTTGTAAAGAATCTAATGTTGAACTTTATATAGCGGGGTCACTTGTTGAGAACAATGAGAAGCATTTTCGTTTCTGCTTGTTCTAAGGTCTAGAGTCGTCCTGTACTTTTGAAGGGATCTGTTTGAGAGAAAAAGAGAAGTCACTCTGTTCACTTTTTGGCCGAAAAAGTGTTTGCGGATCACTTGAAATGACAGAAGTTGTTTTCAGAAAGTTTTTGTCAAAGAAACTAAAAAAGAGATAACGTACGATGGCTATTGGAAAAAAACAAAAACTGTTTTGAGGTATATTCCCTCTTTATCATTTTAGACAAAGTTTTAGGTAAGACGGGTGTTGTAACTTGTAAGGCCAAGTTCTATGAATCTGGGCAAATAATCTAATTTACCATGTCAGGTGGCAGCGTAAATTAGTTGTGTCACTATGGGAAATATAGTAAACTTTTCTGTTGACGAAGCCTTTGTCGCTAACTACTAAAACTCCACCGTTCGGTAGACATTAGGTCGTTGATGGTTACTTTTAGACAAAGATCAAATTCATGCTAAATAACTAAAATTTTGCACAACTGTGTATATACCCAGTAATTTCATCAACTCACACCACTCTTTACACAAATTTCATACTCTCTACCTATTTCTAAAATAAATTCATAGATTTTTTAATTTATTTTACTTTTAATTTTACAATCGACAAATTCTTTTGATGAAGAGGTTAAAATTTTTATGGATCGTTATTATGTTCGGGCGTTGCGACAACTGGATGATGAGTTAGATGAAGATAAAGAACTGAATACTAGCATATTCATCGGGGCAGAAAGAGCTCCTGAGCCAAGAAAAATATTCACAAGAAGATATACGTTTCGGGTGTGGGATGAGTTTCACCAGAAGATGATCACGATTATTTCAATGTCAATTGTGTGTTCTCTGATCAAGATTTCTACCGTGGATTCTGCATGCCCTGACACTTGCTGATAAATATTATTGAAGAGTTTTTCCAGGTACAACATGAATTTAATCATCAGTTTGATGCACTGAATATTAGAGGTCATAGTCCAGAACAAAATGTTACCTCGGCCGTAAGGATTCTAGGTTACGTTCTTCCAGCGATTTTAATGATTAGTATCTTCTAATGGGAAAAACGACTTCATATAAGTATCTTTCATTGTTTTGTAAAACTATGATTAATCATTTTGGTCCAGCGTATATAGGAAAACAACAAGGCAAATGTTAAAGAAATATTAAAGCAAAACCTAGATTGGGGCTTTACAAGAATGCTAGTTAGTCTAGAATACATGCAGGGTGTGGCAGGGATGTCCTGTTTATTGTTCCGGTCAATGTAAGTCATTACCCAAAACCAACTATTATTTTGGAAGCTGTCGCTATATATAATTGTTGGATATAACTTTTTTTTTTTGGGTCTGCCGAGTTCAACAAATAATATAAATATTTTATAAAAATCTCCTTTGTTTGAAGACCTCAAGTATAGAATTAGCCCCAGTGTAAGTTTCAATATCAATGAGAATCAATACACTCACGGGTATTATCTTGCAGATAGAATATATCCTAAATGATCTACCTTAGTTCAAGCATACCATCATACCCCCCATAGGCGATACATGTCACTCAATGAAGTATTTGAACACGCATCAAATGGATTTGAGGAAGGATGTGGAATGAGCTTTTGGAATTCTAAAGCGGAAGTTCGTTGTCATATACCGTGGTTTAAGTGCCAGTGAAATGCATAAGATTATACCGACGTGCATAATTATGTATAACATGGTAATTCAGGAAACCCGACATTACAAGAATTAAACTAACCATGCTGATGAAGAATTGAGACTTGAGGTTCGACCAGAAAGAGGGTTATTGATAGGTGCTTAATTTACATGTTTTTAGTGTCATTTTCATTCTTGCTTTAGCTATAATTCTTGCATATTACTTGCTATTACTTTTGTTTTCTATCTTATGTCTTACATTAAGTGAATCATCCGAAATCAATGGAAATGGTGTTAAAAGAGATCTAAGAAGAGGAAAAGAGTTCATTCCGACATGAAAAGGAGAGGTTAAAGGATGTAAACACAACTTTGAAACAAGAGTTCCAGGAATATTTACGGTTGAGAAATTACCCCAAAACCCAACCGTAAAAGAAGTCGATTTTGAAGACAAATTCCAGGAAGATTTACAGTTGGGTCTAGACTCTCAGACCGAACCGTAAAATTAGTTGAAAATATAGAAAGATTTTTTCCGCCTTGTATAGAATTGAAATACAAGCCAACCCAAAAAGAATGAGGTCAATCAGACATTGTATGAGGGAGTTATGATATAAACGGTGAAATATAAAAAAATATCCAGGAGTAATTACGGTTGGGTTTCTTGGACTCGGACCAACCGTAAATCTGGGGATTTTGGGTGAGATTTTTGTGTCAGAATTTCGGTTGGGTTTATTGGGTTGAACCCAACCGTAACTGGGGTAGTTTGGAACGCGTGTAGGCTTCTAAAATATGGAAAACACGGTCCCAGAAGGATCCAAAACCTAGATTTCGTGGATACTATATAAGGAGACATCCAAGACATTAAGAAGACACCTTTTTACACTTGAACAACAAGGAGAACAAGAATCTAGAGCTTGGAGTTGCGATTGATCATCACGATTTCTAGGGTTTGCTTTATTTGTTTTCTTCTATATTTTCCATGGATTTTGAGAAATCCATGATGAGCTAAACCTTTTATTTTGGTTAAGGATTAAAGTTGATTTCTCAAACATGGTATTTGATTAATATATTAGTTTTGTCTCAATATTTGTTGTTTATGATTCATTGTTTATAACTTTTACATGATTTGAATACTTTTTTGGTTGAGTCCGGAATCAATTTAACTTGTTTTCATCTCTAAAGCTAAATTAGGGTTTTCAATATGAAAAAATTGACGAGTTCTGATTTCGAGTAGTATAAGTGTGATTGTTGCTTGTAGTGATACATCCTAACATTCACATATGAAGCATATCCTTTGTTAAATTGAACTAGTGCATTTTCCACGTTTAATTACATTGATTAACCTTATTTCACTAAACTTAATGTTCATGGGGAATCAAACTCGATTAATGCTTTTTACACGTTGAGTTATTTTCTAGGTAGAATTCATACTCGCATCTTTTTAATGTGTTTGTGATGATTTTCGGAAATAAACGAGATATTCTTGCGATCAAGTGATAGACACATTTATATCTCTTATTTAGTCTCGTACTTGTATTAATAGTCCTCATATTTTGTACTAATAATATGATTTTATGTGTTTTTAGGGTTTTTGGAAGAATAAACTTTTGTGGAGAAAATTGGCTTTAAAAGTGTTAAAAACACCCATACTAAATTGATAAAGGCACCCACAATAAAAGAAGTTATAAAGGCACCCAATCTTTTGAATTCAAATAAAATTGTGGCGAGAAAATTTTCTTCTCAAATCTGTGAGAATCTGATGCGAGAGTTGGAGTATATTTTGGCAAGATTTTGTTTGGTCTTCACTACTAAGAGTGTTAACAGGTTTTTGGAAACTCAAGGATATCCAAAATCTCGTGATTGAAGCAATCAAATCAAGAAAAAAAATCTCTCGGGATATGCTCGATCCTGTAAAATGAAGAGATAAAAGTTCTGTGAGATATTATTTGGGTTCAAAGAGAAGATAATCACGAGTACAACAAAGGGAAGATACAGAATCACCGGGAGAACAAAATCAGGATAAAAAAAATGAGAGATCTGTGGGAATATTTTGAGGATTTGGGGGAGTTATTTCAAGGTATTGATGCTGCAATATAAATAGAGGATCCTAGAGAAGAGTTGTGTGTGTGTGGGGGGGGGGGGTGGGGGTCTGGAGAGTCCAGAATCGCAAATCAGAAATCCAGAAAAATTCTGCTCGTGATCATGATGAAGAAGATGAAGATTCCGTTGCCATAGGGTTGAAGCTTCCGTGGCCAAAAATTTAAAGGTTACGTTGCTAAAGCTTTTAACTTGCAACGTTTATCTTCATTTGCAACATTTAGTTCCGGTGAAACAGCTATCCCTTTGTACCAGTGAGTTTGTAACGTTTATAAACGTTGCAAACCCACTGTTTTCATTATTTTCACTCGTTTTCACTATTTTCAAACACTTTGAGCTATGTACCAAACTTTTGAGGGTGTTTTGAGCAAGATGAGCTAAACCCCATATGCTGAGGTGATGGAGGAAGCCATTGTTTCAATAAAAGTGGTATATTTCTATTTTAATTAATTTTGTAATTTCTTTTATGATTATTTGCCTTGATTAATAATTGATTTAATGATTTTTGTTAAGCAACTGTGATTTCGTTAGATGGTACATATTTTGGCCTAGGTTTTAGATGTTCCATTCTTTTGTTATATAATTGTTATTTTGAAAATTTACTTATTACAATATTTTAGAATCAAATTAAACGTGCATGAGTATTAATTAGTTTGAATCACTTTAATTGGTTAGTGGTGAAATCCATAATCTCAGTATTTATTAATATTATTTTCATATTTTTTTTTGTATATTTTTAGTTTAAAATTAATTTATTAAATCTAAATTCAAATCTTCACAAGTTCGAGCGAACGATACTTTTCTTACCACTATTACAAAACACATCAATTTTTGGCGCCGCCGACGCGGACTTGTTTTTAGATTAATTAGTTTAGTTAGATTTTTATTTTATTTATTTTTATTTGTTCTATTTTACGTTTTTGGGTATTTTCTTTGTATTACAGGTTTTGGATCAAAAAAAAATTGGAGCTAAGGATTATATTGATTGATTAAAGACTTGGAGTCAAAGACAAAGCGAAAAGAACGGAAAAAGAAGACAAGATTTTTCTTTTAGTTAATTTTTTTATTTTTTTTATGGTTTTTATTTTTCTTCTTAGAAAATTGTATTAAGAAATTATTATTATTATTGTAATTATTTTAGGTATTTTTTATATCTTTTTTTCTTATTTTTGGACTTTGGACTTTGAACTTTTGAACTTTCTTATCAATTTTTAAACCCTACGGAACGGTATTAAATATAAATTGCACAGGGAAGGACGACAATTACGATATTGTCTCGGCCCCTCCGGTTCGTACACTGACATAGGAGTCGGTGGCCTGAGTCGACTTCAACGGTTCATCTCCCGTCTGGTACGTGAGGTAAGACTCGATCAACCCAAAAATCCCTTGTCAGTGGGTTTTATGTATTCCTTCGTAATGCATATATGTTGAGGACTTGAATACGGATTTATTTTCTAGTAAAGGGCAAGGACTGGCCATATAAGATAAGGACTCAGATTTCATCATTATTTCCTTCTTGCCCGACTTAGGAACACGTTACCTAACGCGAACCTAATCCTTAAAATTTGACTAGAAAGAAGTATGGTATAATTATACTTTCTGAGAATATCGAGAATGGAACAACAAATCTCACAACTCAATATTTTTCACAAAGATCAACAATGCCATTGGTGGATGAATGTCTAGTAAAGGATCTTTTGGTGTACATATCCCAACATGTGTTGAATGTAATGAAGACAGACCTAATAGAGGTGATTGTCGAGCAAATTTCGGGTGGGGTGGGGGGTGGGGGGGATTCTTCAACTGACATAGGAAATAGAAGAATTTCACAACATACTGAACTCAATTCTACCAGATATAGTGCACTATCCATACCAAGTGAATTTCAATAGAATTTTGGAGCAACCCAACAAAATATTGAGACCGATCAAACTTTCAAGGTCCAATTGGAATCACCAAGAGTTAGCAATATTTCTAATATAAGGGAGGAAAAAGGTAGAATACGACACAAAGACGTGGTTAAATTTAGAAGTCATAATGGATCCAATGGCGAAGAATCCATCCCTAATAAAAACCCCAAAAGGACTTTGGAAATTCGAGATTGAGATATGTACCATATTTGATTTGGATGTGAACAACCAAAGCATGTTCAAGACAACAAGAAAAATGGTGCAAGTAATATAAAGAAAGTTGGAGATAGATATTATTAATTTTTGATTGGCGGAATAGGTTCAACAATGATAATTATGATCATATGGTTATTCTTGTTAATCTGGATCCTAAAAATAGATATAAACCTATGCCATTTAGGTTTGAAGCCATTTGGGGTGCTGATTCTAGTACTCTGATTTGTAGAATTTTTTTGGTCAAAGCATGTTGGTAGTTCTGTTAGAGCAACTGCAGCGGTTGGACCAGACCATCGACCAAATACCAAATCTGTTTGGTCGTTTAAAAAAAAAAACGCAACGAGAACATGAGTAAATATGATATTACGCTGTTGTAAATAAGCGTTAATTATCAAACGCTGTACTAAAGTAACGTATATTACACAGACGTTTAACTGTATAAGCGTTATGTTTTTGACGTTCATTTAGGTTAGCGTTTATAATATACGTTGCTGTAGTGAAGCGTTATATATTCAAAACGTCACTTTACTAAAGCGTTACCTAAACGTTACCTAAACGTTACCATACTGAAGCGTTTTGATATAAAACATAGAAAAACGTCCTAGTAAAGTAGCGTCAAAACTCAAACGCTCTTCTAAACAGCATTTCAAAAAAAAACGCCCACATATAGCAACGTTTGTTAGTCTAAACGTTGGTGCAGAGGACCGTTACTTTTGAAAACGCTGTTTTAATACGACGTTTCAAAAACGCTGTTCTTAATAAACGTTTAATACGACGTTTCAAAAACGCTGTTTTAGTACAACGTTTCAAGAACAACCACTTCAGAAACGCTGTTTCAATACGACGTTTTAAAAAGAACGGTTCAAAAACGCTCTTTTATTACAACGTTCCAAAAACGCTGTTCTTAATAAACGTTTTGGTAGACGTTTTTCAGTAATGACGTTTGTTTTTTTAAACGTCCTCGTATAATGACGTTTTCCCAAAACGTTGTTTTACATTGGCGTCAGACTATATCTGTTTTGGACCATTTTCTTGACTAAACATGATCGAATACTGTTCACTTTTTGGACCAAATACTACATTTACTCGTCCGTTGCGGCTCACAAAATCGGACCAAAGACCATTTCTGGTGTTTACTCTTTGGTCTGATCGTCCACTGCAGTTGCTCTTAGTGACCATTTTTTAGATAATATCTCTAAGATTCAGGTAAAATCAAAAAATAGAATAAGAGGTTTTTGGAACATTTATTCTCAGATTGAGTTGGCCCATGAACAACTTAGGTTGGCTCAAAATGAGTTTGATAACCGACCTTCTGATTTCGTTAAACGAAAGTTGAGCATTTATCTTGTGGAATGTTTTAAAATCCACAAGCTTGATGAGATTTTTTTGAGACAAAAATCCAAAATCTTTTGGCAAGAAAAATTATTTTAAGTTCTTTTCATTCACAATTATAAATAAGAATATAGTGATAAGAAGAGTTCGATCCACATGGAGATATGGGTTGTTAGTTGTATTTGAAAACTTATGGAAATTGGGGGGATTTTGTTGTTTGAAAATAATTGAAATTAAAGAAAACTAAATTGAAAATGTTTAAGAAAATATCAGAAGAAAATAGTTGGTTAAGGAATTCGCCGTCCATCACTACACATGTTATTCAATTAAGCATCAATATTATCATCACTTTCTCATGTTACCAATAACCCTAAAGTATCCCCAATCGGTGTCAACACTTCGTTACGTCTCCAAAAATCAACAAATTTTGCAATCGCTAATAACTGAATTCTTTTTCAACAAATAACCTAATTCTTTATCACTAAGAGATTCAATTTGAGAAAAACTTTAAATTCTATGAGATAGGTTATTCATAGATAATATAAACACAATCGTGGTAAAAATACCTAAGACTCCTAATTAGCTATAGAGAAGTTATTAATATATTTAATTCATGACTTAAATATGAGAAATAACTAATCGTATTACATGAACACAATCATGTAATTATTATGCGTAGTAAAACATGAGCGATAAATACGAGAATGAATGAATAAAATCAATACATTAATCAAAATAACATGTTTGTGACTTTAGGTTATATCCCTAACCAATATAAAAAAGTTTAACTACTCATAATTTTATTAAAAATTATGAAAAATATTAAAGAGAATAGATGAATCAAACCGAAGAGGTGGGAGAAACAATCCCAAACTCCAGCGTAACCCTTGGATTCTCCATGTATAGAATAACCTCCGTATTATTTTTCTGCCTCCAAACTTCTTTCTCTGCCTCCAAACTTCTTTCTCTGCTTCCTTCTTTCTCTGCCTGAAGGTATATGTGAAGTTATTCACAGCTACCCTTTTATAGAGAGGTAATGACCGCCTCACCTAGAGTTTAAGCTAAAGTAGGAATCCTAAGCGTTATCACACCGACTAACAACTTTCCTAAACTCAGCAAGACTCTATCTTCTCCACCGTTTAATCTACTCCGGTCACCTGAATTGAATGATAGTAACCTCTTTTCTCTAGCTATTTTTCCAGACTCAAACTTTGTCAATCTTTATCTTCTAACCTTTGCAGAAACTCAACATCAGGTTCACGACAGTTCTCTTAGCGCAAAACTCTGACCAAGGTTTCCTGATTTTCTTAAACTCTCTCTTTTCATCAATGACAGCTATCAACTTCTCAATCCAAGAAAACCCATTAAACCATTAGTTAGAATCATCATTCAGTCATTCCCTAGACTGTCAGTCTCGAGTTATTCTTTGCTCTTTCCATTAACGACAGTCGGCAAGTTCTACTTCAACCATTAATAACAACAGAACATCATTCTCGTCCGTTATTAACTGCCATGATCATCACCACGAACCATCTACAAACTCGAGATTATTCATTACTACCACATACTGCCAGTCTCTCTTTCTCTTGATCATCACAGTATCTCATCAATTCAATCGAGTTCATCACTGCCAGAAACCTAAAATCAAACTCTCGTTGTGAACTGTTTACTTTGGAAAGAAGAAGACGAAGTGTCCTTCTTAATCATTATAGGCGCCTTTATGAATATTCAAAACCTGGCATCCCTGAGCAAATGAGCAGGTGCCTTTAACAATTGAATCTCAGCTGCCTCTTAGCGTACGATATAGTGCCAATAGTGGTTTCCTTGAAATAACTATTTTACCTTTAGTTCTCGTTTTGCTCATAACTTCTTCATACGAAGTCGGAATGACTTCATTCTTTCGTCGTTGACTTCGTAATTTAATTATCTAAAAGTTGGTAACTAGAAATCCTGGATTTGAATAAGTTCTACTGGGTATTTGGAAATTCTTCCCTTGTAATGATCCATTTCTACTTCTTTCGGAGATGTAACCTAACAAAAGACATAAACTATAAAAGCAATAATAATACAAAGTAATCCATATAAAAATCTAGCAAATAAGTGTACAAAAATGATACTTAAAATATGTAAATTGTGCACTTATCAAACAAGCTTGAGGAGATTTTTTTGAGATAAAAGCCCAAAATATATTGGTTTAAAGAGGGTGATCTGAACACGAAATTCTTGCATACTGCACTAAGATTATAAGAAAAGCAAAAAATATAATGATGTTTAAAAATGACAGAGATACTCATATTGTGAATTATTTTAGTTATCTGTATAACTCTTTTAACTCTATTCTTGGTTATAGTGAAGTAAGTGCTTTGTTTTCTCCTATGGTTACTGTTGAAGACAATGCTCATCTAAGTAGAATTGTTGGTATTGATGAAATCAAATTTGCCATGCACCAGTTAGGCTCTCTTAAGGCACTCGGGCCTGATAGTCTTCAAGGTATCTTTTACACAAAATATTGGAAGCATGTTGGTCCTTGTATTGTTGTTTTGGTTAAGGATTCTTTTGCTAATGGTCATTTAGATGCTAGAATTAACACGACTTTCATTGCTCTTATTCCCGAAATTAAAAATCCTATTAGTATCAAAGAATACATACCTATTAGTTTTTATAACTTTAGTATGAAGATTATTACTAAAATCATCACTAATAGATTAAGACATATTATTAATAAGATTGTGTCCCATAACCAACATGCTTTCATATTTGTTAAATCTCGGTATGACCCAGCTATTATTTCTAACAAAATCATTCCTTTAAGTCCAAAAAAGGCTCTGAAGGATGGATGACATAAGTTGCATTTTGATAATATATATGATAGGATAATGTGACGGCCCAAAAATTACGACTTCTACTGGTCCTGATTTGACCTGATAGGTCGGACCCAACCTAACTAGCAAGACCGAATTCCCAAGACTTCTCTATGGAATTGGATATAATTTATTATTTTTAAAAGAATTTAAAATAAAGAAACTTTTAAAGCTTATATTAATCTTATTCTCAACAAATTTCACAAAGGAGATTGTCCATAAAATAAACATACTCAATTTTCTTAAGAGTACTAAATTGTAGCAATGTCTCGTAAAAATAATAATAGAAACTAAAAATAAATAATATATTTATAATTCATAAAAATAACCACCTAACACCCTCATATTATCATATAGTAGTTGTTCCGCAAAGTACTAACATTTGTTCCTATGATGTAAGCTCCTAAGTATTATTGTGCTAATTGTTACTCGAACTCCGTATGAAAAGAAAAAAAAAGGGGGTGAGCAACCACATGTCATTAGGTAATGCTTAAAAATAATAAGTGCGTCGGATTAAACCATGCAACAGATTAAAAGTAATTAAACCAATGAAATACAAAATTTGCAGTACTTACTTACACCATCCAAATATCACTGAAAAAAATATTTTTATCTAGGTTTCTAATCTATTTGTGAGGGTAATTCCGGATACCACCCAACCGTTTTCTGAACGGTCTTTCGAGAAAACATCAGTTGTCCTGGATTTTTTGAGATTCCACCAATCTTTTTTTTTTTCTCCAAAACTACTTAATCAATGTAAATCCCATTCACCAATGCAGTAAATTATATCACAATCCAAAGATCAATTCCAGTCACCAATGTATTTAAATCATATTCGAAGTCCAGATTCAATAATAATGCATTAACAGAAACTCGCATAATCATATAAGAGACACACGCATATATTTAGACGTTTGCAGAAAATCCAGAAAGCATCCATCTATGCACATAACAATTAGATAAAATAATGATCGTGAATAATGACGAAACCGTAATAAAAAAATTATTTGACATAGTAAAAATATTTGTACCGGGAAGAAAAAAAAGGACAAACCTAATAAATTAAAGAAAAATAATTTGGGTTTGATCAACCCCAGCATAAACAAAACATTTATAAAGGATAAATTAGAAAAAAGAGGCATATAAAAATAAGTTGAAACAGAGATTTTGAAGCCAATTTTAGTTCTTTAACAAGAAAGGCACCAGAAAAAAAAAGTTTAGTAGGTGACATTGAACAATAACATCCAAAAGATGACAATAACAAAATATATGGACTACAAGCACATGAGTAATGTGAAACTAAATGACAATAATTACTGCTTTATCCGTAAAGACCATTTGAAACCATAACTCGATCGAGTGAGAAAAGAATTTAAGTTGTCCACTTTTCCATAATTAAAATAATTTTAAATAAAAAAAATGCCATCAACCAAAATCTAGCCAGGTTTAATATCAAAGAAAAGACGGGCTTACAACAGTGGAGTAACATTTTGAATGAGAAACTTAATCAGTTTATTATAAAATCCATAGACAGCATCACTTAAAATTTGAAAATCTCTTTTAGTTTGTTATATTGTCAAATCAAATGATAGATAGAAAAATAGGTGTATAGGTAGGTTAAGGAAAAAACATAAAGAAATAGAGGAGTGAGTTAGTAAGGAAAATCAGACAATTCTCTTTCTTTTAATTTTGGTTATGAACATAAAAGAAAAAGGTGAGGTGTTCACATTCAGGTCAGACAAAAACACAACCCATTCCAAAAACAAGTTTTAAGATTATTAAAAATAAAGTTTAAGATTTTATGCCGTCAAAACACGTATCCCAATACTAATACTTATTAGAAAATAACCATGTATGTTATCAGTAATCAAATCAAATTCGTAAGGATAAATAATGCCAAAATCGGTTTTGATATTAAGTAGAAGTTCCTACCTTATATAGTTTTCCAAAAAATTTGATGCAAGTATAACATTTTTTTCCAAGAATAATAAATCAGATGTTTTTATTTGTTTTCATGTATAGATAAAACCATGCAGGTACAGAAAGTGATGGGTTTTAGTTTTTTTGGTTGTTTTAAAAGAAAATTCAAAGAGAGAATGAGGCGAAAGTGGTGACTAACTTTTATTTTTCTTTCTCTCTTTTGTTGTTTAATAAAAATAGAAGAAATAACCAGAAAAATACAGAAAGATAAGGGGAAAAAAGGCCGAAGTTAGGGTTTATTAGTTTTTTAATTAGTTGGGTAGAAAAATTGAATAAAAAAGAGAAAATCAATTTTATTCAAAACTTTTTATTTGATACATATTGCTTTTTAAAAACCTAACTTAGTTTTTAGTTATCAACCTTAATAATGATAAAGGACAACAAGCATTGATAAGGGACAAATTCAAAGACATTCTTATTTCTAACCATCCCACTAACGAAGACTAGTCAAATCCTTATGCACAACTTACACCATCAAAAATCATCTTTATTATTTTATCTTTTTGGTAACCATAAATATATTCAAACTAAATATTTATTCTTTAAAAATTAAGTTTTAGATTAAAATCCGAACAAAATAATACAATGGGTTTTAGACGCGAAAATCAAATAATAACAAAAATACGGGGTTTCATATTATTAATCCCTTAAAAGAATTTCGTTCTTAAATTCAAAAACAAAAAATATCGGGTTTTATAGACAAGCTGGGTTTTCTTGAGAAAATTTCTTATTGTAATGGTTTTGATCAATAAGCCATTGGTTGGATTATGAAATGTAAGACTACTGTCTTTCCAAGTGTTAATAAATGGATCTCGTTGTTCTAGTTTTACTCCTGCAAATGGGTTAAGACAAAGGGACCCTTTGTTCCCTTTTATTTTTATCCCTTCCTTGAATCTCTTACTAGGCTTATTAATAGTGTATTGAGCATAAGTTAATCTCTGGTTTTACTATTGCTAAAGGTTCCCCCAAATTATTCGTTCTCTATTTGCCGATGATAGTACTTTTTTTTAAAGACCAATCATAAAAATACAATTAATCTTAAAAAGATCTTGGATAAGTTATGTTCTTGGACAGGTCAAAGAATTAATGACAAAAAATCAACCCTGCTTACTTCTGCTAATCTTGGTAGGAGCTTCTCCAAAGGCATGTCAAATGCTTTTAAATCCCATGTAGCTATCAATCCTGGTAAGTGTTTAGGTATTCCTTTACAATGGGTATGATACGTGAAAACACCTTTTCTGACCTTGTTGATAAAGTGAGTAATAAAATCCAAGGATTGAAATCTAAGAATCTTAATATTGATGGTAGACACGCTTATTTAGGTGCCTGCATTAATCCAATTACTTATCATGTTATGTCTATGGTTTACCTCCTTAAAAGTCTCTTTAATAAGCTTGATAGGTATAAAAAAAACTACTTCTGGAGGAGGGGGTGGGATATAAAATGGTCTACAATTTGTAAGCCTTTAGACTTTGCGGAGGCTAACATTAGAGATTTGGATCTCAACAATCTTTCTCTCATTACAAAAGTGGATAGGAAGGTGTATATATTTGAACCTAATAGTGTTATGGATAGACTTCTTAAGGATAAATACTACAACGCTAAGGATTCATGGAAAACATGCTGCAAGTCTAAAGCTTGTGTAGGATAGAGGAGTATAATAAAGGGTAGAAATACAATTTGAGAGTGCTTTCAAGGGAGTATATGGGATGGCATTAGTGTTGACTTATGGAGAGATCCTTGGATAGGTAATAGTTTTATTGCCACTTTAGCTAATTTAGATGTTTGTGTCTTACCCAAAGAGACAGTCAGTTCTTACATTGATAATGCTTTTCATGATTGGGATTCTACTAATCTAGATGGTTGTGTATCTCAGGATAGCATAACTTCTATGAAAGTTATTCCCATAACTGATGTGCCTAATAACAATGACAAAACAATCTGGTCTGCCAGCAACACTGTTATGTTATTGTCAAGGATGCTTACAGGTTTTTTCTAATGAAAATATGGTGATCAATCTTCTAATAAGAACTTGAGATTTCTTTGGAATCTCAAATGCGCTAATAAATATAAATTCTTTATGTGGCAGTTGTGTCACAATAAGATGAATGTTAATGAATCTCTTTATCATAAAAGATTATCCTGTTTGTCTTCTTTGTAACATGAACTTGGAAACTTGTATTCACCTATTTTTTGGTGTGACTTGGTTGTTCCAATTTGGAAAAAGATTAGAGATTGGACTGGTATGCAGTTTGATCTGGAATTTTTTTCTTCCATTTTTCTTAAGTTATTATGCCTTCAATGCTTCTATTAATGTTTTAAGATGGCAGGATATCCATCCTTTTATTTTTAGGGGCATTTGGGTTTACATGAACAAGTATATTCATAAGAAGGTTAAATTCCATGGCCTATGTGTTTTATCTAAAGCTATAAGAATGGAAAGATAATATCAACAAATTAATGGTGATAAGGATTTTCAAAGAGAGAGTAGGCAGAAAATTTACATTGCACGTCATGCTCCAAGTAGTAGCTTTCTTAAACTTAATAATGATGGATCTTTTATTGCTGGTGGTTATGTAGGCATTGGAGGGATCATTAGGGACGATTATGGAGCCTTTGTTCTTGTTATGGCAAGAAACTTTTCAAGAACAACAACACTGTTGTTGAAGTCTAGGCAGTCAGAGATGGCTGCATCTGAATGTTAAGTTGGGAATACTTTGTATAAAAGTGGAAAGTGATTCTAGCTATGCTATCCAGCTGTGTCAAGATGAAGCTCAACCTCATTTGGATACTTATGGACTCACCAAGGAAATTGGACGACTCAAAAGCCATTTTAGTCAAGTGAAATTAGATCAAAGTTACAGAAAGGCCAATAATGTTATTGATAAATTGAAGATAACCGGTGATTTTAGAGAGCATGAAGGAGTTTGATTGAAAATCTTCCAAGTTTTTTAGTTTATTTATTTCAAAAAAAATAAAATATTATTAACTTTTATCAAGTTTGACGTTGGTAATGCATGTCGTGATGGTAAATAGAGGTGGAAAAAAAGGTCCTGTTCGCGTAATAAAATAACTAAAAGTAGCTTGAAAATTGATGCAATCTTAAGAAGTCGTGTTAACTTATTCTTACCTTACCGAACAAAATTCTGAATATGATCGTTTCAAATTGTTTAAAAAAAATATTTTTATTTTGATCATGCTTTTAATAACTACTTAGAAATGACATTTAAAATCAGTAAAATTTAAACTCTAAACTCATTAATTTTTTATAATTAATTTTTTATTTTAACCTTGTTATTTTATAAAAAACGAATAGTATCCTAAAGTATTTCCTTCTGTACGTATGTTATGTTTCAAATTTAAAATTTTCTCTGTTTTCATATAAAACATGGATATATATTATAGTCTTTAAAGATAAAAATAAATATTTGTAATAACACTAATAAAAATCCTATATGATAGAAGTAATAAATGATCATTATTATTTATGTTTATACAAACATTATTAGAATAAAAATATATTATTTTATTACATTAATATTTTCTTAAATATGTCTATTTTCATCGTTAGATATAGCACAACACTTTAATATGACAATTTATCTAACAAATTTCATACGAAACATCGATATGTAATTATTGTTGCTGCTCTTAAGTATTCCTTTACATGCTCTTTGTAAAGGAAATATATATTACACTGCTATTTTCTTCTTATTTTCATTTTTACTTCTCTGTGAATATAAGTTCCATCTTTAGAAACATTATCTCTGTGCAAAAATATTTAGGAATTTTGACCGAATTTGATTTAATCACCTGATATGGTTGATTAGAAATGATCTCAGCTAATATTAAAAGAAAATATTATACAATGGCCATCACTGAATACTAATAATACACAGATTGTGCAATCAGGTCGTGGTTTATAAGCCCAAGTGTGTCACTATCATATAACAAAAAACCCAACAAAACAAAAAGTTAACAAAAACCCAGTTTGTTAACAACTCTCTAAACTACCCTTCACCCACTTCACCCACTTTCTACGTTACGAAACTGTCGATCATTCAAATGTTGTTCATCATCTTCATCACATACTCATCTTCATCATTCAACTGTCGATCAATATCATCTTTATCATCAGTAAATCCATAAACCCACTGTTTTCATCAGTAGCTTCATCACCATCATCTGTATCATCTACATAACCAGCTTTCACAACTAGAATCATAATCAGAACAATTTCAACATATTGACGAAACTGTTGTTCATCATCATCAGTAACAATTTCAACCTAACATAAAAAAAAAATCAAAATGGTGAAAAAACAAGACAAAAAGAAAGATCGAAAGATCGAAAAAAAACTTAATAAAATAGTGAAGAAACAAGACCCTACAAAAGGTAAAATCAAAGTTTCATTGTTCTTCAGTGATTATTTATGTTTCAAAATCAACATGCATCAATGATTTTTGGTTTCATGAATGAATTGGCAGTTTTATTTCCTATCATCTGTTAGGTTTAGGTTTCATCTGTTTCGAAATCAATGGTTTCATACTTAGGTTGAAAGATAGAAAGGTTCAATTCCATTTGTTTTCACCCTTATTTATTCACGATTCAATTATGTTCAGTTTCATAAATTTTTATTATATGTTTGAAACCAACTATGTTGGTGTTTTTCACTTAATGTCTGTTTTAGTAAAACCGAAATTGGTTTCATCATTTTCACTGTATGCTTGAAACCAACTCTATTGGTGTTTTTCATTTAATGTCTGTTTTAATGAAACCGAAATTGGTTTCATAAATTTTCACTGTATGTTTGAAACCAACTCTGTTGGTGTTTTTCACTTAATGTCTATTTTAATGAAACCGAAATTGGTTTCATCATTTTCACTGTTGGTGATTGAAAACCAACTCTGTTGGTGTTTTTCACTTAATGTCTATTTTAATGAAACCAAAATTGGTTTCATCATTTTCACTGTTGGTGTTTATGGTTTACTTCTGCTTTAACAGGGAAAAAAATAGAACCGTATAGGTGCTCGTTGCATCATTTGTGTGCAGAGGCACCTGCCATAAAGGCTTTAATATAAAACAAGGGACAACACATGAAGTCCCTTGTTGCTTTTCCATTTTGAATGGATTGGAAACTTGGGTTTGCGTTGGATTGCTGTTGTTTCAATGGAAATAGGCTGTTGAGTTGAGCAAGAAGGAAATAAGTACACGGAAGAATGATCTGTTGCTACCATGGGTTTGAGTTAGAGTTCAAATTGGACTTCAATTTGTATGTTTTTAAAACATCTCAGTTTGTATGTTCAAAGATCTCATTTGATAAAAAAGTTCCATCATTTTCTTGGTTCAATAAAAATTCCAGATGAAAATAAATGATGGAACCAAAAAAGGTTCCATCATTTTCTTGGTTCAATAAAAATTACAGATAAAAAAAAAACGATGGAACCAAAAAAGGTTCCATCATTTTCTTCGTTCAATAAAATTACAGATGAAAAAAAAATGATGGAACCAAACAAGGTTCCATCATTTTTTTCGTTCAATAAAATTACAGATGAAAAAAAACGATGGAACCAAAAAAGGTTCCATCATATCAGAGATGAAAAAAAAACTGAAGTATGTGATAAACTATAAAAACTATTTTGGTTCAAAAAATTAATAAAAGCCTGTAACTCTGACAAACTTAATCTAAAAATAAAAAAAACATGAAACTCCTGCAGCAAATTAAAATGTTTTACTGAAACATATATTAGTCTAAACGAAAACTGAAAATGAATTGTAGTCGAAATGATTTCAAATCTGATGTGCAGGGCATGTCCTTCGGTTATGGGTAGTCAAAACATGGCAGCTACCACAAGTTCTCATCTTCTTATTGGGAACAAAACCTGTATTAGGAATTCTCTTCTTATTTCTTGGACGACCTGGTTGTGGTAGAGCATCAGAACCAAGAACAACAGATTTTGGAGAGACGATCGCAGGTTTTTCAACTGTAGGGACAGGATTATTTGCTTTTGCATACGATTCACGGTAGAATTTTATTGTAAAGTAGAATTTGACATACTTATACGGATCTTCTTCATTTATCATGATACAACGGATAGCGTGGGCACAAGGGAAACCATTAATTCGCCAGCGATTGCAAGAACATGTTCTTCTTTGCAAATCAACCTTTTGTGTTAATGTCGAATGAACTTCAAAAACATATTGCGACGACTTGGTGACATTGTATTCACGATCGTGCATCTTGTTGTTGTAAGCTCAATTTCAAATTCTGGATATAAAGTTTCTCGCCACTTCAATAAGGTTGCACATTCATCAAAACGTACACACATTTGATTCATAAGCTTCACTCTGATTTCATCAACCATGATGGCTATAGGCTTCTCTCTCTCTTCATGGATCCAACTATTGAAACTCTCAGCTATATTCGAACACAACCTACCATAACGACGACTCGGAAAATAAACACTTACCCATTTATCAACAGGAGCTCTAATCAAATAATCTTGTAACTTCTGATTTTTAACCTGCAACAACTTCTCCCAGTTCTCTGAAAATTATGTATGTGTATTAGCATATGCACATTTTTCAAACAGTCCCATCACATAATTATTATAAACCTTATTGGCCTTAGGCAAGTATGTATTGATATTGTTCTTCATATGCCAATAACACAAACAAAAAAAAGTTCCATCATTTTTTTGGTTCAATAAATATTCCAGATGTAAAAAAATGATGGAACCAAAAAAGGTTCCATCATATCAGAGATGAAAAAAATACTGAAGCAAAAAGAATGTTTAAGAAAACTTACCGTCATTATCGGTTAAACCTGTTGCTGCCATGATATGACCAAGGTATTTGCTCTTCAAATGGGCTGTATCAAGGAATAATAAAGGACGACAGTAATTGAATCCACGAATACATGCACCGAAAGAGATAAACAATCTCTGAAATTTTTGAGTCCCATTTTTAACTTCCAAAACAACAAGAGATCCAGGATTGGTTTCAGTCAATTTGTTACTCAAGAGATGGAAGCTTATTAAAAAGAGTAAATACAACAACCAATTGGAGATCAAAATCACAATTGATAATCTTTTGCTGATCACCAACTATATGGAAAATTTCTATAGAAAGAACAGAAAATTGACACCACCTTGAACATATACTAACCTACAAATCAAAAACAGATGCTTGTAGAACAATACGAAACGATAACGTATCGTCTTTGTGAAATATAACCACAAGAACAGATTCCATAATCTACAAGACAAAGTATGAAACCTGAAAAAGTTTCACTAGTATGAATATAAACAACAACAACAATAAATTTTTGAATAAGAACATAAGCAACAAGAACATATTTGTTAATCTACATGACAAAAGTATGAAACCGAAAAAGGTTTCAGTAGTACGAATATCAACAACAACAACATCATAAGAATTTTCAATGGACTTGAATAAGAAGATCAACAAAAAGAAATCATAAAAACAAATAGATCAGAGTTTCATAATCAACATAAACACTAAAATTAAAATTGAATTTTGGTATCAGATGAATGATACAACTAAAACAAAAGCTTGATCCGAATAAGAATATGATCAAATTACCAATATAAACTCGAAAATTAAAACACAAACAAAATTATAAAATCAAAATTACCTGATTGTTGATTGGACTACAAGTAACTTGTGTTCTGTTTTTCGATTAAAACGAGATCTAATGATTTTTTGTCTTCTGATCTTTGATTAAACTAAAACAGAAACGAAATCTGAAGCTTAGTTTTTGTCTTCTGTACTTAGATTAAACTGAAACCAAAACGAGAATTAGGTTTTTGTCTTCTATTCTTCAAGTGAAAACGAGAGCTGTGTTTTTGGAGAAGATTGAGAAGAAGAGAAGATTTAATTTCAGGAATCACGAAGAGAAGAAGAGAAGATTTGATTACAGGAATCGTATCTTGTAGAGGAGAATGAAGAAACACAAAGAGAATAAGAGAAGATTTCAAAAAAAAAATCAGCTAATGAATATGCCTGAAGAACACACGAAGAGAAGAAGAGAATGATTTCCAAAAAAAAATTCCTTTTAAAATGGATATAATATATAAGGAAGGCCAGTTTCGGAAATTTAAAAAGACTAAAAACTAAATTTAATCATTATTAAGGGAAATGGGGTTCTTGAATTTTTTTATTTTCCAAATGATTTTTGTTTATAAAAAATAATATGGGAGGGTTTTTTGTACGGGAAGTTTGTTCACCTTGATTTTTTATACCAAGTTATGTTGTACAATTCAAATATGGGTCAACAAAAAGGAATAAGTTTTAATTGGAAATAATTAATGATGATGGTACAATTGAACATACGGGGGTTCATGGGTTCTCCGTTGACGGTGATGACGATATTGATTTGGTAATAAATTTTAAATTATTGGATTATAATAAATCTGTGATGATTAAGTTTTTCAATTGTTGGATTAGTGTTTGTGTGATTAGAATTGTTGGGTATTAATCGAACTCGAATTTGCAGGGAAAGAGTTGGATATAAGGGTAAGCCAAATCAACAACCAAGATATTTCTTTATCAACATCAAGAGGCGTAACAAGTGTTTGTGAAATTTTTTTAACGACTTGGAGTAAATTCCTTTGAAAAATCCAGACCGTTGGATTCTTTATTCTCACCTGTCAGATGGGCTTCATTGGATTTTTAGTAACATGCGACTCACGCGCTCAACGGCAACTAATGGTGTTAAAAATAGAAATTAACTAATTTTTATTTTATTTTCTTAACTGTCAAAACGGTTAACATTAGTCGTGAGACCCAAAATCTAATTACAACTTTTTAGGATCCAAATACTACACTGGTCTGGGACCCAAAATCTAATTTTTTTTTTTATTATTTTTATTCTCACACCATTTATAGATCATAGCTTACCAAACTTAATATTTTTCATTTCCACAATAAAACACAAAATAGAAAACACTTTCTTATGAGCTACAACAATACTAAATTCACTTTAAATTTTATCAGATAATTATAAATGACCAAGATAGAAACACAAATTTTTTATTTCCTCACCCTAAATCAAAAACAATCCCGAATCTTTTAGATCCTTTGGGAACAACAAAAATCTCAACCTAACTAAGCCTATGATTGTATCAGGGACTTGTTGGATTCTTTGATATTGACATACATGAAGGAATCACATAAATAATTTGGAGACATCAAACACGTTATTAAATCAATGACATTTTCTGTTAGGTATGCCTAAAGATATCAATTTTTAAGAATACTAACAAATTATTAGCAAATAGAAAGTTTATAAAGAATAATTAGAATGTGTCATTATGAATGATTTTAGAGGACATGACAAAAACTCCATAAAAACCGACATATGAAAGTAGTGGGTCCGGTTAAATAACTATGGGACCCAATATTTCTATGTGAGAACTGGGACCCAATATTTTTTCATATGAGAATTGGCTTTTTATGTTCAACCATGGGACCCAGCATTTCCATGTGAAAATCGATTTTTGTGGAGTTTTTATCCATGTTATTGAGAATCATTGATATATTATTTATACTGAAACTGTGGATGATATAAGAAGTGATGTCACCGATCCGGTGTGTTCTATAATGCGTTGTTCGCATTGAAATATTTTTAAAACGTCAGTGCTTTCTGTCTGATATATGAAATTTTGAATCCAATCCTAATCCTAGTCTCCGTTAGCTCATTGCATTAGTCAATAATACTCCTATCTATCTTCCAAGATCTACATCGATCATCATTCCAACCTACCTTACCTTAATCCTCTCACTGCATAATGTGTGTAAACATAGAAGAGCGTAAATAATATTAAGGCCTAAAATGTCTCCCAAAAGGTATGGGGATTGAAAAATATATCCTCCCAAGAGTGAATAACAAGGCCGAAAATGTCTGCCAAGAGGTACTTAATATTATATTACTTGCTAGTTGCTACACTGTAGGATGGTCAGTGTATAGCGGTTGGTAACTCAAAATTAGTGCAGTACGTAGCCAAGGATAAAAGAGCAAAAGGACGTTGCTAGGATTTAGGCTCTAAGCGAAAAGCAACAACCACATGTGACATGCCGTACCAAAACCCAAAGTGACAGCAGAAAAGAAGCTATTTATAAGGATTTTGGACTTCCTTCTTTAATGAACGGAAACACTTCCGCTAATGACCATATGTAACTGCCCATTTCCTTACCACAAAAACCTCAAATTTGAAAGAAGACGTCATTCAGTATAGTATGGAACTCAAAATATCACATAAAGAAGAAGGATTAGTGGCTATTTTCATTACATCGGGAGAGCCAAACTCCGTTCAGATGTCAAAAATAAGAAGACCATCCAAAATATCTACATGTTATTTGTTTTCTTATCGCTAACTAGAAGGAGAATATTTAATCATACATTTAAAATTAGAAAACAATATTAAATAAAACTGTGTCCATATATAGAAATCAAACAACATCAAATGGATCTAACAAGAATCTGCAAGAGAAGGGAACATCCAGTAACTGGGTTTGCCAGAATACATAAAGGGCCTACTAAGTTGTGTACCGTCAATGGTTTACCCACAAGGAGTTAGTTTCTTGTTGCCGGCTCCACGAGGATTGTCATCTTTCCAGTCGTCCCAAGCAACTGCTTTCTGGTGAGACGCTTCCTCATCTTCTTCTTCATCCTCATCAGTGGGTGCTCCGGGTTTTGGTCTTTCAATATGCCATGATGTAGTCGCTTCCTCGTACAATTTCAGATTCATCTCTTGCCACTTGCTCATCATCTCCATTTCTTTCAATCCAGCTTCCTCTATGCTCATGGTTGGTAACCTATTATTATCATCGTCAATCAAGAAAGTAAGTCCAGAACAGAACTATGTGATCAAGTTGACAACACTACGGCTGCTGATTACTTGAACACTATCTCGTTTATGTGTTACGTACAACTACTGTTCATCAAGAGTATTCTTTTATTTTTTGAAGAGTATTCACTTTGCCAACGAGAGAGATTGCAACATCATTTACACTTATATAGGCTATTTGTTAACATTTAAACCCATCCTGGACCTAAATCGAATAGAGTAATTCTTGTTGGACCGTGGTTTTGGACTACTCCAAAACCGTCCCACTCACATGGAGTGGACCAGCCCTTCAAAAGCAAGCAGGGGGGCCTATTATGGGGTGCTTTGGGTCCCACCCCATTGAGTGGCGGTTTTGGGGTAGTCCCAAAACACGGTCCACCAAGAATTTTTGATAATATGCACCAACTTTTTGTTTTTTGAAAGACAAGACTTTTAACCAGTTATAGGCCAGGAGCTAATTTCCAGACTGAGAAGCATGTTCTTAGTTATAGATATTCAACAAAATGACCACATTCCACATAAAGTGTTTAGTTATCCGCATTTAGAAAACACAGACGAATTTGTTTGAGAAGGAAGTAGCCGAACCTGTGACCAGGTTGGAAAACTTGGGCAGCAAGCCTTTCTCTCTCACTTGTGAATCTTCCACCCATACGACTCTGTGGCCCAAATATAAGCGGCTGGTGTTTATGGTCATGTGCCTCAGAGACCTTTGCTCTCCCTTCTACGACGTCTTGGGCAAAAGTAGCACAAGTTATTGGCTGTGCTGGCCTTGTAGACTTCACCCGAGTGGCTGCATTGCGGTGCCACGATTCTGCCATTTCAATGCGTTCATCAAGAATCTCACGCGTTATCTCGCCATCCCCATTCTGTGATGCAGTTCAAATCTCGTCAAACTTGAAATTCAAAAGAGCAATTACAAAGTATTTTCACATCTAAGATTTAGAACAAAATGCTTAAAACACATACTTAATAAAGCAGTCTTTTCTTTCCAAGGTTCCAACTTAAAAAGGTCAAACTGAGTACCAAATTGGAGACAGGGGAGCAGGAAACAAACACTTATCATCGTACAAGGTTCAATAATCCATCAAATTGATAGACTTATATTCATATTTCATCCACATGATTAGCATCTAGATGTTTGTTCAGAAATAAACTTAAGACACGTGATACATGAAACAAATTCAGTAACATCACACAAAAACATTGATACCTGTAACTGCTTTTCCTTCACAGCAGAAAGCATTTCTTTTTCTTTCTTGAGCATTTCCAACATATCAAAGGCCTGTTAATTGATTTTTTGCAGCGTTTTGATTATAACACTACAATAATAGAGTATAGCTGCATTTTATGTTACTTCTTAGATTCAGATTACGAGTACATACCTTACAGATAGACAGTGAGATGGTGGTAAGCCATGCCTGCACATAGAGTAAATTACCTTAGATAAAGTAAAAACAGACATTCTAACACAAAGGAAGCCAGTTACAAAATATGATGCATCAGAGAGTACTTAGTTTATTATAAAATGGGTTTCTTGGAGTAGTTCAAAGAATATTTGGAAATACAAGAAAATATCACTATGACCTATAGAAGAAAGAAGTTCCACACCATAGTCTGACTGTCTATGAATAATGAATGCCAAATTTACCAGTTGATGAATTTCTTAGAATTATCTTTGTTTGTTTTAAATTTTTTAGTGCGATGACTTCTATTTCCATTAGACGAAACTCACCTCTCTCCTCAGACTCTGAATACCACCCACAAAAGCATCACTTTGACAGCCATATTACCCTCATCGACCTAGACATTCTTTAGGATATCACCAGCAATTACCACCACATTCCTGTCACCCCGTTCTTATTTTGTTTGCCCTTTTCTTTTATTTGATAACCACAAGTCTACTCTGTTCTAACTTCTATTTATAAAACGCAGGAGAGAAGGAGTTCTTAAATACCTAACTAAGAAGATAGATCTCACTATCTCCCAACTAAGTATATCATCTATTAGCTAGCCTCCCTGGACTTAGACCACTATATAACCATACTGAATCAAATGAAAATTGAAGATGCTGCAAGTTTTCTTTTTTGTTTTTTGTAGAACTGTTGGAGAGTGACCATTCAAACAAACCTAGTCCTCCTTCATGATTTCTTGCTACTTGAATTAAATCTTGCCCTTGGAAACAGTTTTATCGGCTATGATCATATGTGAACAATGGCATTACGCCAATAAACAAACAATCATTCATCATAGTGTAAAGATTGAATAGAGAGTAAACCAGATGTCATATATCTCTTTGAATTAGAAGCTAACCTCACGTTCTTCCTCGCCATCATCATCCAGTGCATCTTCCTCCCCAGCCTCTACTGGAGTGGATAGAGCTGATGCTCTGAGAGACCTCCCCCGCCGCTCCTTACGTTCTTTTATTTCCTGCAGCTTCGTCTCTGCAGCTCTCTGGCGTCTAAATCTCCCAATCTGAATGGATAAAACAAATACACTGTATAGTGAGAAAAAACAAAGAAATTGCAGACATTAGACATCTACCATCTACATGCCTTATGTATGTAAAATAACACGCTACAATGATATCTTCTGGCTTTTGTGGGGTAGTAAAGAATAAAACCTATGACATGAACAATACCTTTTTGGCCCTTATCGCTGCAGGTGTATCTGATGCTTCTTCTGCTAATATCTGTAATTCCTCTTCAGGTACAAGCTCCATTGCCTCACAAAATGTAATAAATTTCTACAAAACAAACTGCATTAGTCATACTAGTAGATAAATTACAAATACAAATATGTTGGCAAAAAGTATCCAATAGCATCACCCTCACCAATAACAAGACTCACCTTCAATTTAGCCTGAGATGTTTTGACAACTTCTACCCTGTCACGATGAGAAAGCGTCTCTGTCAACTCCACAAGATAAAATGGCACCTGTAGAAAAGTCAGGAGAAGTAAGCCCAGAAGTAAAGCTCCACTATTAAGTGCCATGATTCATTCGAAAAAGAAGACAGATCCAATATGAACAAAATCTTGCTCTAAGAAAAGATATGCAACAAAACATATGGATTAGTTTTCCCTATACAGCATGAGGTTACTTTTGAAGAATGTCTCATAATCAGAGAGAGAGCACACACTCTTCTCTGTCTTTAATATGATAGAGTTTATTTTTCAAATACTTTTGTTATACTATTATACCTGTCAAACTCATATAAGTTGTTAAATACAGCTCAAAATTAGTAGCTGAACTTACTAAGATTACGCTGAAAATTCAACACCATCGTAGTTCAGAAAAAAAAACAGCTTACTAAAGATATCAAATGTTAATCACAACTAATAAGAACTGTATGTTTTGAAACAGTATCACACTAATCTAGAGCTAAATTAAGTCTTTTTAACTGGCGATGACACAGTGGTACTGATAAATAGAGTATTAATTACAGCAAAAGGAGCAACAGAAACCAACAAATTGCTTTTTTCAAATTTCTAGGTTTCACATGTACATTACCCTAACGAATATTTCAATAGTTTCTACATCTAATGCAACATTCATAACAAATCCAAAATCAACCTACCAACAAATATTTGAGATTACTAGTGCTGACATCTTCTTTGGTTTCATTAGCAGAGAATAACCCAAGTTTATTAATCATCTCATCACACGTTTCCAGAGCTTCACACCCTTTCTTTATAATTTCCTGAAAAATCCCCAAATTAAATCCAAAATCAATTCAAACAAATGAAAATACCAAAAAAATCAATGGAATCAAGTTATGGTTCTTTTTACCTGATCTATTGCTGAATCACAATCCATGGAGTAAATTTTCCGCGCTTGTTCGAACAAGGCGGGAAGTGTCATTTCTTCAATTTTCCACTCCCCCATCGGTATCAAACAATAAAAAACGAAGAGAAATTCTTTAGATTTATGTGAATTAAAAAGACGAAAGGGATTCTGATGTTCAAAACCTGGATTTAGTGTTTGAATTTAATTTATTTCGGGACATAAACTCTTATTGCGGATTTTGATTGAGTCTAGACTAGAACATATCTAGGTTAAAAAAAGAATAACTACCTAGTTATAACTCGATCAGTTCTGGTTGTAATTTATTCCGGTTCGATTAATTAATGAGGCACCGTGTTTTACTTTGTGGGCAGCCTAAGTCACCGAACAGTCCAAATGTCAAAATTAGAGTCAAAGTAAAATGGGATGCCTATAACATTTTCCATTCCCAAAATATCACTTTTTTTTGTTTTGTTTTTTAAAGCCGTGGTTTTTTCATTTAACAAAAAGAAAATATTATTTAAAATTAAAGAATATAAGATTCTAGACCAACAATACAAGCCACACATGAAACATAACTTTTTTTTTTTGATAGAATACCAACATAAAAAAGATACAAAAAATCAAGAACAGAAAAAGAAACTAATAAGTAGCAATTGCATCTAGAAAGAAGGAAATGTTGTCAGGGGTTTGAGGAGATATCCGACAATTTTGGATATGATGCTGAAAAGCATATTTAGTGTCGAAAAAAATGACTTAAAATGTATTTTGGTCTTGGTAGGAATGGACCTTAGGACATAGAAGTCACTAAAGGATATTAGCTCATTTTTCACTATTGTGAATGAAGAATCTTTAGTCCCACATTGGTGAGACTAGAGATGAGTTCTCTCTTTATTACCACAAAAAATACAACTAAGGGAGGACCCTTAGGGTTTAGAAGCTTTTGTGGTTGGGGGAGGACTAAGGCAATGTGCTAGTTGAAGTAACATACTTTTCACACATGTGCGGTTCTTCGCACCAAGCACCCACGCTTGCGGCTTGTGGAGCTTGGGTGCTGCGGGAGTGAGTATGCTTGCGGGCGTAGCTAAGGCTGCGGGCCGACCAAGACTTACGTTTTTGAAAATAAAATATTTCATTAAATTTTGTTTTAAATGTGGGGGCGTTTGACCCGGCTAAAATTAAGCTGTTTTAATGAGAAAATATTTTCTGACCGTTTTGTATCCGTTTTAAACATAATAACCATGATTAATGCACATAATTAATTTTAATCAATGCGCAATAATTCTCTTCTCATGTTTTGGCTATAAAAGAAAAATCATTTATCTATTTCAACTTACTGCAGAGCAGGATATATCCCTAGCTCTTTTCCCCTCTTCTTGCTTTGTTTTGCGCAAATTGTGTGTTTATTTCCCTTCCACTATCAATTGTTGTTAAGTTCTAGAGGGTGATTAGTATTGTGCTTATACTAGTCATAACGGACAGTTCTATCCTGGACACATCTTCTCTGTTGGGGTATAGCATCTCTCATTATTGAGGAGTACCCGATAACTATTGTGTTAAGAACAATTTGCTGAGCAGGTGGCTCTGTCCTTGTGTGTGTGCATAAACATCAGAGTGTTTATCGATACAGAAATTTCTCTAACGTTAACAGTTTTCTTCTGTTTAGTTTTCCATTGTTGCAGAACCAACAATCTTAACACAATACCTTTATTTCTTCTGTAACAATGGCTAAAAGTAATGTTGACAGACCACAAAAGTTCAGTGGCAAAGACTTCAAAAGATGGCAATCCAAGATGTTGTTCTTCTGAGTTTTCACTTGTTGGATGAATTAGTTCTGAAACCTTTTGATGAAACTTTGAATGATCCGGGTAATGAAAGAGAATTAGAAAGTTGGGGCAGACAGAACTATATGGCTAAAAACCATATTCTCAACTGTTTAGAAGATGCTTTGTATGATTTCTATAATGCAAAAGAAAACTTTTCTGCATTTGACTTATGGGCTGCCTTAGAAGCAAAATATGAAGCGGAAACTGCTGGTAGTAAGAAGTTTTTAGTTGCCCGGTTCTTGGGATACAAAATGACAAATGACAAATCTGTGGTTGACCAATTTCTTGAACTTCAGCGCATTATCAATGAAATTATTGCTGAATGTATGGTGATTGATGAAACATTCAAGTGTCTGCGGTGATTGAGAAATTATCATCTTCGTGGTCTGATTACAAACGAAGATTGAGACATGAAACTGGTGAAGTCAGTATGGTTGAATTGGGTAAGAAGATTCAAGTGAAGGAATTGATGTGTTCAAAAGGAAAAAATGTATCTTCCGCAAGAGACATGTCCAACAAGGCCCATGTCAGTGAACACAAGTCTTCCGCAAGCCTGGACCGCAGCAACCGCAGGCTTGGTCCGCACAAGAAAGATACTTTCCCGAAACCAAAATCTGGCATTGGTAAAATTAAAGGTGCATGTTATGTTTGCGGTATTCCTGGCCATATGGCAATGCATTGTAGGAAAAGTAAAGACTTTAAGAAGCCCAATGCTAATTTAGTTGAAAGCAACAAGATCGAGTTTTCTGGCACGATGTCTGAAGTCAATTTGGTAACCAATGTGAGAGACTGTTGGGTAGATTCTGGTGCTACCAAGCATGTCTGCGGAAACAAAGATATGTTCACCTCTTATCAGAAGGTAGGGGAAGGAGAAAAACTCTACATGGGTAACTCGTCAGCAGCACATGTTGCGGGAAAAGCAAAGTTGGGCTGAAGCTCACTCTGGCAAAACTCTCACTTTGAATGAAGTTCTTCATGTTCCGGACATCTGCAAAAATCTTTTATCTTGTGGTGTGTTCGATGATAAGGGATTTAAACTTGTATTTGAATCTGGGAAAGTTATTGTCACTAAGGGTAAGGATTATGTGGGAAAGAGTTATAAGACTGAGGGTCTCTACAAACTGAATGTAACCTCCATTGAAATGAATAAAATTGATTCTTCTTATGTTTGTGTGTCATTAAATATTTGGCATGGTAGACTTGGTCATGTAAACTATAAGTCAATGAACAAACTGGCTAGCATAGGGTGCATACCCAAATTTATTTTGGATAATGAACATAAATGTGAAATTTGCGTAGAATCAAAATATGCTAAAAAGTATTATAAGAAAAATATTCATAGAAATTATAAACCCTTAGAATTAATTCATTCAGACCTTGTTGACATGAAATCTGTTCAAACTAGAGGTGGTAAAAAATGGTTTGTCACATTTATAGATGATTGTACGAGGTACTGTCACATATATTTACTTAAAGGTAAGGATGATGCCTTAGAATCCTTTAAGATTTATAAACTAGAAGTTGAAAACCAAATGAGTACTACCATTAAAACTGTTAAGTCTGACCGTGGTGGTGAGTATGTAATCCCTATAGGATATTTTTGCATAGAGCATGGCATTTTACATGAAGTAACCCCTCCTTATTCACCACAATCTAATGGTGTGGCTGAACGGAAAAACCGAACCCTTAAGGAGATGATGAATGCCATGTTAATTAGTTCAGGACTACCTGCAAACTTGTGTGGGCGGGCGCGCCCGGGCCCCCCTTTCATCTTGCTATGTCTTGAACAGAGTGCCCTTTAAAGGATCGGATAAAACTCCATATGAGTTATGGAAAGGTAGACAACCTTCTTATGCATACTTTAAAGTGTGGGGGTGTTTGGCTAAGGCCTAAGGTTTCTATCCCTCTACCTAAGAGGACCAAGATAGGACCCAAAATTGTTGACTGTGTCTTCATAGGGTATCATGAACATACTACTGTATATAGATTTATGGTTGTGAGTTTTGAAATATCTGAAAATGGTGTGAATATAATTATAGAATCTAGGGATGTTGTGTTCTTTGAAAATGTTTTTCCTTTGAAATCTGAATCTCGCATGATATGTTTTGATCCCCTAGATGTCCCTTCTACTAGTAAGACATTACCTATAGAGGAAGATATTTTAGGCCAGACTTCATAACATGCTTAGCTAAGACTGATCCACAGACTTATAAAGAAGCCATGAATTCTTCTGAAGCTCCATGGTGGAAAGAAGCTACCATTAGTGAAATGGATTCCATTATACAAAATGATACTTGGGAGATTTTAGATTTACCTCTAGGGTGCAAACCCATAGGTTCTAAATGGATCTTCAAAAGGAAACGTAAGGTAGATGGAACTGTGGAAAAATACAAAGCTAGATTAGTAGCTAAAGGCTATAAAAAAATAAAAGGTGTAGATTTCTTTGACACTTATTCACCTGTTACGAGAATTACTTCCATTAGGATGTTAATTGCTATTGCTGCCATTCATAACTTAGAGATACATCAAATGGATGTAAAAACAACTTTTCTAAATGGTGAATTAGATGAAGAAATTTATATGGACCAACCTGAGGGCTTTGTAGTGAAAGTTTGTAAAAACAAAGTTTGTAAACTGAAAAAATCTTTGTATGGTTTGAAAGAAGCATCTAAATAATGGCATGAAAAATTTGATCATGTAATGATTTCTAGTGGCTTTAAAATCAATGAATCTGACAAGTGTGTTTATACTAAACCTGTGAATGATGCTTGTGTGATTGTATGCTTGTATGTTGATTATATGCTTATACTTGGTACAAACATGGATGTAATTAATTCCACTAAGAACATGTTAAATGAGAACTTTGACATGAAAGACTTAGGCCCCGCTGATGTAATCTTAGGGATGAAGATTAGAAGAGATTCTAATGGATATAGTCTTATTCAATCTCATTATGTTGAATCTGTGCTTAGAAAATATAACCAGTTTGATTATAAACCTGCTTGTACTCCTTATGATCATTGTTGTAGACTTAAGAAGAACAAGGGTAATGGAGTTTCGCAACTTGAGTATTCACGTGTCATAGGAAGTCTGATGTATTTAATGAACTGTAAGAGACCAGACATTGCCTATGTTGTGAGTAGGTTAAGTAGGTATACATGTAATCCGGTACAAGAACATTGGGATGCACTTATTAGAGTATTAAGGTACTTAAAGTATACTTTACACTTTTGTTTAAGTTATGAGAGATACCCTGCGGTCCTTGAAGGATATTGTGACGCAAACTGGATAGCGGACTCAGAGGAGTCTATGTCTACGAGTGGATATGTTTTCAATCTAGCTTGCAGGTCTGTATCATGGAAGAGTTCCAAACAGACATGTATAGCTCGATCCACTATGGAATCAAAGTTTATTGCGTTAGATAAAGCAGGAGAGGAAGCCGCTTGGCTAAGATGCTTTTTAGAAGACATTCTTCTTTGGCATAAGCCTGTGCCAGCTATATCTATATATTGTGATAGTCAAGCTGCAATAGCTAATGCTAAAAACAACAACTATAATGGGAAGTCTATACATATTCGTAGAAGACATAATTCCTTTACACAACTAATCTCAACTGGCGTTATTTCTGTTGACTTTGTGAGGTCTAAGGAGAATATCGCGGACCCTTTGACGAAAGGTTTGTCCAAGGAGATAGTTAGTAACGCATCGAGGGGGATGGGGCTTAAGCTCATCAATTAAACTTGCCATGAAGGATACTCAACCTTGCTGACTAGAGATCCGAAGATCAAGGTTTTGAATGAGACAACTAATTCACGGTGGGTTAAAGGAAACACTATCATAGAATTTCATTCTCTGCCCCTTCCCTATGGTGTAGATGTGATAGCGTGTCTGCATGTGAAGGATGACTTTTTATTTAAGTCTTAATGAGTTTTATAATTTAAATTTAAATTGAAGTGGGGTGTAGCAGTAAACACTCTTGATAGAACTCACATATCTGAATGAGGAAGTGGGCCCTTCCTATGAGAATTGAGCTGATTCTCTAGAGCATTTTGATAAGCGGGATACGTCCAGGGCCAAAATGGACACAACGACACGAACTTAACAACACCTAGAGAGATATCACGCGTGGAAGTTATTGATGAACTACACCAAACGATGGCAGTTCAAGACATCGCGTTCACTGTCCATCAAGTAGTTTCGGTAATTTATCACTAAGCAAAGGTTCAAGACCCTAAGGACACCTATTGCCTAAGAGGTATTTCTCGCTTTCTGATTCCTGATTTTTATCGGGTTTTCATTCATGTGGGGTATTGTTGGAGAAAACTGACTTAAAATGTATTTTGGTCTTGGTAGGAATGGGCCTTAGGACATAGAAGTCACTAAGGGACACTAGCTCATTTTTCACTATTGTGAATGAAGAACCTTTAGTCCCACATTGGTGAGACTAGAGATGAGTTCTCTCTTTATTACCATAAAAAATGCAACTAAAGGAGGGCCCTTAAGGTTTAAAAGCTTTTGTGGTCGGGGGAGGACTAAGGCAATGGGCTAGTTGAAGTAAGCATAATTTTCACATATGTGCGGTGCTTCGCACCGAAGACGCACGCTTGCGGCTTGCGTGCTTGCGTTGCTTGCGGTGCTTGTGTGCTGCGGGAGTGAGTATGCTTGCGGGAGTAGCGAAGGCTGCGGGCCAACCAAGACTTACATTTTTGAAAATAAAATATTTCATTAAATTTTGTTTTAAATGTGGGGGCGTCTGACCCTGCTAAAATTAAGCTGTTTTAATGAGAAAATATTTTCTGACCGTTTTGTATCCGTTTTAAACATAATAACTGTGATTAATGCACCTAATTCATTTTAATCAATGCGCAATAGTTCTCTTCTCATGTTTTGGCTATAAAAGAAAAATCATTTCTCCATTTCAACTTACTCCAGAGCAGGCTACTATCCCTAGCTCTTTTCCCCTCTTCTTGCTTTGTTTTGCGCAAATTATGTGTTTATTTCCCTTCCACTATCAATTATTGTTAAGTTCTAGAGGTTGACTAGTATTGTACTTATACTAGTCATAACAGGCAGTTCTATCCTGGACACATCTTCTCTGTTGGGGTATAGCATCTCTCATTATTGAGGAGTACCCGAGAAATATTGTGTAAGGAAAATTTGCTGAGCAGGTGGCTCTGTCCTTGTGTGTGTGCATCACATCAGAGTGTTTATCGATATAGAAATTTCTCTAACGTTAACAGTTTTCTTCTATTTAGTTTTTCCGTTGTTGCAGAACCAACATTTAGCTGGAGCATGCGCAACATTGTTTGCATCACTATGAATAAAAACGAAGCTTGAACAAATGGAACTTGAAGCTGACTTGATTTCTTGGATAAGGCGATCGACTCTCCAAGGAATACGACAGGTATGGTCAGTGAGAGCTTTTATCACTATTTGGACGTCTCCCTAAAAAATGACATGCATGTAATTCATCCTTATAGCAAGTTTGGTGGCCAGTAAGAAAGCATTAGCCCCTGCAATGACTGGCAAGTCCTGAAGCAAAGTGAGAGTCTCACTGCAGAGATCACTTCCTTGCCAATCCTTAACTACTGCTGCACAAGAAGCCCTCCCATCTTTAACTGCCGCACCAATATTGATTTTGATCGAGCCTCTTGGAGGGGGAGACCACTGGGGAGAAGAATTGGTACTCACTTGCAAGGGAGAAGTATAGTACTCTATTTCACGAGCATCCTATCTGAAATAGTAAAAGGTGGTAAACCAATAAGTCCCTTCACGAATGATTGCATTGATGTTTGCAACGTTCTTTTCAAAAACAAGCTTATTTTTAAAATTCCAAATTTCCCACAAGCAACAAGCACCAACACAAAAGGATTAATCTTCATCATTTTCCAACAACCAATTCTGGATACATGTCTTCAAGTTGATAGAGTGATTAGAACCCTGAGTTCTCCAAGTTAATGGAGAAACAAACCAAATTTCCTGCGAGATATGACATCTGAAGAAGATGTGGTTTATAGTCTCCAAGTAAAAATAACAAAAATGACATTCCATGGTAATGCCATCAATGAACCTGCTCAGTTTGGCCAAACCCCCAATTTCATCATGTAAAAAGTCTCCAAATAAAGATATGAATTTTTGGAGCATTTTTTTTTCTTTTTCCAAAATTTCACCCAAGGGAAATAAGTATCATTTTGGTGAGAAGGCTCACCAGCAGAAGAGGCTAACAATTTCATACAAGATTTGGAAGAGAACTGACCATGGTTGAAGAGAGTCCATATAAGCTTATCAGGAGAAGGATTCCTATAAATATCAATGCGCAAAATTTGAGCAGCTTCGAAAGGGTCAAATAACTGATGAATAAGTTGTTGATTCCATTTCCCTTCATGTTGGAGAATCAAATCACTAACTCTAGTAATATCACTTGGAAAAAAACTTGGAAGTGAAGATTTAAAGCATGGGAGTGTTGGAACCCAAGGATCTGACTATATGCTCATGTTACTACCATCACCAATAGACCACATACAACCTTCACAAAGGGTAGACCTTGCCTCCAACATAGCATTCCAGGTACTAGAACATCTTTGAAGTTTTTATATAGTCCAGAGATTGTAGTTTATGGGATATTTAGTTTTCAACAAGGATCCTCAAAGGGAATTAGAATCATTAAGAAACCTCCATGCTAATTTAGTTGTAAGAGCTTTATTCAGATGTTCTAATGACCTAAGACCAAGACCTCCCTTATCCTTGCTTGTAATAAACCAGTTCCATTTGATATAATGAAGCTTCTTCTAATCCCTTGAGTAACCACACCATAAATTCCTTATGGTCTGTGTAATCGTGCTAAGCACATATTTGGGAACAATGGACGTGGCCATGTAGAAGAGTGGAATCAAGGAAAAAACTGATTGTATTAAGGTGGTCCTCCCTGCATGACTAAGAAAGTAATTATTCCAACCGGCTAATTTATTATCGAACTTATCAATAAGGAACTCATGAGTTCTACAATTCCTACCAGGTTTGAGAATTTGAATATCCAGATACTTGTCATCAATGTTCATCTTCTTAATCCCAAGATCAGTAATAACATGTTTGTGAGTACTGAAAATCTACTCCAACACATGGCAGCAACGACAGTCGCCAAACCCCAAAATTCTCAACTGCGTGAAGTTCGTATAAAAGGAAATTCAACGACGACAATTCATTGCGAAAAGAAAAAGCAAATAAATAATTGAGATGGCCAAGATGACCAGCAATAATTCAATTCAACGGGCGTCCGATGAGCCTATTAGGTGCTAGCATGAAATGAGCAAGAAGTTCTTGTTGTTTGTGATACATAAGATAGCTAAGTAAGCAATTCAAATGATGTTGTCCGTAGTACAAGTGATGATTTCCGCAGTCAAAATGATGTTGTCCGCAATTCAAAGTACAAGTGATGATTTCCGCAGTCAAAGTGATGGTCCGCAGTACAAAGGTATGTGTTTCATTAAGTCCGCACACTTCATTTCAGAAGTTTACAACCTTGCGGACTCCATCCAGAAGCAGCCTAAGACCGTAACATCACTACCCAGGTCCGTAACACTAAAACCACTTATGGACTCTCAACTTAGTTGTGCTGTTGAAGCTTTATGCAAACAGTGAGCTGTTGTTCTTCCCGCACCAGCACAATTCTATTTGCATTTCTACATGCAACCGCAACCCACGTAACCATCTCACCTCTTCAAGCCTGCACCCAAAGTCCATCTCAATTTCGCACTATATTAAAGTCCATCTCAAAGGTGAGTAGAGCCAGGAATCACTAAATCCCACTGTAGCATTTCCAGCCCACAACATCACTTTGCCACTTCATGCCCGTAATACTAAGGCCTAACATGTTCATAACGCAAACAAATGTTACCCGCACTATTTCGCCCACAATCCATTATAATTTCGCCTGCAAGCCCATACTATCACTTGTCCGCACCATTATTTGCCCGCATCATCTTGTCCCGTACCAAAATTGGATTAATGCCACTTAAGGATAAGATCAACATCGACACATGGAGGATCACTATCGACACGTGGCGGACTTCCATCGACACGTCGCAAAATGTGATGTTGAAACAGATAACTTATTAATGTTTTGAGGATAAGGGAAAAGAGGCTTATTTGTAAGAGATCATTTCTATCACCCCTTGATAAACCAAACAAGTGTATTAGAGAAAGGGACTGGGAGCTGGGTTTTCTTCCCCAAGAGAGAAATTCAAAATCTTCTTTAACCTAAGAATGAATAAGAACCACCAATTTTCATTACCCGTGGATGTAGGCAGATCTCTGTCGAACCACGTTATATTTGTTTGTATTGTTTACAATTGTTGTTCTGCATTTCACCCATTTAATTTCTCATCATAAATGCTTTTTCTTAACATCTGAATTAATGGTTGTGATACCATGAAAATGGTAGCCACAATTTGGCGCTAGAAGGAGGGGGGTTTAAAGGATTTATCCTACCTATTACAGAGATTTATGAGGGTTTCAAAAACAACAACCCAATTTTTCAGTAATCGGAATTTTTGTTTTGTATCTGTTAATAGGAATGGTAGTGATGGTGGTGATTATATGATTACTCGTGGGTTTTCTTGTTCTGCTGCTGCTTCAACTGATCCAGTTGAATTGAAGAGTTTAGCAATCAAGCTCAGTAAAGCTGCAAAAAAGAGTCACAAACACATATCAAGGCTCGTTCTTGGATAGTCATCTTCGTGGCCGTCGACTCGAAGTATAAACTCATGAAGTGTTAGAATAAATTGAAAGTCACTAGCAGATTATCGAGGAAAGCATTGGGTGGCGAAACCCTAGACATTCTAAGTAAGATCGAAGCTCTTGATTCTGATAAACTTCAAATGGTGTCATACAAGTGACTTAGTCGGAATTTTTCAGTATCATCAAATGATGCAAAGAGGTTGCTACAGGAGTTCGCTGAAAAACATGAAAATGAGATGGAAGTAATTTACACTTTGTCTAGCTGGTTAAAGAAAAATCCTCCAGGTACCATATAAAGCTTGTTTCTGCACCCAAACTTTCATATGTAAAAAATGAGTTCGAAGATAATTATTCAGTTCAGGTCTACAATGTGGAAGCATGTATTCCAGAAGACCCTGCTGCGCTTGGGACTGCAGAATTTTTACAGGTAGAAGAGCTCTTTAATCAACCGAACTCTGCAGACAATTGTTTGAGATACAACAGGTTTTGTGGTGTTTTGAACTCCTATGTCAAGCGCAATTTTAATGAATCATCTATCGGTGTTGCTCCCCCATAGCCCAAGAGAGCCCAGCTACAGTACCCGCCAGGAGTAATACACCAAACGAAACTCCAAGCTCTTCAAAAATACAGCAAGTAAAGCAAGAGAGCCTAAAACTGGCAGTCTTCTAGTATCGTAACATCAGTTTCGTAGCTCCATAAGATGAAGAATGTATTGGGCATCTTTCGTTACTAGTATAACTGACTATTAAGATTGGATTATCTCGTGAAGTTCACCACAATCTTGCTGGTTTTGGGTCTGCGGCATAGTTTGGTTCATAAACAATTTAAGAAACAAAGTATTCTTGTCAAGGATTTTTGAATTAACTTCTTGCGCAGTTAAACAACCAGTATTCTCACGTAACTCCATGGGGCAAAGCTTCGCAATCAAGTTCCCTACGAAGGATCATCCTAGCACATAGACACCAACACATAGACACTGGAGTTATATCAAGTCTAAGTGCAATCAGATTGCTTATGAGCAAAAGTTACAGCACTCAAAGCTTATTTCAGAGAACTAAAGGAAATGGAATAGCTAAAGTTGGCTCAAATTTAAACAGAACTTTGAGTGTTAAAGGAAAAGTTCATTTCCTTGAATTTCATATATTTGGTTTTTAAACCATTAAGTACTTAATGTGCCTAAACTGAACCTTTTTTATTGTATATCATAAATACTCTTTTTTATTCCTGTAGGGTAGATATTTGAACTGGAAAATCTGATCTGCCTGAGCCGCAAGGACAATACAAATGCATGGTTGCTCAAAACCATAAAATTGGACGAGGAGCTATAGCAATTCGCAGCCCAAACCAAGTTGTGGAAATACCACACACCTGAAAAAGCACCAGCTTTATCTTAAATGAGCTAAGTGTTACTTACCCCATATTGTGCATAACTTTGCCACCAATTATATTTCAGTCAGGATACAGTTAGCACCAATACCATTTGTTTTTAACTTTGGAGCCATTGTTACATTTGCAATTCTAGGAACATTTATTTCTTCTATGGTTACTCGAGTTCTAGTATATCTTGGGTTTGTAGAGTGCTGCCTCATCTTGGATTCCATTATTTCGGCTGTTGGGATTGACAGAGTTGTGACAATGGATACAGTTATGCCCCTTATAGAACCACCAATCGCATGGGTTCCATCACCACCCCCAGCAGACACAAATATATCAGAGTTCATGGGTACAGAGGAAGCACCATATTCCAGTAACGAAGAATTATCATAATGGGTTCTACCAGAAATAACAGATATATTAGACTTCATTTTTAAAGAGGAATGCTTCTTTTATCAGAGTTCCACTGATCCATGTTTACCACTACCAACAACGTTATCACCCTCAATGCTGGATTTGGAGGAATGTTTCTTTTAGCTTGATGATTGTTTGGTACAGCCAGTAGTACCAGCTGCTGAAGGTAATCTTAATACTACTACTCCCCAAGATAACTACTCAGTTTTCAAGAACTAGTTGATACTATTAACGGTGCTTCTTCATTGGGAGTCCAAGATTATGCAATGTTGCCAACTAATCAGCAGGATTATCTTCCCAGCTTCAACTTGACTTACTCTTACAAGATGATGTCCAACAAAAAGAAGACAACTCTTGAATGCTCAAGTTCTCCGAGGAAGATGGTTCATGCTTTTTGCCTCCGTCCTCCTCATGGGTTGTTTTGGTGAAAGAAGTTGGAATATATCTTGTTGGTTGTTCGAGAATAGTATAAGAGGTGGAAATCTACTTTGATAATTTATGGACGCTTGCAGCTCTTAATTCTTCAAACTACATCAAACCTGTTTGGGGCGAGCATTTACAAATCAACCGAGAAGTTCCTTGTTGGTCACATTTTGTCGATTTGAAAGAGAGGTGTAGATCGCCACTTCCTAGCTATGTGAGGGTTCCCCACATAAACGGCTATCCCACACTGTCAGATCCTTCTATGTTCAAAACGCCTATTAAGACTCCTGGATGCAACAATTCTACTATCCATCATCACTCCAGCTATCTCTCTATTTCTCCTCCTGAGCTATTATTTGGTAAGTTCCAGACCGATGAACAGGCTTAGTTGGGAAAAATTAAATCTATAGGATCAAGGGGAATTCCGTCAACCAGTATTGTTGCTCCAGCAAGCCCAACTGCCTCAGCTTTTTCAGGTGTTAGGAACTGGCTTCTTCGAGCCAAACAGGCATGTTGTAAAACCAACACGAATTGGATTCATCGGATATTCTCCAACCCCATGGAAATAGCTAAGCTCACAATCCCAGCAGTGGAACTTTACTGATCTTCAAGTCCTCACCTTTATCATGAAGAGATAGAGCTGCACAAGTAGCAGTTACAACATTTTGAAGTTGGTGACTTCCAACCATAGGCATTCTTATATCAAACAATTCAATAGATGGGAAGATGCTGGCACAATAGTAGTTATGATTCCATACTTGGCCTTTGCAATGATCTCTAAGGCACTCCCAAGCAGATTTAAATGTTCTTCTCCTATAGTAGTTATAAGTGATGCTAAGAGTTCCGAACTAGAAAACACATATGTGACATTTCGTGCTCCATCTAGGCCATCCTCAATAATTACAACATCAACATTCTCTTGATCAAACTGGGTGAATGCTAAAGCAGTGAAAGCCTCAAAATGGCTGATAAAAATCTTGCTACTTCTTAAGCAGCATCAGTCTCCGTTTATGTTACCATGGTGCCTCTTAGGCCTTGTAGAGCTGATTCTCATCCAAAGAGTGTTGCTCTGGCCTTCAAGGTTTTTGTGCCTATGTAACTTCATGACAGGATTATGTCATCAGTAAGAAGCAAGCATCGTCTGGGCACAACTTCTATCTTGTCATGAGAACGCTTCCGTAAAAGAGAACGCTTTCTTTTCGAAGTGGAAAAAAGACAGCCTGGATAGCAGACAAGCGAGATTCGGCTCAAAAGCGAAACGCTAAATTATAACAACATCACTAGCAGTCCGTTATCTCAGCAAGCTAAGTATCATTTATCTCGAAGATCCCATACGAATGTCATAACATAATATAACATCTGAATGATCAACCGAATTGGATTGTTTTGATTTTGTTATCCTTTTCGTTGAAAACTAATTAGGTAGCTCTCTTCCACCTTGAGAAGCACTGATTGAGATTATCATATTTGAGTAACGAACCCATGCTGAATTTTATAAACTTCATCTGATGCATATAGTTATCAGATTAAAATCCCAACTTTCTTTATTTCAAGAGAAACCACATTTTTTGTTGACAAACGAGCTAACCTTTCATATTGCACACTACGATAATAAAGTATCATATGCTATATGAGAATTTCATTATTTAGCAAATACCCTTAGTGTAGCGGACATTTAACTTCATTGTCTACCATGACAATATGAGCAACATTTACAGCTTATTGTGATATTTGAGAAAAGTTAATTCATACCATTTACAACTCATTAACAAGATGTAGTCACACATTTTGTTGGTATATAGTCTCACACACTGTTAGTATCATGATCAATTACTTCGATTCATCATTTGATCTATGTTTAAATACTTTATGGATTCACACACTGTACTTCTGCTAGTCTCTCATTAAAAACATTGCTCATGCTAAAATTGCATTTACGGTACTACTGAAATTGTTGCCAGTTATCATTTCGAATATTACGAACTGCTTAAAACATTTTTATGAAATGCAAGGATACCTTTGAAAGGCACTTTATAGATGCAGCGGTCATGCGATGATGTACTAGGGGCAGTTTACGAAGAAACCAAGTTTTTAGCTGGGAAATGAGCTAATTATTACGCGCCATTTATGTATTTCATTTCGGTAATTTACTAACCCTCAATAGATTCAATATTTCCCATTGCTCGTAATTTTTGTTTTATATGCCTTGTACTTCTTAACATAAGTTAGCAATTCATATATACTTCATATAAGCATTCGAGGATTGACACTTCTAGTTGCTTATACTTCACACGAAGAATACTCATTGGATATTTCTATTTATTTCGTATACTTCATACTTTTTATTCAAGAACCATACTTTTCATCAGTCAAGAATCGATATTTCTTATTACTTATACTTCATATGAATTATGAGAAGAATTCTCATTGGATATTTCTTATACTTTGTATGGGAATCTAAATGGTTCTTCGGGAATTATTTTTCGAAAATGGGTACTTCATACTTCTCACTATTAAGTACTTCTTGAAGACGAGTACTTCTATTTTCTTATACTTCGGATTTCTTACGCAACGACTACTTCGTAAGAAAGTGATATTTCTTACTTCTTTCAGATATTTTTCATTTCTTATTTAGGATACTTCTCATATACTTCTTAAACATACTTCTCATATACTTCTCGAAGATACTTCTCATATACAATTTGCGTATACTACGTGTTTCTTATGCAAAATATATTGTTATTCGAGGATTAATATTCTTATTTGAGATACTTCTTATTAGATATACTTACTTATGACGTATATACTTCATGGATGGCATCATTTCTCTGATACTCCATTAATTCGTATATTTGTGCAAAGTGTACACATTTGAGGATCGTTACTTCTTACCTTCAATACTCTCTTGACGATCGTGACGAGAGGATACAATCATCTCCATTTAACTCATATGTGTCCAGACTTTTATTATACAAGATATTGCAGGACAAGGTTCATACCACTTGCGGAATATGGATGGAGAAATTTTACAACATCCATGGAACGCACAATATCTCAAACCATATTACCCCTAAGCCTTCAATACAATCATACAATAATTTGGCTTCATACTAGGTAAAGCAGAACAAATACAATATCTCTAGAAAGTTCATGTAAATGTATACGAGTGTATGACTATTGGATCTTTCGCCACATGGATGCCTAACATGACATTAATTATTGTATCAGGTACTCTCCATTTCAAAAGGTACTCTAGGGACCGCATCCTAATTTCCTCCTGGCCAGAGAGAAGTTAGAGATGCGCTACAACCCTGTCAAAGTAACTCAGGGTACAAAATTGCCTTGCAGTTAATCAATACATACTCATTCAATGCACTAACAATCAATATATATATATTCATAAATTGTTTTGCAGGGACAAAAATATAAGATAAAATGAAGGTGCAAGTATGATAGACACATTTTAGTGTCTAAATTGCACCTTAATTTCTAGTGAGTTAGTATTCGATTTTGTGTTTATTACGTGTTTTTATGCTTTTGTAGGTACATTAGAAGAATAAAGATTTGTGGAAAAATTGGCTCAAAAAGTGTTAAAGACACCCGGGAAAATGGATCAAGGCACCCACACTTTGGATTGGGGCACCCTTGGATCGGGCTGAGCTGGATCGGGTCAACCCAGCGGGTCAACCAGGCGAGTCAACCCAGCGAACCAGGCGAGTCAACCCAGGATCGGCCGATCCAACTCATCGGGATTCAACTGAATCAACTGCACACTTTGAATTCACGTGAGAAACAAGTTTCTTTTGCTTCTAGATTGTTCCAAATGTTAATAGTTATCTCACGCAAGTCATAAACATCAAAAGATCCCGTGAAATCAGCTCGGAAATCATGTATTTGGCCGGAATCATGATTCGATTAAGATTGAGATTTGTGGGTTGTTTTAGAGAGTTCTATTAGGTTTAGAACTCTCTCTAGGGTTTCTACTACCTATATAAACCAAGAGAAGCCAAGAAAAACAAGAACAAAAACCCTAGAGATCGATTCAGAGCAATTCCGGTGGAGTTCCGGCACCGCCGGTCACCTGCTGGTGCATCGCCGGCAATGTTCTTCATCAGCCTTCATCGGAGAAGAAAGAGCAGCAACATCTTTAATCGTTGCTATTCCACTGTTACAGCTCTGCTCCTGTTGCCTTAGAATTTGAATACTCCTGTTGCTTAAAGCTTTCTGTTACAGCTGAACCCTGTTCTGTAACAATTATAAACATCTCTGTTCAGCTGTTACACCATTATTCAACTTTGTAATTGATATTTTGAGCAATAAAGAGATCTTTTGAGCAAGTTTTCTTCACCATGGGCTAAGTTTATTTACTGGGATGATGGATAAGGTAATTTTCTCAATTTTATGTGATTTAATTATTTTCTAATAATTATTTATAATTCTTTTGTTATTAGAATTGCATAGTTTTAAATAGTGAAAACGGTTTTCTTTCAACAGTTGTGCTTTTGCCTGATGGATTATGCTTGGTTAATTAATTTTGATAGTCCATGCTTGTGATTTACCTCTGTTTGTTAGCATACAAAACCAATTTTGGCAATTACTTGTGTTTCAATTGATTTAAAAAGAATTATCTGATTAATCACATAGGTTGTTAGAATTACCTGATTCCTGATTCCTGGTCCTTTTGAAATTATTCAAAAATCATCTTTAGGTTATTTAGTCTTTTTCTTACTCCTGGAATTTTTCTAGAGTTAATTAGAATCATTATTTTCTAAAATCATTACCTTCACAAGTTCGAGAAACGATCACCTTATTTACCACTTTCAAAACAACATCAAAGTACAACTTGAAAGAAGGCAGACATCCAATCACTTCGCTGGGAAATGGTCTAGCCCGCAACTACTAGCAAATGCGTAGATTTGTAGATGTCAAGGGTACCAGACAAAATAAGCAGGCCACATACCATTGGACATGGAACCCTCACAAAATCTCACAAAAAAGCTAAGTACCCCATACTTCCTAGATCTCAAATTTTACAATTACTTTACAATCGAGATGTCAGGTTCTCACAGGCGTTGGCACGTATGTACAAATCTGCATCAAATGACACCTGATACGGGATCCATCTCGATAAACACCTTGAATTTGAATACCTGATTGACTTATACTTTTATACTAGATTCAATAGTACATATTTTCATAAAGATTGAATGATTAACATTTTATTAATCTATTTATCATTTCTGGTTATAACATGTGGAATGATATTATTATATTAATGTACGCTTATGTGAAAGTCTGGTAGCAAAATTCTATTCTTGAATGGATTAGGTTCTTCCTTTTATCATGAAAAGGCCAGGCGCAAGGCAACCACGGGGGCATCACATGATCTAGGAACAAGATGCTCTAGACCATTGCCAAGAAACATCAACAAGAAGATATCAACATCATACTTAGCCAAGACGCACCATAGAGCATCGGCAACGTCAACCACTAAAGTAAGGTACAAGCAAGACATGAAATGATTTTCTTAAGGATTGTTCTTCAAACAAAGCTTAAGAAAAGGGGCAAATTATGATTACTGAAAATCTACTCCAACACGTGGCAGCAACGACAGTCGCCCAACCCCAAAATTCTCAATTATGTGAAGTTCGTATAAAAGAAAATTCAACGACGACAATTCAGTGCGAAAAAAAAGCAAATAATTAATTGAGATGACCAAGATGACCAACAACAATTCAATTCAACGGGCCCGATGAGCCCATTAGGTGCTGGCATGAAATGAGCAAGAAGTTCTTGTTGTTTGTGATACATAAGACAGCCAAGTAAGCAATTCAAATGATGTTGTCCGCAGTACAAGTGATGATTTCCGCAGTCAAAATGATGTTGTCCGCAATTCAAAGTACAAATGATGATTTTCGCAGTCAAAGTGATGGTCCGCAGTACAAAGGTATATGTTTCATTAAGTCTGCACACTTCATTTCAGAAGTTTACAACCTTGCGGACACCATCCAGAAGCATCCCAAGCCCGCAACAACACTACCCAAGTCCGCAACACTAAAACCACTTATGGACTCTCAACTCAGTTGTGCTGTTGAAGCTTTATGCAAACAGTGGAACTGTTGTTCTTCCCGCACCAGCACAATTCTATTTGCATTTTTACATGCAACTGCAACCCACATAACCATCTCACCCCTTCAAGCCTGCACCCAAAGTCCATCTCAATTCCGCACCATATTAAAGTCCATCTCAAAGGTGAGTAGAGCCAGGAATCACTAAAGACCACTTTAGCATTTCCAGCCCACAACATCACTTTTCCACTTCATGCCCGCAATACTAAGGCCTATCATGTCCGTTGATGTAATTTTAAAAGTGGTAAATAAAGATTCGTTACTCAGACTTGTGAAGATTGATTTTAAATCTAATTTCTAAAACTAAAAGTATGAAAGCTCAAATATTTTTTTATAAAGTTGGGAGAAAACTGAGGCTAGGATTCCACTATTTTCCAGTTTCAAAGTGATAATAATTTTAATCATGCAATTAAAACATTTTAATTTGATTCTAAATCATTGCAAAAATAGATTTTCAAAACAACAATTGTATAACAAAAGCATGGAGCATCTAGGACCTAAGCCGAGGCATGCACCATCTAACGGAATCACAATTGCTTAACAAAAATCTTTTAAATCAATTTTTAACCAAGGTAATTAATCATAAATAAATTGCATAAATTTATTAATACTTACCACATAATTGTTGGAAAAGTAGCTTCCTCCATAGCCTCAAAGATGAAGTTTAGCTCCTCATTGTAATGGCAAAATCCTCAAAAATCAATTTTATAACTCAAAAATTGCTTACAATAGAATAGAAATGCTCACAGACACCTTGATACGTTTATAAGTGTTGCTGTGAACACCTCACACCGTTACAGAAGGTATTACAAATGAATACGCAACACGAAACAGATTTCTGTTGCGGTTTGAAATAAAGGACGGACTACTGTGTAATGAACGACTGTTTCTTGGTGTAGTATGCTTCGTGTTCTTGATGTGCAGCAGCAGAAATTTGAACTTCCTGTTTACGTGATTCTCGTGATTGTGAGCAATTCTAAACTTCCCAATTGTTTTCTCCTCCCTTTTGGACTGTCTAGCATCCTCTATTTATACTACCCATCACCAAATCATCCCAATCTTTCCTTTAATTCTCAATTGATTCATCGATCATGACTTTCCAAAAACTTGATTATTTTCTTTCCTGATTTCGATTCTTTCTCTGATTCTTGATCCTATTGAGAGAAGAAATTGATCTCTTTCTCTTTTTAATTCTTTCCCAAACAATTCAGTTTCCTAAGTTAAGAAAATTCCATAAACAAAACTTGTTTCCAAATTCCGAGAAGTTTCCTAATTTGCTGTTACGTGAAAAAGAAATTTTTCTTCCTGCCCAAAACGTGTATTCAAAATGTTGGGTGCCTTTAACTTGGGTGCCTTAATCCAAAGAGTGGGTGCCTTAATCCAATGTGAAGGTGCTTTTAACATTTCTCCAAAAACACCTACAAAGAAATAAAAAACCATAATAAATACAAAATAGAGTACCAACAATACATATAATTGAGATCAAATCAGACACAAAAATGTGTCTATCATCCGTAACACAAACCAATCTTGCCCGCACTATTTCGCCCAAAATCCATTATCATTTCGCCCGCAAGCCCATACTATCACTTGTCCGCACCATTATTTGCCCGCATCATCTTGTCCCGCACCAAATTGGATTAATGCCATTTAAGGATAAGATCAACAGCGACACATGGCGGATCACTATCGACACGTGGCGGACTTCCATCGACACGTGGCAAAATGTGATGTTGAAACAGATAGCTTATTAATGTTTTGAGGATAAGGGCAAAGGGGATTATTTATAAAAGATCATTTCTATCACCCCTTGATGAACCAAACAAGTGTATTAGAGAAAGGTACTGGGAGCTGGGTTTTCTTCCCCAAGAGAGAAATTCAAAATCTTATGTAACCTAAGAATGAATAAGAACCACCAATTTTCATTACCCGTGGACGTAGACAAATCTCTGCCGAACCACATTAAATTTGTTTGTATTGTTTACAATTGTTGTTCTGCATTTCACCCATTTAATTTCTCATCATAAATGCTTTTTATTAACATCTGAATTAATGGTTGTGATACCATGAAAATGGTAGCACAATGTTGTTTTCTTTCCACAGAAACCCCCTTTCTAAACAAAATAGCAGATTTATCATAATTAATACGTTGTCCGGACCAAGAGGAATAACTTTGTAAGATACTGGAAATAGCTGCAATGTTATTGTCAGATACAATGTAGTCAATATCGTATTTCGGTTTGTACCGGTCAAGAGCGATACACTGGTACACCTTTGTATCAGGGATATTTCGGTTCCAAATATCGGTCCACATATTTTATACCTATAATTATTATATCAAACGTTTTTTTGTATATTTGACCTATTAAGATATAAAACTAGTACTCATTTTTCTAAAATACCATAAAAAACATGAGTAACCATTGAAAACCCTAGAACAATAATAAGGATTTTTTTTTATTTATTATTATTAAAAATCCTAATTTCGGCCGTACCGATCCATTTCAGCCATTTCGGTTAAACCGTATCGGTCAATATCGACCGATATTTTCGGGCAAAAACCGTTCCACTGGTATAGACTGTTTCATATCGGGTGAGGGCCGATACCGTTAAAACAGGCGATATTTTGGCCGTACTGGCCGAAATTAACTACAGTGGTCAGACATAATGCCAAAATGCATAACATCGTCCGCGAACATAAGATGCGACACAGATGGTACCCACCTATTTAGCCTGTAGCCAGCATAAAGCCCATCCCTCTCCACTTTATTCATAATACTAGTGAGACTTTGAGAGCATAGTATGAATAGATAAGGGAAAAGTAGGCATCCCTGCCTAATGCCTTTTTCACCTAAGAAAAACTCTTCCGGTTGACCTTTAACTAGGACTGAGAAAGAAGTTGTTTTAACACAACACATAATAGTATCATGAGAATGAGACCGAATTCCAAAATTTTTGAGGACATAGCTTAAGAAATCCCAGTCAACACGATCGTACGCCTTGCTCATATCAAGTTTAAGAGCAAATGAGCCAACAATAGAAGAAGAATGGTTCATTGAGTGAACAAGTTCCTTAGCACCAACTATGTTGTCTACAATTTGCCTCCCCGGAATAAATGCAGATTGATTTTTTTCAATGAGTTTATCTAGGATTGGTCTACATATGGTAGTTAAGAGATTTGTTATGACTTTATAAAGGACATTACACAATGCAATTGGTCTAAAATCTGAAGGAGTTTCCGGGTTTTTAACTTTAGGAATTTAGGACAAGTAAATAGGGTTTAGGCTTTGGGGAACGGACGTGTACATAAAGCAGTCTTGAACAGACTTGGTAACCTCTGGTCCAACAATATGTCAAAATTTTTTGTAGAAAAAGGATGGATAACCATCTGGACCTGGAGCACTAAGTGGAGCCATGGATTTAATTGTAGAAAATACTTCATCTGGAGTTGGAATGGTTGCGAGTCGTCTGCATTCATCTTGAGAAATTGAGTTGGAGTTATCAAATGAAAATTGCTGCACTGAGATTGAGTTATCTTTCACAATTTTATTTTTTGGAAATAATATAATTGTGTTTTAATTTCATCATATTTAGAAGTCTAAACTCCAGCTTCAAATCTGAGTGCAATAATGTTGTTTTTGCTTCTCCTATGAACGACTGCCAGATGAAAATGCTTGGAATTTTGATTACAATTTGGGACCCATTTTGATTTATTTCTTTGCTCCCTTCTATCTTCATATCAGTTCCTCTACCTTATTACGCATAATTTTCTCCTCTTTTCTAATGTCTTCAGAATGTACATTAGCTTGAAGTTCAACAAGTTTTGTCTTTGCTTCTTCTAGTTCCTTCTTAATGTGCCCAAAATTCTTTTTTCTCCATTTATTAAGGTGTTTTCCAAGCACAAAAAGTTTGTTGGAAATGTCACCAGTATCAGATAACCAACTCTTTTTTATAACTTCAATCAGTTGGGGATGTTCTGTCTAGTATAATTCAAACTTCAATCAGTTGGGGATGTTCTGTCTAGTATAATTCAAACTTATATTGCCTCTTCTTTTTGCTGATTTTCCTGGAGGTGTTTAACAATATAGGAGCATGATCACTATAGATCCTTGGAAGATGAAGGACTGCCGCTTCATATAATAGTAACCTCCAATCAGAATTGTAGAGAACCTTGTCAAGCCTTTCAAAGATGGGTTCATAACGAGTAGCATTGTTGGACCATGTAAAATCCGGACCTGCAAAACCAAGATCCATTATGTCCCTGTCTTGGAGCATGTTCTTGAATTCTCTGCATATGATGTTAGAATCAAGAGAACCACCTTGTTTTTCCGTTGGACTTAGAAGAACATTTAAATCCCCAATGATGCAGAAAGATGCAAAATAGAAGAAACCAAATTCGAAATGTTCATCCAGAAGTGATCTCTGTTGTTTTGAGTTGGAGGTCCATAAATACAAAGCATATCCCATATATTGGAAAATTGAAGTAATTTTCAATAGAGCAATGAATCAAATTTTTGTTTGAGGAGACAAAAGTGATATCTCACTTGTAACTGGAAGAGAGCTTATTGTTGGGTAGCTCTTTACGTTTAACCGTTCGTATTCTTAGAGAAGAAAGATGACCTCTTACAATCCAGGGTTCTATACCAGCATTCCGATGTCTTTCTCGTATTCATTAGACTGACCCTGATGTGTGGAAGCATGGGGAAAAAACATGATTAGATACCCTGGTAGTCCATGCCGTAAACGATGAGTTTTTTCCCTTGGTGTAAATCAGGGGCCCTCTCCTTTTATTCGTCCTTGGCAGCTTTTCATTGAACAAGACATTTTGGAAATGAAGACTGTACCTGTATGGATGAATTTGAGGAATGTTCCAACCCACCTATGGAATGCTAATGGTTTAAGTATGATTGCTAGTGTAATGGGAGTTCCATTGTTTTCTGATAAGTACACTTTAGCTAGAACAATGATGAATTATGCTAGAGTTTGTGTTGAAATGGATGCTAACAATGAATTTCCTGATTTTATTCCTGTTGTGTTTGATGGCAAGGAGTTTAAGGTTACTATTGAATATACTTGGAAGCCTCCAAGATGAAAGAACTGTTCTACTTTTGGACATTCAAATGCTAAATGCCTTAAGACAAGTAAAATGGTATGGGCACCAAAAGTGAAGAAGATGGTTGAGAAAAGTACAGAGATAATGGAAGGAAAGCTTAACCTTGCGAAACATTCAGCTGGTGTTGAAGGGTCTGGAATTGTTGAGAAAATTATCCAGGAATCGGTTCCACATAGTATGATTGAAAATGCAAGTGCTCAAGGAAATGAATTAATAGAGGTTGCCATTAATGACTTTAATACAAGGGATAAGGCAGCATCAAGCGAGTGGACAACTTACACTAAAAAGAAAAAGAATTCTAGACGAAAAAAGAATGCTTGTGTGCAGGTACCAACTTGTATACTTAATTCTTATAATGGCCCAGATTCTGAGGAAAGTCAAGAAGCCAAAGAGGATGATTTGAGAGAAGAAGAGGTTCTTGGTGAGTGAATTTATTTTAAAAGAAAGAAAGGCGCAGGAAAAAAGAAAAAAAGAAAGCAATCACAGAATCCTGAGATCCCCCTGGTTTTGAATCCCACAACAAGTTTCATGATTTAGAAGAAGAAGAAGAAGAAGAAGAAGAAGAAGAAGAAGAAGAAGAAGAAGGGGAAATAGCCACATCCCAGTTAGTTTCGAAAGATTCAAAAGTAACCAACGCAAAGCCGTCCTCGTCCAAGCAAATTGCGGGAATTGGTATGAAATTGACCCTTCCATGCATAAAAAAGAAAAAACCTCATAAATCTAAAGTTCCTATTAAAGTATCAGCTGATAAACTCGTCGAGCTTGGTGCTCTATGGGGCTTAGAATTTCCATCTATAAAGAATAAGCATGAAGAAATGTTAAGTGATCTCGAGAAAAACCATGAGGAGTTAATTATAGAAGATGTTGACGAGTCAACTAACTGACAATAGGCTTTTGTTCCTCATTGCGGTCTGTAAGTTGCCTTTGGATTGGTAGGTTTCATAAGTTGTGTTGTTGATACTTAGAGACCTCTTCTTTCTAGTTTTTGTTTCTGTTTTTGCTTTGTTTCTGTTGGCTTTTTGCCTCTTGTTGGTTGTCTCCGCCCGCACACGACTTGTGTGCCTTTTATTATATTCTCTTTGATTGATCACAAAAAAGAGACTGGGTGGATTCTGTGTCAGAGAGTGAAGTAGAATTATTGGGTGTATGAGAAGTACTAATGAGGCTTGTAATCTCAGAATTAGTGGATACATGCTCTTCTGGGTTATTGGGAATAGGCTCATTGGAGTGTTGTTATGAGTGGGTGATAGTACGGGTGAGTTTATGGTTATGGTGAGTGGGTTGGACGGAGTTGGTTTAGTGGATGGAATATGAGACATATTATCTTGGTTCTTTGGATAACTAGGGTATTGATTATTGTCGGAGACAATGATGGAATTTGAAAAGGCGGAGGTGGAAAGGTGGGCAGCTGAACTGGAATCAGTTAATGTAGGAGTAACACCTTGTGTATTGTAAATGCTAATCACATCAGTATTAGGCGTGATTAGTGTCGATGAAATACAGAAAGATAGCTGCATGCATAATCCGTTACTCCTGGGGATGTGAAGGTCACCGTCCTCACGTCTGGGATGATTGGCCAACGACGATTGATTGACCGCGTCACTGCCTTAATGCTGAACTTGATCATGATGAAGAGTACTGTGAAGAACCATATTAGAATCTGAATTTGAAAAATTATCAAGATTGACTGAAACCTTCGGCTTGAAGTTGGCACGAATGTCATCAGTCAATTTTGCAAGACATGGGTCCTGTATTTTTTTTATTGAAATCCACATAATTAGTAGCATGTATGTTTTCCCAAGCTTTGGAAAGAACTAGACATTGCTTCATCAGGTGACAAAAGAAACAACAGAAATAACAAATTCGTGAAAGCTTTTCATATTTTAATTGAGCCATGAAAACCTTCTTGGAAGGAAGAGTCACCCGTATGTCCTTTCGAATAGGTTTCGAAATGTCAAGCTTAGCACAAACATGGGCATATTTTCCCCACTTAGCTGCTTCCCCTTTTCCAAATGGATATGGAGTGCCAATCTTAGAAGCAATATAAAAGTGATTATTTTTTTGTTCAAAACTCCAATGGGAAAACGGTGCACCTTTATGTTAAAATCAACAAAATTGAACTTGTTATCTGATGGAAGTTTCTCTAGGTCAAAGGATTCAATTAATAGGAGATCGTTGTTGATTTTCCAGGGAGTTCTATCAAGAACATAAGCAAGATCACGTCTCAGTTCAAATCGAACCATGTACATTCCCCTACTAAATTCAGAGACCACAAAGTCCCCTGATGGCCTCCAGTACTTTTTGAGAAGCTCAAGTAAAATGCTTAATCCTTATTCTATATTATTGGCCGAGTTTGATAATATGCAGAACTTCAGGTCTTCCTTGGGGTCATTATGTTCGACAGGTATCTTTATAGCTAGAGAGTCTTCCTCATCTTCCAATAGACTTGATATCTTAGAGATTAAATCTTCATACTGCGAGGTGTTCGAAGAATTTGATGGTTCCACCATAGCATGAAAGAGAGTCAGAGACAAAGCAAATAGCAGAGAATAGCACAAAGAGAAAGGAAAATAAACAAAAAACTTGAGAGAAAAATCAGGCTAGCATACACACTAAAAGAAGAATCGTTGTAAAGAACGAAGAAAAAATCGTTTGATTACGAGGAGAGAATCATCTAAGGATGAAGAGAAAATCGCAAGAACACGAAGAGATCCACCTTGCCCACACTTTGTAGTGAACAACTCAACAACCTACAAATACTCACTTGAGTTACGGTTTTAGGGTGAAAAAATAAATATACTAAAAATAGTATTTTTTGTAGGTTCGAGATATCAAAAACGTACTAGATGAGCATAAACCAAGAAATGATAGTTCACGCCTGACTTCGGTCACAAAGGTGAAGACAGTAGGTTGATCTTAGGGGAGAGAAGCAGAAAAGGTTGAGAAATCACTATGTAACAAAAATGGTAGTGTGTAGTTGAAGACTAGATTTATGACTGTGAGTTTGATTATCTCTGAGATAGATCTCCTCTCTGTTTTTTTTTCTTTCGATTAGATGAAGCCATCTATTTATAATCTTGTAATGAACATTGATTTCTCGTAAGCTGTGGAAGTTGTGAAGAGATGAAGAACTGATGCTCGTGAAGATTGTAATGAAGTAATGTCCTCTAGGAAGACTGTATGACCACTATCCCCTTATCCTTTCAACTGCTCCTAACTGTCCCACTACTTATTACCTTCTCATCATGGATATATTGCCATATCGTATGTTGTTGTAAACCGCCAGACCAATACCCCAATGAGAATCCCCTCATATGGCATTTGATGTCTCGTAGAAAAATAGTGAAGTCATGGACTACTAATATTATGGTTAAGTCGGACAATAACCTGCTAAATTAATGAGTCAAGTTGCTCATTTCACTAAGTGGTCAAGTAGACTGATTAGTGTCAAGTATAGTGAAAATAATAAGTATAGTAGTTGTGTGCAAGCTTGAAAGTGGAAAGACTAATAAATAACACAAATTTGGGAGATGTCCAGAGTCAACACTTATAGAAGTTTCCAGGGACCGACCACAAAGTGATTCTCGTGTCCTCGGGGACTAGGCATAGGCAACACGTTCCTTAGGAACAGAACAACATTGGCGATGATACTAGTCTTAGGCTAGCGCCATGGGAGATAATGACGTTGCCATTATGCCAGTGCCACAACAGTAGCGTTGCTGAGAGTATGGCGATGGCACTAGGCCAGCACCGTGAGAGTGTGCGTCCTTGAGGATCGAACATTGAGCAATGAAGCGTCCTCGAGGACCGGCTATCAGATTAAGGTGTGTTCTCAGGGACTGGTCCTCAAGGCATGATGTGTTCTTAAGGATCGAAGCTGGGGCTAATTCGTTTTCTCAAGGATCAGTCCTAGGGTTAAGACGCTTGCTTAAGGGATAATACTAGGTTAGCGACGCGTGCGAAAGAGACGGCGTTATGGATAGACCTAAGAGAAGACCATTTGGACATTATATCGATTGCACATATAATAGTATATTAATGTTATTCAAATAAAAATTTGAACATTGATGCACATTCGAAACAAGTTCAAGGAATTCAGCCGTGGAACTGCATTCTTAATTCTCTTGTGAAATATGTGTAGAAGTACATGACTCGTATTTTGATACAAATTCAGAGATATATGCGGATATTTATATGTTTCTGCTGCTGGGAAGAGGATAATTTTATAATTTTATCCCTTGTCAAAAATCCACTATCAATAGTTACATACCTCCTATGAACAAAGATTCGAGATAATTTTAACGATGGATTGTGCCATCATACTTGATTAAAAAGACTAGCTCTAGCAAGTTTAGCCAGCGTATCAACAACGTCATTATTGACTCTGTTTTGATACATAGTTGTTCAAGAAGAAAGGCTTCACATTAACATTTTAAATTCTAGTAAAAGAATCTGATCCTCACAAACGCATATACGAACACTTCCATTAACACAGTTCATAACGCCTTTCTAATCACCTTCAATGATAACATTATTCATCCTTAACTATGCAATCCAAGTAAGAGTATAATATAACACCAGAGCTTCATCATATTACTTGTGCAAGCAATCATATTTCTGGACATGGATGCCAGAAAAAGCCTTGTGTCCTCGCCTAAATTAAGCTAAAACCAGCAAGAGAGTTAGGGTTTAAAATAAAAGTGCTAATGTTTAGCTTGAGAAATCCTGTAGGAGGTTTTTTCCAAGAACTATGCAAAGTAAAAACGGAAAACTAAATAGGCAGACTAGTTGTATTATTGTTATAATGAAAAGATCATGCATGTATGGAATGTATGACAACGGTTGGGGATATGCCACTGTGTTTAAAAATACAGGTGCACCTATTCTTCCGTACTTTTCAAAGAGTAATACCATCTTGTTGTAGAAGATGAGGATGTTGATACTCAGCAGGAGAATTATCTCGAAGCTAAGAAATCATTCATTCTTGGAGAGAAGATTTGGAATTAAGAGAATTAAGTAAATAAGCAGAGACCCAAACCACATTTCTTTAGAAAATTGGCATTGCATGAACACATGGTAAGTCGACTCAATAAAAATATAACAGAAGGGACAAGAGTAGTCTTGAATATTCAAAAACCCTTAATCCAATCAGCCACTAGGAGAATATCATGGCTAACCTTCCATAATTTTTTTTAATCATTTAAGGGAGTTGAAGGTGCCACAACTTTAAACAACAAGTATTGTTTTGTCTAGCAAAAGTTGAAAAAAAACCATGAGATAACATTATATAAGTAAAATATGTAATAAAAGCACCATACTTAGTTACAGTCTATCTCAATCTGTCTGAGCCAAGTGGAGTAAAGTGAATGGTTAGAATTGATTGAATCTGATATGAAGAAAAGAATATGTCAAACAAAGGTATGTTCTAGTGTTTCATATAAGGGTTTATAAGCTCACGAGCCTGTTTATGATGAATTTGAGTTGGGACTTGGAGAGAAGAAGTTGGGAAAAAAGGAAATCCAATTGTAACGGACCGGGAAATTTCGCCCTCGATGATATGCGCCACGAAGGCCAGATCTCCCCATTGCGCCACTTGAGACGATGGTAACTTGGAATTACAGATTCACTTCTCTTTATGCAATGCAGGTCGATTTGCCATTCCAAGCATGATACTCGAAACGTAGTTTCCATACCATTACAACTCACCCTTGTTCCGCAAAGGGTACAAGGCTAAAATCCAATGAAGGTTCCTTTGGCATGTATCACATACTTACTAGCATTGTCCAGGCTTAAGTCATAACTTGGACTAGTGCATAGGCCATTTCAAGCCTAATCTCTAATTCCTTAACTCTGCTTCGACCATGCGTTGGAGCTTGCATTGATCTTGCTCTTGCTAAGGGTGCAACATCCAGGCACATGCTGTTCCATGCCGTAAAGGTTGATAGGAAGTATGAACAATCCATCGAGTGGAATTGCAACTATCTCATCGAGTATGGCAACAATCATCTCTTGACTTGGCATTGCCGAGCCAGATAATATGAGTTACCATAATATAGCACTTCTAAATTATATGATATGATCGATAAGGGGCTGCACCTTAATGCATTGCATTGCGGTTGCCTACGTACTCAACCCGTACCTTGAAGGGATCAAGCATGACCGTAGTTCATCCGAAGGGACAATTCGAATGAGATAAATAACTTAAGCCTATTAAGGAAAAGCCAACATCGATTTTAAGGGTCAATCGCTTAGGAAGGATATGCTTAGGTATATCCAATGCACATAGCCAACAATTTCCAACTTACGTCGCAAGGCCAAAAGCCAAGCAAAGCCTATTCTGTATAGGCCAGGGGACTTTCGCGAGATATGCACAAGTATGCATTCTCAAGTACGCAACACTGATGAATGATGCTTTCACATAATTCAAGCTTCACTTCCTAAGCTACAAGCATATTGACGCTTACGCATCAAGTATGCACCAACATATATGCCATATCACATAAATGTGCATTACCTCTCATGCACATTCTACCAAAGCCCCCTCCATATATACGTCTTAATCGCATTTCCTTATGTTAGGAAAAGAAGGGCAAGGGACATCCACCAACTGCACACTAGTGATGCATCCTCGAGTATGCATCACGGTATAATAATATTTTAGCATTATAATGGTTTCTTGGGTAAGATACACGGGACAATGATGCTTCTTCTAGTAAGCATCACGGCATGATAATGCTTTCTCGGGTAAGCAACATTGGATCAGTGATGCTTCCTTGGGTAAGCATCCTTGGGTAAGCTTCACGGGACAGTTATGCTTCCTTGAGTAAGCATCAACTTCTAACCAACAACTCCCCCTATATATATCTTATCATCATTTATATATGTTTGGAAAAATGAGGATAAGAGACATTCATCTACTACACTTTCTAGTGATGCATTCTCGGGTATGCATCATGGATCAGTGAAGCTTCCTTGGGTAAGCTTCATAATAACATGGATGCGTCCTTGGGTACACTTCATATGGTCAGGCATGCAGGGACTATGCTTGGAAAGGGACGCTCATGCCTAGCAGGGACGCTCATGGCCTGGCAGGGACGCATCGGAGAGCCAAGACGCGATAGAGCCAAAATGAATTGGCGTTTTTGGCGCTAAGATTAGGATTTAACACTTTTAGTGCTAAAATCGAAGTGCTAAGGTAGTGATATGATAAATAAGGTCTCATTAGGACAATATGTGCTATATAAAACCATTTTAGGTTAGTTAGCACTTCTCATGAGGGTTTAACGCCAGGAAAATTAACGCTAATGTGGCTAACTGGTGCCAATGCGGTGCTAAGTCAAATAGATGGTGCTAACTTGGCGCTAGTATGAGAAAAAGCTATGGTTAGCTTAGTTCAGAGGTTCAATGCGTCTTTTATGACATTGTTTCTTGATTGTGGCACATCTGAGATGAGTGGCGCTTTATTTGACCTGCGTTTTTTAGGGTGACTAAAAAATAATTTGGGACGACTTATTCATACCCATCAAATAGATGTGGCTATGTGATATCCTAATGGTAACTAATTTCATTTCATTTCTACCTCTTTTTCTTCTCTTCTTCTTGACTACCGATTGAAGCAACATCAATTTTTTTTCCCTCGTTCAATTCAAATTTAATTCATCGTTGTCGTTAATCGCCGAACCAAATTATCATCGATTCTTCTATATAACGATGACTAGAACTGACGATCCTAAGAAAGCTCGAGTGAAAAAAGTATACCGTCAATCTACTGATCCCCATATTTGGATAACAACAACATCAAAAGAGATTTTTGAAGAAAATGATGAAGAAATTGAAGAATACGAAGAAGACGTTGGTGGTGAAGTAAATTCATCTAGTGATTCCGGCAATCAGACCCTCGGCGACCTTAAAATGGCCCGAATAAGGTAAGATTCTACAAATTTACGGGTTTATATTGCTTCAATTTGGTGGATCGATTCAAAAAAATTCTAGGGTTTTTCGGTTTTTACCCAGAATCGATAGTTTAGATGGATGTTTAAACTCCCGATTATGACTGTCTTCATCATCCCTAGAGAACATCGATCCTAATAGGGAGATAGATTTAATCATTAACCACCGATTATATCTGGTTATTTTCTTTTTATACTCAAATTTAAGTTTAATCGCTAGTTAATTTACTCGTGAAGGGGGTAAGAGAGCGACAACTAGTGCACGAAGAGAAAAGAGCGCTAGAGGAATCTCTATCACCGAAGGAACTCAAGAAGTACTGATTCAACCAAGTTTACCACCAAGTTCTGTTGAAGAAGGACAACCAAGTACTCCACAATTTAGAAACCAAGAACAAGGAGAACCAAGTGTTCCACAAGGAGAAGGTAAAAAGAAGGTAATTAAGAAGAAAGGAGGACACCAAGTCCCCACCTCTTTGAAGATGAAGGGTATTGAAGCAGGCCAAATCCCTGGGTTACCAAGAGATGGAGGAGATTTGTTATTTGGACATAAAGACTCATGGGCCAAAGAAGTTTATTCAACTGAGGTAATAATTATAAAACACCATTATTAAGATATTATCTTTTTATTCGTAAAAGTGTTAACGACTATTCTAATTATTTTATAATTCGTCATGTATATTAGGACCATTCTCATGCGGTTCGTCTACTCAAACCTACAGATGCACCAAGAAAAATAAAACACCGGCCGTTAGACGGTGAGTGTAAAAGGTTCAAATAAATTATTGGCAACTCGGGGTTGTCTACTACTGCCGAGAATTCAATGTTAGAGCATGAGCGGGTGTCGATATCAGCTAGAGAGAATGTATCTTGAGACCAACACCTTCCGTATGCCGTTTGGAGATATGACGATTACCCCAGATGATGTGGTGTAGATTCTTAGTCTCGCTGACCATGGTACAACCGTCAAGTTTGATTACGTAAATCAGTTAAGATGGGAGCATCTTTTTGTTTACACTCAGAAGTGCCTTGGTTAGAATCGAGCGACATCCGATATTGAGTTCAATCGGTGCTTTCGTTACAAAACTAGACAGTTCAGCATGGTCCACTTGATGAATATGTTCAAAGGCACCAAGGATAAAGAAGAAAAGAGTCCACAATTTAGCGACGGCGAAGTGAATACCGCAGCCACTGCAAATCTCCTCTATATATTGGGATGTATCATTTTCCCCAATGTTAGTGGCAACCGGGTAGACGCTAACCTTCTACAAATATTGCATCCTCTCAATAAAGTTTGTAATTACTCGTGGGGCACCACATGCCATGCGTTCTTGATGGAAGAGTTAAGAAAGGCATTGAGGGAATCAACTAGCCAAATTGCCGGGAATGTGAGCCTACTATAGGTATTTTGGTAACTCTATCGATGCTTTGTTGTCATTTATTTTTTTCTCTTTTAAGAATCAATTTTCACATGCTTGGTTTGATATGTACACTAGACATGGATCTATAACCACTTCTTGTTCCTCGATTTGGCCAAAGATAACCCAAAATGGCAGAAAGGAACACCAGAGGAACAAAATACATCTTCGATGAGGAGGAAATTAGACTTGATGACGTCCAAAGATGTATACCTTGATCCAGACAAGGAATACCGAGCTAGTGGACATATAATGGGAAGGTCTGAGTTGTTGTGTTATTATGGACCCTTGTGGCCTACAAGATATGTTATGTACAATGCCTCAAGGGTAATGCGTCAACTAGGTTAGTAAAATAAGAACCTTGGAGTCCCATGCATGGCAAGTTCAAATTGGACGTGGAGAATTGCATATGTGGTAAGGACTCTATCATTGTAGTTTACTATGGTAACCCATCCGTTGAAGATTGGAATAATAGGTAGAGGGTGTGTGTGATACCCTTCAAAGCAACAAGAATAAATTATATATAATATATAGAAACAAACCAAATCCTATACCAGTTGGATCAAAAATGAATTTGAATCCAGAAATAGGATTTTCGGGATAAGGAATAAACAATGGAAAAATCCAATCGACTTTTTCTTAAATCCAAACGATCTTTTCGTGGGCGTTTGCCCCCAATTGGATCGAGGAACCGAATTGATTATAAAAACATGAGTTTAATTAGTCGATTTAGATGGGACACCTGTCAAACGAGGTGATGAAGTACATCCAGACTATATGGAATGGTACCGGGAGCATTCTCATCTTCATGTGATCCGTGAAGATAAAGGAAAGACCACCAAGGCTTTTGATTATACTTGTTCATCAAAGACAAACCATCTGGTTATGAAAGACTGGCACGTAATGTTTTTTCCTTTTGATTTTAATATTACGGCTCAATATTTTAGGTAATAATTGTTTGATTGTTATTGCTTAAAAATAGAAAAATAGGTTTGTGTTTTTCTCTAAGAAGATTGTTGGGTGTATAAAGGCGGGAATGCCCTTGTCAATTGAGAAACTGAAAGAGCATAAAAACCTAATGGATAATATGATAATGAAGCTTATGCAGGTAAGTGATACGAGCATAATTTATATATATTTACCGTTTAATTTATATTTACTAGTGCTTGAATTTGTAATAATAATATAGTTTTATTGTTTTATTAGGTGGTACACACAAAATCCGAAGTTACAATAAATATGGTTTAATGGGTTATTATTGACCATATCCGAGAACCAGGTGGCTTGGTCAGGTAGAAGTTGGTTAGGCGTTGGCTGTTGTGTTGGAATCGGTTGACTAGGTTGTACTCTTTTGGAGTTGACGTATGGGAGATGGTGTTGGTGTACACGGTCAGACAAGAAAAAGAAACATAAGAAAGAAGGCTAGGTGCTGTTGAAGGTGACGTGATGGTGTTAGCTTTGGTGTAGGCTAGGTTGCTGTTAGGTTGTTGGCTAAGGCTACAAGGAAAGAGTTGGAAAGGGACAAGCCTGGTTTCTTTTGGACGTTTGATATAAAATGAGGTATGTCTTTTCTTGTTTGGGGTAGTTGAAGTTTTTTGGAAAACGAATAGAAAATAAAGACACGTGAATGGAAAAAGCGTAATAGGTTGTTGACCAAGTACATCACATGTGGGAGTTCGGATTTTAGGGGATATTTTCTTCTGTAGAGTTTTCTGGAGATCGTACACAGAAGAGAAGAGGATATTGGTGGCGGTGATCGGAAGACAAAGAGGGGAAGAAGCCTATCTGCCTATTATTATTGGTTTAATCTTCTCCTTTACTCCTTTTAATTATTTTTATGAGTTTTAAGAAACTCATCTCCATGTCTCACTAAATTCGTAACTAGGGTTTTATGTTGAAACCATTTAAAGTATAGACCAATTGAATTGATTATTTGGTAGAACCTATTATGATTTGAATAAAATTAATTCCATGACTTCGTTTATTGATATAAATCTAAATTAGTTGTCATTTCACCGGTTCTGTACAATACAGTAACCTATGCGCAGAATATATAGGATAATAAATATGTTTGTCTACTTTTTAGATATTTCATGCTTTGGTTAAATCCTTAGAATGAGGTATGCTTTGAAGAGCCAGGTATTATTTATGAACATATAATTAGCTTCGTATTATTTTCTCGCTAACGCAATTAGATGGTGTATGCTTCAGACTAGGGCTTTTGATGCGCCATGCTTAGGGCATCCCAGTGATATTTGCGACTCTAATACATATAATAGGTGATGTCGATAGAACGAACAATAAACAAATATTCATGAATTATGTTTCACTTCAGTAATTAAATAGAAATAGTGGTGGATACTGAAAACCCTGGTTACCAACTCTCCCATTTGAGTTAGTTTATTAGTTTAGTTTGTTTTAGTCTTTTATTCATTAATCTAAAAATCCCTAAATATTATTTGTGATTAGTTAAATGAGATATTGATTGCAGTATTTTCACGCTCTCTGTGGGTTTGACCCGTACTTGCCGTTGTCTACTAGTTAGACGCCGTGCGATTGCGGTTATTTACATAAGGTAATTTAAAATCCCATCAGTAAGTTTGGGGAAAAAGCTTCGAATAAGCCTAAGAAGCCAACAACAAAGCCCTTTAAAAGATCTCGGGGTTCATCGAGCGCTGATGCTGAAGCCAATGTCCCTGGTGTTGAAGCTAATGTCCCTGGTGCTCGTACTAAAACCAAAAAAATCTAGAAAATAGCTTGTGGATGTCTTTTTTAAGGTTTAGTTCGGATTATATGTTCTAACATTATGTTTACGGGTTATGAATGGTTAACACTATGGATGATGAATGGTTTACTGATAGGTGCATAAATCATACATTTTAAGTAGTTTTTCCTGACCCTTATTTGCTATATTTGAGTGAATTACTATGTTTTATTATTACTTTCGAAGTTTAGTTGTCTTTTCAGGTTACAGTTCAGAAACCTGCAGAATGGAGCTGTATGAGAAGAATTATCGAGGATCCAGTAAAACTCTGCTGAATTTAGGCCTTTCACCCTCCACAGTGTAGGAAATTGAATTATGAAGCCAACGGCGAAAGATCGAGGTCATTCTGATCTCGTATGAGGAAGTTATGGGCAAAGCCACATGGTGGCAAACTAGCTTGTGCTGCTAGCGCCCAGGCGCTAAGTTAGCTGAACCGTAGGTGCTAAGGTGCTAAGTGGTTAGTTGGAGGTGCTAGACTGGTTTGGTGGACTAGTGGATAGCCTTGGTGGAGTAGTAGCTAGCTTGGGGAAGTCATATGGGATTAGGAAATAATTTGGAGTTGCTATATCTTGTTGGGATGGAATAAGGAAACTTAGCACATTTCCTAATTCCACTAGGATTGTGAAAGTGGCTAACTCAAGTTCTATAAAAGGAACTCAGGCCTTTCTCGTGGCAAGCCTTTTGGAGAGGTAGCTATAGCACATATTGGAGGTCCAAGGGATATTTGGGGGTCAGGTTTACTATACAAGTTAGGACACAAGTCTACTCACGTAAGGAAAGCTAAAAACGCAAGGATTCTCGGTTGGGCTGGAATTTCCCTCACGTATAAGAGGGAGAAGTTGGCTGGAAATAGAACATCATCTAGTTCACGTTATCATACAGGAGATTAGGTTTTGAGGAGAAGAAAGGAGGCGCAAGAACACAGCAAAGGAAAAGGGGACAACGCAACTTGAAGGCTGGCCACTTTTTCATACAGGCGATTCTGCAGAAACAATTCTTCGCTATCTTTCCGGGGGTTTTATTGTATTTTCCTTATTGATTTCCATGGGTTTTAAGAAACCCATGATGAGCTAAACCCTCTATATTGGTTAGGGATGTAATCTGAAGTTAGAAAACATGTTTATTGATTGAATGGCGCATGCTCATAATTTCATGCTATTTTTAATATCGTTCATGTTCTACTGATTATGGTATTACATATGATTGATTGCTGATTTGTTTGAGTCCGGAATCAGGTAAATAGGCATTTATATCTACAACTAAACTGGAGTTCTAAGATTCGAATCTGTCGAGGGACTCCGTTTATAGGTAGTATAACATATTTGTTAACGATACTTAAAATTGCCATGCAAGTATGTGTAGAAGCTTGACCTAGGTTGAATCCAAGTGGCGAATTGCGCCGGGTTACTTAGATTAACCTCAACTCACAAAGACCATAGCTATCATTGGATTGAACTCGAGTTGAGGTACTCACTCAGGTTATCCGGTGCTAAGAATTCAAAGGGTGGAGGTACTTATTCTTTGATGATATTAGGAGTTTTGCCGAAGTAGACGAGATAACTGGCTACTTTAGGGTTTTTGGTATTACTAATGCATGAACGTTGAGTATGCTTTGATTAATAACATGTTGGAAAACGGACGATGAATTCTCTAACCAATACTTCTCATCCCTGATTTACGTTTTATTAATTTGCTTTAGTTTACGTTAGTTTAATTTAGTTTAAGTAAAATAACAAACCCCCCCCCCCCTTTTCACTCACGTAATTGAAAGTAGATAACAATTTAATTGCCTCTCTGTAGGAACGAACTTGTTCTTATCCCTGTATTTAAATCAATTTTAGAGAGTAAGAACTTGATTATTTTGGTTGATTACGACACGACCATTTACTTTATGGATAATGAATGGATTTTAGGTTCTTTTGTGAATTATCGATTGATTTGCAAGAGACTCATACTTCATAAGTAACTTTATTGAGATTTCGCATTATAATCGACAAATAAGTGGTATGCATTACCTACCGATTGAGCTTGTTGATACACAATCAGATGATAATTATCTACCCATTCAGGTGAAAAAACTGACTGGGTTTTCTGTACATCGATAGTCAATAAATTTTCATAGACTACCGATTACACCTGTTGATCCTAAATCGGGTGATAATTATCTACCGATTAAGCTGTTGGAACTGATTGGTTTCTGGACATATTTTACATAATAATCGGTAGTAAATAAATTTTGTTAGACTATCGATTGTACCTGTTGATGTCTAATCGGGTGTTAATTATCTACTGATTAAGCTGATGGAACTACTTGGTTTCTCGACACATTTTATATTATAATCGGTAGTAAATACATTTTCTTAGACTACCGATTAAGCCTAGAAAGATCTCGTTGACTAGATAACTATTCCTTCAACTCTTTTCTTTGAGTTAACCTTGGATTTTTGGTATTCGGCCTACCCATCTCCTTTCCTTTCATTGGTTCTTCAACAACCTTTAGACAGGGGTGAAGGTCTTTCTCTAAATGGTGCATCAATATTTGCTTTTATGTCCCATTTGACGTAGAGTAACGCTCGAGTATTCGTGCAAACATTTCCGTCTTCACGAATGACGCACCATAAACCACCGCGGTGTTTGGAGTGAAAGATAATTGCTTCCAAAAGGGATGAATATCATTAATGTCAATAACTTCAACATACCTACCAAGCATATGACGACATGGGAGTCCAATACTTATCATCGTATTTCAATTGCAAACCGTAGTCTTACAATCATGATCTCTATACAACTCCAATTGTTGTATCATGTAATTTAGTGCCAACCAAGAAACTTCATAAATTATACCCCTTAAAAGATTTTTCTGTTTTACATGTGCCAACGAGAATCTATACTGACTTTTTTCCATTGATCCGTAAATCTTAGTGAGGTCACGATTGGTGATTCATGGATTGCTTATTGGAACGACACAACCCCTTTTGACTGCTGGTCGGTTGTCAATCAACCAAAATAATTCAGGTTCTTACTTCACTAATATAGATTAGAGTATAGCAATAAGAACACGTTCGTTCCCACAGAGAGGTAGGTGATTGTTAATTAATTTCGATTACTTATGTACACAGGGGGGGGGGTTGGTTGTGATTATAACTAAATTATACTAAAGCAAATTGGTTAAAACAAATATCAGAGATAAAGAACATTGGTTAGAGAGTTCATCTTCCATATTCCAACATGTTATCAATCAAATCATACTCAACATTCATGCATCATCAATATCAATAACCCTAAAGCATCCTATCGCAGTCTTACTCCGGCAAAACTCTTATTATCATCAAAGGCGCAAAGCGCCACTCTTTGAATCTTTTTCACCGAATAACTTGGCGCAAGCGCTACTCAAGTTTAACCCAATGAAAGCAATGGTCTTTGTGAGTTGAGGTTATTCTAATCAATCCGTCGCAAGTGCCACTCGGATTTATCCTAGGTCACGCTTCTACACATAATTGCATGGCAACATCCCGTAATTAACAACTATGTTATACTACTCGTAACAAGGTTTTTCGACAATTCCGGATCTCAAACCCTAGTTTTGTTATAGATGTCAATACATGCTCATCTAATTTGCAACTTAAACAAACAAGCAATCCATCATACAAGGCGTTATTAATAGTAGAACATAAGCGATATTGAAGAAATTATGAACATATGAGAACGATCCATTCAATTAATAAACATGTTTTCCAACTTAGGACTACATCCCTAACCAATAAGAGAGGTCTAGTTTATCATGGATTTATCAAAATCCATAAAAAATAATTAAGAAAACAAATAAATCAAACCCGAGAAGTCATGACGATCGATCGCCAATCCAAAGTGTTTCTGTCCGTGTCTGTACGTGAAGCTATCCTCCAATTTCTGTCCGTCCAGGCCCTTTCTTTCTGTCTGTCTACGTCCGGGTCTGTCTCCCCTTTCTCCCTGTCTGTCCAAGTATATCTGTGTATGAGGTATACGACTATATTTATAGAGGTTGGGTCACCGATCTTTTAGAATCCTAATTGAATTAGGAAATAGGCACCGACTATATTTCCGTGTATAACACGGTTAAACTTTCCTAACTTCTACCCTAACTTGTATTCCGCAGCAAGAATCTCTCCAACTTTGTCCACCTTCTAAACTTAAGCCTCACGCTTCTCCCTGTTCCCTTGAGCATTCAACAGCCACAAAAGCATCGACCATCACTGCATCTTCTTAACTGCCACATCTCGAGCCTCTCCATCACTGTCGAGCTCTCACTTCCATCAACGGCATCATCCAAGCTCAACCATTCCCATGATCGATTCATCACAGTTGCCATTCTCCTCCAGGCCCGAGTTCCTCTTTTCCAGCAAACACCGAGAAATCACAGCTCTTCTCCGTCGACTGCTCACTTGAATCATCTCCAACTGTTTCGTTGTTTAGAAACCAATTCCGACTAGTGACCACATCTTCTAATATCTCCAATAATCCACTACTGTCTATTACAGCTCGAAACTTACCCTTCGAAAATCCATCACCATTTGATCACGATCATGATCAGTCGCTGATCACAATGGCAGCAGCACTCAAGACCAAAGCTGCAACGAACACCATCCACTATTCTCTGTTCTCTCTTCTAGGATTCAATCACCGAGCACTCATCCACCAATCTCCATTCTCTCGAGCTATCAATCACAGCAACACTACTTCATCAATGGCAGTGATTCCATCACCAAGCTCACTGCCACAACCATTCTTTCTCAACAGCTAGCATTTACCCACACAGACCACTCCATCACAGCCATTAACAGTGTTTGAACTGGGTGCCCCTTAGCGTATGCCAGGTTGTCAATAGCAGTCTCTCTTGAATTGACCTTTTTACCCTTAGTATTCGTTTCGCTCATAACTTTCTCATACGAAGTCGGAATGACCTCGTTCTTTTGCCGATGGATTTTTAATCCAATTCTCTACAAAATGGAGGGTAGAAATCTTGGAATAGACTGAGATCCACTGGGTCTTTGGCAATTCTTCTCTTGTAAAGCTCCATTTCACTTGTTTCAGAGTTGTAACCTAATAAAACACATAGACTACAAAAGTAATACTAACACACGGTAATTCACACAAAATCTAGCAAATAAGTATAAGGAAATGATACTTAAAATGTATAAATTATGCATTTATCAACTTCCGACTAGTATTTTCTTTAATCGGCCATGGGACCCCTCTGCAATGCTTGTTGCCTCATTCTTGAAGTTATGATATTCATATGTCCATGCAAACACAAACTTATCCTTATACGGTCCCAACCATTGTGTTTTGTAATACTTAACTGGTTTAGGATAGTTCTTGCCCCATTCATCCTCGAAGTTCTTCAAGTGCTATTCATAAACTTCCTCCGTCACCGACCAAACTAGCTTATCCCATGCTTTTAGAAATAAAGACCACTTTATTCCATCCTCATCCCACTTTTCATCATCTAAACTTTTCTCTTCTTCTCGTTCTTCTACAATTAGTTTACTAATACGTTCATCCTCTTCCTTCGACCTCTTGGTACATTTGTTTCGTTTTTTAGCTTGGATATGATGTCTGGAATTGTATTTAATGTTGCATTGAATGTGCCACGTACAAAGCAAATTCTGGGCTTCTAGAAATACTACCTTTATTCCATTCATCAAGGCTTGATCGTTATCCGTTATAATAACCCTTGGAAAATGCTCACCATTATAAATCGACCTCAATGTTTACAACATCCAAATGAAACTCACATCATTCTCGACATCCATTAAACCCCACGCCACCGTGAATGTGCATTTTTCCGAAGTGTGGCAAGCAATGTTCAACAAAGGCATGTTCTACTTGTTTGTCTTGTAAGTAGCATCTATCAACAAAATTTGATGAAAGCATTGAGTCAATTGGATCATCTTCGGATGTGCCAAGAAAATACGAATCACTTTACTATCCCTTTCTTCTTTTCTCAACGTGTAATTGTGTTTCTCGGCTAACCACTCTAATTGTTGCATAATTATTTGACCATCCCATTCCGTCTTTTTCATTGTTGCTAGTGCCGACTTAATTGTACACAACGAAGACAAGTTTTTGGGGTTGTCCACCTTTATCTTAGATAGGATTCACTCGCTTTCGTTACGTTCCTCATAGACTTCACCGTCTCCATTCCCTTTGGTTTTAACTTGGCAACCATTACTGCCTAACAAGACTTTCCGGATCTTCGTGGTTGTGACGACCATTAGCAACTCTAAATATTTTCCATACTTTACCTTCTTTACCGTCGGGCTTAATGAAGATAATCTTAAATGGGCATTAAATCTTTTTTTAATTACCTCGGTATTTCCTCTCCGTCTTCTTTACGCACTTACGATCCTTTCCCACGTAACTCTTTCGCTCGCCACCTCTCTCACAATTCATTTCAGATCGATCAACCCTCACGTATTTTTCTGAACTACAATGCACATCTTATCTTTTTCCTTGTTGATAAACCATTCCTTTGCCTCCGCTTTACTTCCGAATATCTAAATGCGCATATAAAAAAACAAATCTCATAAGCCTAACCATGTAACGTACATTCTTAGAACAAGTCAAGAGTGGGTAGGTAGCATACCAAATCATTTGCGTAGTGTAGGGAAGTATCAAGACCCTCATATAAAACATGATTAACTCATTCAACAATCTTATATAAAATAGGAATGAGTTAGACAACAATAATCGGTAGATAATTATGTTCTCGTGCTACCGATTAACCTAATCGATAGTTAATTATGTTCCCGTACTGCCTATTATAAGAAGAAATCAAGACAAGTTTCTGTACAGAAAAACAAGTATAATCAGAGGTTTAATTTGTTAAACAACAACCAATTACACTGGGATCGGTAGATAAATTTGTTCACTAAACTACTGATTACAAAGTGCAAGATTTTAAAGTTTAATTCAATTACGGCTATAATCACAATCTGTAGATATGTGATTTTACAAACTACCGATTCTAAATCGATAGATAAAAGTATTCATTCACTACCGATTGTGAAAGATGAAGAGTTAGAAATTTTATAAGCTTGGAGAAATTTATTTTTGGGGCGACAACTATAATCGGTAGATTATAAGTATTCCTAAACTACCGATTATGAAAAACAATTCAAACAAAATTCGATTTGGGGATTTTGTTTAATTGGTAGCAATCATTTTTCACGAGACTACTGATTATACCCTAATTTTAGCTCAGTCCAGTGTAATCGGTAGATATGGTACTCCATTATCTACCGATTCTGGGACGTCCATGGCATTAAATGCATGTAAAAATGATTTGTTTTGTTAACGATCACATACAAACGCATACAAAGTGGGTTTTTGAGCTTCTTAACACAATACTTGATTGTTTGATGCATTATTATCTTCATTTTGATGTGATTCATCGTTTTCTCTCGTTAAATCGTTGTCTTGGGTTTATTCCACACCAAAATTTGGATCATCCAACAAATATCCCAAATAGTCATCTCTAAACGTCACTGAACCTTTAATATTATGTTCTTCATGATGTTTCTTACCTTCTTCTTCTTCTTCTTCTTCTTCTTCTCTAACATATTTTCTATTTCTTTTCTAAAACTATAACTCAAGTAATTTTCTAACACTAACTATAACCAAAATTAACTAACTAATTAATCAATATTAACACTAATTAAACAAGGATAAATTAGCCATTAAAGAAAATATATGGATAAGGGTGTGCTGATGTTACTTATTAGTGACCTTATTTTGTTTTATTAGTCGACCTAAATTCTTTTTGGGCGCCCTAAAAAACGCGAGGTTTATTTGTGGCTTATATTTAAGCAAATTACTATGATAACACATTAAGCTCATAGGAGCAATTTGAGATGAGCTCGTTGCGAACTAAGCGTTAAGCTAAAGTGTTGTTTTGGGGTTTAAGCATTAGCTATTTGAGAATTTGGTAGATATTACCAGAACATCGCGCAATTCGAGACAAGTTCAAGGAATTCAGCCGAGGAATTTTATGCGATTTGAGACTAGTTCGATATGGCATAAATATTGTGAGTATTGAGGAGGCTACAAGGCCATCTTAGAATGTTTGTAGTTGTTTAGAGAAGACTCAAGTTGCTTTATACTAGTAGGCAACCTATCTAGGAGCTTGAGACTTATTATATAAAGATTATAGACTACATTGTTAACATGGAATGCATGTAGCATTTTGTAGAGACTTTATCCTTAATTCGCTTGCGGAACATAAGTAGAATACAATATTTTGTATTTTGATGTGAAGTCATAAGTATGCGCACTAGTATGTGCGGATATTTCTATGTTCCTGCAACTAGGTAGAAGGGAGATTTTACAATTCTAACCCTTATCAAAAAACCCACCATCTGCAATGTCTTATCATCATTTCCATATTTTTGATACAGAGTTAATCCTTTGATTTAAACTTCCTTGTAAGCAAGTAGTTTATTTTGGTGCTTGCTTAGAATTTGGGTATGCATCAATTAAGTGCTAGTGATAGCATTAGCAAAGCGGCAGTAGATGAGAGACATGACACCTAGAGACGACGCTTTGAGTTGTAGCTAGTAGCATTAAAGTTGGAAATATTTGAAAATAACAGAAGAAGCTGATGGTAGATCAGAGTTGCAAGTAAGGTTGGTGGTGGACTCTAGTGCTCTTGTCGTAGGAAGGTTGAGGAGGTCTTCTTGGGAGATACAGTGCGACCTGACAGGATGGTATGTTTGAGAAGGTGAAATTCCATGGGCATATAAGGTCTCTATAAGTTGAGTCTTCTGAGTCCCGTTTGGAAATCCTATTTTGCATACTATTCTCTTCCGAAGCTGTTGAAGTTTCATACGATGTCGTATTTTGACGTTTAACCCCAACTTTTGAGGCCAAGAGACCAAATTATCATATGTCAAAAGAATCACTCGATTTGGAGTTGGATAGGTCAGAAAATCATGCTTAATCATCTGTGATTAATAATCCCGTGTGAATTTTCAGATCTTGTAGACTTTAGTGTAAGATCTATATCTCCTATATCCCCTTCTGGTATGTCATATTAGAGACATAGACGAACACTTCTTGTGAAGGATGTTTTTACCCATTCTTTACCGATTGTTGTTGATTTCGTTTGTAAATCGAAGAGTTACTGATAGGAGCATCGAGGAATAAAGGAGTGGACCGAGATAATGTCAGGGAGCAGGACAGGTGCTAGAGAGCAAGACAAGTACCAGGTAACATGAAAGGCACCAGGAGACGGGACAGGTACCAAGAGGGCAAGGTGTGCGATTTTCTCCATGATAAGCATATTACTGTATTTCTGACTGGCAACTTGTAACCCAATTTATCGTTTCAGAAAAAAGGTAAAAATGTGTTCGTTCGATGAGACTTGTGAAGATTCGTTTTAGACCTAATTTTGAATTAAACTAGATTAGTTAAATATTTTAACAATATTGGGAAGAACTGAAACTCAGGATTCCACCAAAATCACTTCTGATTGATTTCTACAATGATTTTTTAACAATTATAGCTCTTTTATTGACTTTGTTTCTTTGCCAAAAGTAGATTTCTAAAACATTAACTGTAAATCATAAGCATGGTGCATTAAAAGCTCTTAAGTCTCAACATACACCATCAAACAAAATCACAACTAATTAAGAAAAATCATAATTTCAATTAAAAATAAATGCAAAAGTCATTAAAGAATCAAAAATAGTTACCATCCATTCATGAAATATGGCTTCCTCCATTGTCCCAGTGGTTGGGTTTAGCTCATCATGCTCAAGAAACTCTCAAAAGATTGATACATGGCTCAAAAAATGTTAAAAAGATGAAAAGAAGCTAAAAATTATGTAACAGGGAATCTGCAACGCTTTCTGAACGTTACAGATTAACTGTTGCAATGGAGCTTGAAGATAAATGTTGCAAAGGAAGATAAACATTGCAAAACGGTTGAAGAAACCGTGGAAAAATGGTTGAAGAAACCGTCGCCTTATTCCCTAGCTCTTTTCTCGGCAACAACCACTTCTAATGCCATAAAACTCGGTCCCAAAACCTTCCCAAACCTTATCAGATAATTCTCTCTCGATAGAGAATTTTTTCCCGCCTTTTTCTCATTTGAATTCAAAGGGAAAGGGTGCCCCTAATCCATCTGGTGGGTGCCTTTATCAATTCTCTTGGTTGCCTTTAATAATTTTTCTGGGTACCTTTATCAACTTTTTGAACCAATTTTTCCATAAATATTTATTTTCCAAAAATACCTACAAAGATGTAAAAACCTATAATAAGTACAAAATAAATGCTAACAAAATAGAGAATGTAGTACAAATAAGACACAAAAATGTGTCTATCACCAATGTTCGAGAAATTGAGAGGAGAAGCCTGAATATGAGGCGACTATGTCTTTGAAGTTATGAGCTGGAGATGGTTGTGGCTTCCGAGTCCGGAGCGTGTCCAACAGTAGAATCATGTGGTTGAAGTAAGTAGAAGTAGCAAGGATAGGGTTACCTTTCTGGATGTGATCAAGTAAGAATAGGAGACTCCCCAGTCGTGTGAGTACTGATGTAGAAAAGTCTCGTTGTTTGTATCGTTGCTGATCAGACCTTCTAGTGGAGGGATGTTATTATGTTAAAATTTCAAAAGTGAAGGAGTCGTCAGTCTCCAAGCGTGACTCACTTGCGCTACCTGGAAGAAGATAATTTTTGGTGTCGTCACAGGTCCATGCTTCCAGGAATTTGAGAGGACATGGGTAATCATGAAGGATGGAGCCGTCTTTTTTTGTTGTTCAAGTGCTGGAACTAGGGCGAGCATCTTAATTGAAGTTGAACCAATCATTGTCGTCCGGGCTATTGAGATGCAAATCCATTCTTCTTTAATCTCCTTGACTCAAAGCATGACTTGACTCATTGGTTTATTTCTTTCAGCAGGTACATGTGGTGTGCTCTTGGGTGGACACTACTCCTGTCGCTTCTGATAGTCCCCATTCTGTAAGAAAAGGACTGTGAATAATTCTCCCATGTTGATGCTTATGAGGCTTTGGGGGACACCGTGAATAGAGGATGAAGACCTGAACGAGGCGCCCCGCACTGAAGAACTTTGTGAAGAATTTGAATCTGTCGATGTTGGTAAAGAAGTAAGTAATAAAGTGACGCCAGACTCCTCCATTAGTTTGGACCCATATCAAGTAAGTTTCTATTTTTTATTATCATCATAGAACATGTGAACTCTTCAAAATTCTCATATAAGCACAGTCGTACTCAAATTCACACTGAATTTCATAAATTCCCATTGCTAGAAAATTCCAGAAGTATAGTGCTTGGTAAAAACACAATAGAGTCTTCAAACGACTTCCGTTTTGAATGATTGACCCCTCTATCCTTATTAGAAAAAAAATTCACATATCATAGTGCGAAGAAATACATGTTTTTAGCTTGTTTGGGGCATCAAAACGACGAAACAGTTGAACTCAGGAAGTATCCAGAAAAATCCTGACAGTTTTCAGACTCGACTCCGCTAGCCGTTTTTTCCATAACTCTTAGCTCGCTTGTCCGATTGATGATCCCTTTTAAAACATTGTATTAGAAACCAATACGAAACTTTTTATATAATAAACATGTTCATCACCAATTGTTGTCAGATTCAGAGTTTCCGAGAGGTAGTGAAAACGGTTTCTGACACGGTTTTTGTGAAACATCTTGTAATAGGTTGGGCTCATAAAATAATTCAAATATCACTCTATACTGAAAGTATGTTGCGTTTTGTGAATATGTATAGTAGGTGTTGTGGTTCATGTTCAACAATTTCATATTTGAGATACTCTGACCTAATATGTCTGGATCCTCTCTACTTTTAGGGGCGGAATGATCAAACTAGAGAGCTGGTCTTGTTAGAAAAGGAACAAAAGTTACAGTTGATTTTGATGTGTATAACATACCTCCCCATACTGAAAACCATATGCGATCTCCCCTTCGCGTACTTGTTGGGGATGATGCTCTTATTGGCGTTGATGTGCAGAATGGTGGTATAGCAGGGAATGTGCTAGTTGAATACACTAATACGGGTGTTGTCATTGATTCTTCTTTAGTAGGACCTTACCATGGTACTCACGTGATGGGGGGTTTCAATACTCCATCGGTTTGTGCTGATTTGCAATGATCTATCTCTATCAGAGTGAAATCTGAATCGTCCTCGAAATGGGAAAAACTGTAGATAAAGCTGAAAATTCTGATCTTGGCATTGCCTGGATTTTTTGTAATCTGGAAGATGCACGAGAGCGTGAAGTAGGTAGCTCCTTGCTGAAGGGACTGGTACCATAGTGAAGAGACTGGTAGCAAAGTGAAAAGACTGGTATCGAAGTGAAGGGACTCTTACCATAATGAAATGGACTGGTATCTGAGTGAAGGGACTTGTACTAGAATGAAATGGACAGGTACCTGAGTGAAGGGACTCCTACCAGAGTGAAAGGGTTTCCACGTGAAAGAGAAAATTTGAGAACGTCATATATGGCTTTGGCTTTTGTTGTTGTTGTTGCAGAGTTTTGTCTGGGACATGAAGCAAAGCTTGTCTTTCGACTGGTGCTAAGGTTGAGGCTGGAGCTGGGGCTGAGACTGATGGTGAGTGTTTGATTTGTGACGCTTGTTGAGGTGAAGCCCCCCTCTTGACCCCTTCGTTCTGAAAAAACCTCATGGATGGTCGGTGTTGTAGTGCTTATTGACCGGACGACTGCCCCCAACAGATATCTCTACGACTTTTGTACCTTGAATCGGCATATGAAGTCCCCAGGTTATTCATCGTTCATCTAGAACAATCTTTTCAGATATGTACATTTTTACCCCCCATTATAGAGGGAGAATAACGAGAGGTACACCCCCTCTGAAGAAATGATCTTTTGGATGACGAGAGGGTAAAAGGTTGGTGCTGATGAAATGAGACTGATCCCTCTTTTCCTTCAAATTGTAAAAGTCATTTCTAGGTCTTCATGGGCGACAGGATCGGATCGTTGGATCCCTGATTGTCCTCTTTGTCATCATTTTGAATATTGATTCTGGTACTGTTGACGTTGGTTGGATTGGAATTGTTGCTTGCTGCAACTGGTGACGAATCTATTTCGGAAAGGATTGTTCCATTATAATCTTGAGGCAAGTGAGTACCTCTTTTGAGTGGTAGACATGTCTTTTTGTATTCTGGCAGGACCTTTTGTCTTTGTATTAGATCGACCATGCTGAGTGTCGTTTGGGTGTTCCTGGTACTTTTAACCATCGTACAATGAGAAAGTCGGAGGTGAGTAACCCCCCGGCAGAGGGATCCTTTGAATTTCAGGAAGGTAGGGAGGTTGGTGTTGATGGACCAAGGATGAGTTCTCCTTGCTATGGTTTCGTACGAGTCTCTCCAAATCTTCACGGTAACAAAATCGGGTTGTTGGTACCACTGTGGTGCGCGATCAGGAATGATATGAACTTCATCGTTTGAGTCTTTGACGTGCCGGCGTCAGTGGTTGTTGTGAGGTTGGTCCTGGTTTGCTCCGTCAGGCAATAACTTTGTTCCAGGGAGAGTCTCCCTGTTAGGGTCTTGAGGAAAGCAAGTAATTTCTTCTGAGTAGTGGATATGTCCATCTGAGTTCTAGCAGGGACTTCTTGTCTCTTCATTAGATCGTCTATGTTGAACGGAGTTTGAGTATTTTCGGTGTCTTCAACTGTCTTGTTACTGAAAGAAGGCGGAGTAGTAGTATTAGTACGAGGAGGCTCAGTAGAAACAGGGATGTTTTTCAGAAATACCACCATCCATTAGCACTTAGATTGGCTGGGAAAGGTGTTGTTTCTGATTCGTTAGAAGTAGCCGAGAGTGCGGGTTTATCTATTGATTACGAAGAGAGCTTCAAGGACGGCAACTTATGAAGTTACTAACATCTGATCCTCTTAGCGGTGCACGTTATGTATAATTTATTTGATTTGGAATATAAATTCATTATATTTTATGCTATTTCTTTGCGTAATTTATATTTATGATGTACATATCCCTCTTCTACTTGCAAAAAGATTTGAGTTGTAACTTGACGAATACACTTTGTTTTATGCGGAATGTGTTTATATGTTTTTATACTTGCTGATTTTATTGATATGTCCTTGTTATTAACTCTAGTTGAATTCTTATATATAGATAAACGTGAACTGTATTTATTTTACAAGATATTATCAGATTCATGATTTTGTAAGATATTATCAGATTCAATGCCATGTTTAATAATTTTAATCAAGATTATTTCACTATTTCGCCATTTTGTTTTTTGGAAGGTATACAGATGTGCCTAAACATCCAAGACAGATTGCAAATTGGTCAGGGTAAAAATATGGAATTCGTGTCCAATGATCAAGTTTGGTCACGGTGTATTCCAGTACCCCGTGAGTAAAGAGCGAACTTGACACGATGTATAATAAAAATACGTAACGATTGAAGTTGTGGTCACGGTAAATTTCACCAAATAGCCACGAAATACCCCGTGACCAAATATTAGACTTTTTGCCTCGCAGGCTTTGGGCACGATTTTTCAAAAATGAAATACCGTGACCATAGACATTTGGACACGATAAAATACCATGACCAAAGGCCATTTTTCTACTAGTGATTAGTACTACCTGAACCAATTATAGGAGTTGTAACCGCTCTAGTCCTAAGATCCACCATCTTGAATAACTGAAAATTGGCTTTTGTAATCGAGAGGTTGATCTCCCGCTGTGGTTTCCAATTGTTTTAGGGTGAAAACAAATGTACTGCAAAATGGTACTTTCAGGTAGGTTTGAGAGATCAATCTCGAACAGGACGAGCCTAACCAAGAGATGGCTGTTCACGTTCTACTTCGATAACAAATATGGAAATGATTTGGGTAGTCTTATAGGGAAGCAAAGAAGATTGAGAAAATATCAGTGTGATAGTGTATGAAGAAGAAAATGGATTCTCTGAGAGAAATCGCTAATTCTGTAGGTTTTTGTTTCTCCAGACTGAGTATCTTGTCCGTTCTTTTTTAGAATAGATGAGAATCATCTATTTATAGTTCAGAGTAGACACATTGATTTCTCGTAAGTCGTGAAGTTAGGGAGAGGTGGAGAAGTGATGATTATGGAAATTGTAGTGGGGTGGTGCCAGGAAAGTAGGGAAGACATGTCTGACAACTACTCCTCATCCTTTCAATTACTTCGTAACCCCCCACTACTTGTTACCTTTTTGTTGGTGGAGGTGGTACCACCACCCACGATGCCGTAGACCGCCAGACCAATACCCCAATGAGAATCCCCCCATGTTGTATTTTATATCTTATGGAAATAGTGGACTCATAAGCCACTATGGTTTTGATTAAGTCAAGTTAAATCAAATGACTTGCTAAGTCATTGAGGCAAGTTATGCGACTCACTGGATTGATAACCAGACTTATTAGTGTCGAGTCTGGAAATTTTAGTAGTCATGTACTTACTTGAAAGTAACATGGCATATTTAATGGCTAAGTATTAGCTCAGAAGTGACTTATCGTAAGTACGAGAGGCATCTAAGGCTAAATGTTGTAGAGGGATTCTTAAGCAAGGATACCTATTAGAATTTATATAAGACTTGATGTTAGACCCATATTAGAAGAAAGGCGTATTTCTGAGGGAAATAGCTAGCAAAGCTAGCACTAGCTACTTAGTGCAAATAAGAATATGTTAGCTCTTTTATTATAAAAAGGCTAATGTGCTAACGTATCAGAAGTGAGACCAATATGCACAACTTCTAGTAAATATCAATTATATTAGGGTTCGAAAGCTAATATCAATGAGGTTTGAAGTTAGCACTTCAATTAGATAGTTAACACTAAGGTGTTAGCGCTACTGCCTTTGTGGTTAAGTCGTGGAGGATGTCAAGGACACGTTGGCCACTATGGGCGTGCTAGAGAAGCTAGGGATGTGCTATCCACTGCAGAACGCCCTAGGCCCTGGAGACGCATTGGCCTTGAAGGCACATTGGTTTTGGAGGCGCATAGACCTTTTGGCGCACTAGAAAAGCTAGGGGTGCAATTGGTCTTGGACGCGCTAGACTTGTTGGTGATGTATAGGAGCTAGAGCTGGGTCTCCAAGGAGCTAGAGATGGAACACCAAGGACTTGGAGACGCTGAGGTTGTTAGAGAAGCGCTGGAGAGTGGGACGCGTCAGGCATGTAGAGACTACGCTTGGCAGGACGCTCATACCTTGGAGGAACGCACACGGCTTGGAAAGGACGCTCATGGCTTGGAAGGGACGCTCATGGCCTGGCAGGGACGCATCGGAGAGCCAAGACACGATAGAGCCAAAAGGAGTTGGCGTTTTTGTCGCTTAGATTAAGGTTTAACACTTTTAGTGCTAAAATAGAAGTGCTAAGGTAGTGATATGCTAACTAAGGTCTCATTAGGAAAAAATGTACTAGATAAGACCATTTTAGGTTAGTTAGCACTTCTCATGTGCTAGGGTTTAGCGCTAGGAAAGTTAGCGCTTATAGCGCTAATGTGGCTAACTGGTGCCAATGAGGTGCTAAGTCAAACAACTGGTGCTAGCTTGGAACTAATATGAGAAAAGGCTAGGGTTAGCTTAGTTCAGAGGTTCAATGCGTCTTTTATGGAATTGCTTCTTGATTGTGGCACATCCGAGAGGAGTGGCGCTTTATTTGTGGCTTATATTTAAGTAAAGTGCTATGGTAGCACATTAAGCTCGAAGGAGCAATTTGAGACGAGATCGTTGGAACGAAGCGTTAAGCTAAAATATTGTTTAGGGTTTAAGCATTAGCTATTTCCGAATTTGGTAGATATTACCAGAACATCGATGCGCACTTGAGACAAGTTCAAGGAATTCAGCCGTGGAATTTTATGCGACTGGAGACTATTTTGATATGGCATAAATATTGTGAGTATTAAGGAGGCTACGAGGCCATCTTAGAATGTTTGTAGTTGTTTAGAGAAGACTCAAGTTCTTTATACTAGTGGGCAACCCATTTAGGAGCTTGGGACTTATTATGCAAATGACATTTCCATATATGTCTTATCAGCATTTCCATATGTTTGGAAAAGGCGGGTAAGAGACATTCATCTACTGCACTTTCTAGTGATGCATTCTTGGGTATGCATCACAGATTAGTGAAGCTTCCTTGGGTATGATTCATAACAACATGAATGTTTCCTTGAGTAAGCATCCTCGGGTACACTTCATAGGGTCAATGTGATGCTTCCTCGAGTAAGCATCAACTTCTAACCAACACCTTCCCCCTATATATGTCTTATTCGCATTTATACAACTAAATATAAACATGGGAAGAGACATTCACCTATTGCACATCAATGATGCATCCTGGCATAATAGTGCCTTAGCACTATAATGTGTTCTCGAGTATGCAACATAGAGGCAGTGATGCTTCCTCAAGTAAGCATCCTCGACTGTTATTAAAGTTATTGTACCCCTGAATGATCGTTTTACACGTGGTGTATAAATTACTACTTTAACCCTGAATGACCGTTTTACCCCTGGTGTATAATTACTATTTTACCCCTGAATGACCGTTTTTCCATTGATGAATAAAATTACTATTTTATCCCCGAATGACCGCTTTTCCCATGGTAAGTAAAATTATTATTTTACCCCTGAGTTTCCTTTTGGCCTTGATGTATAAAATTACTATTTTACCCCTTTGTAAAACAGATGGGTGCTACACCAATTATGATGCCATATACAAATGTTATGACCTGAATCCACTTCCAACCTATAATATCTTATCTAGAAGGATACCACATCTCATGAGAATCCTGAACTATTTGAGTATTGTTTATCTTTCGCCTAAAGTTAGCTCGTTGGTGGAAGAACCTAGAATTACAATCTTCATTATTGAAAAGCGTTTATCTAGATTGATGATAGACCATATCATTTTTAACATAATACCAATGCTTAAGCTGGGATTGGAGAAGCTAAATGCGGGAAGGATCAATAGGATATGTATGATAAGATTGAGATAGTAGACTCTGAACCTGATTAATGTTTTCTTGAATATTCTCATATTCAGAATGATTCCACATCTTGATAGCCAATTTAATATTTTTATGTTTAGACACAAATTTGGTAGAAGGAGACCCTGATTGAAACTTAAACCACTGAGATTGGATAGTAGAAATACAAGATTTTTCAGAAAAAAAAATTGATTTTTTTAAAAGGACAGTTAGGTGGTTGTTGGGTCTTGTCAATATGTAAGGGAATAAAAGCATGATCAAATCCAAGGAACTAAATTATTGGTGAAAAAATTAGGGCATTTGTGAAACCAACCATTGGTTGCCAATGTTATGTCTATTCTAGTTCTAACATGAAACTGATTAGATCTATAATTGGACCTTATAAAAGCGTTACCAATGAAAGGATTGTCAATAAGACCAGTGTTTTGAGAATCTGACCAGGCATCAAACCAAAAAAAGTCATTAGGTTGGGTAATCGGGTCTAACCAATGGTCCAACCAGTGGATCAATTGGGTCAAAGATAAAAAGAATAACTAACATATTCTAGTCATTTATGTATCAATCAGAAGTTTTTATATAATAATTCATAAAATTTATATACTATTATCATTAATTTTTAATATTTAAAACTGATAAAAAAATAAGGAAAATATTTAATAAACAAAATATCATTCCATATTTGTAATGGGTGGAAAAATGGTTTTTATTCGAATTTCTAACCTTAGAGTTACTTGATCAAGTCTTACCTTACTTACTTTTATTATTTATTTTATATTAAATAATTAAATACACCCCTTAAAAACCGTCTTTTCACCTTGTTCATTAAAAAGATATCTGTTTAAAAGAAAATTATTATACCATTATCGTTCCGTGTAGGATACATTACTGGTTTATGGGTTTTCGGTCGGACCCACCGGTCCTTTTCAAAACATTGAGTAAGACCAATAACACCAATATAGAATTTTGAACAATAGCAGTCGAAGTTGCAACTATTGTAAAGAAACTTTGTCGTTCCCATGAATGCAAATTAATATTTAAATTACCCAAAATAACTTATGAAATATTCACATAAGGCCCATAGCAGTGAGAAGTTCCAAGTGAGCAAACCTATGAAATATTCACATAGGGCCCATAGCAGTGAGAAGTTCCAAGTGAGCATTTCTTTTCTCTATCATGAATAAAGCCATATAAACATGATAATAACCATTCTGTGTCTTTGTTCCCCGAGTTCACAACGAGGTGAATACAATTAAAAGTATAATATAAAATTTTAATACCACAAGCATCTTTAATTCTATAACAGAGGCACAGAGCAAGACCGTCTGAAGCTTGTCTAAAGAAGGAACGATAAGCGAATTTGGATACCTCATAGAGCTAAGATGAATTTGCATATTCCTTTCTTTGTTTTTAGTTTCCGAAAGAAAAATGATATCATGGATTTAATTATAAATCCATTGCTTAAGATGATTTGCTTGTTACCGAAACCTTAACAGTTCCGTACAAGGAATTTCATGATGAATGCAACAATAAAAACAAAAATCAGATAATAAAACTACAAAGAAAAGATACCACAAAACAAAATAAGGAAGCAAAAAGTGAAGTAACAACAAATAAGAAGTAGCATAGAGGAGTAACCTAGTTTTCCATCCCTTGTCATAGTATCATCAGAAACAAGAATATATTTGTCCCATTCACCATAAAAAAAACTGACTGAAGGAATCTGTGAATTGTGATTTAGAATTTGTTCCAACAGACTAAAGATTACAAAGAAGGGGAAGAAGCTTATATAGCTTCACAAGACAATATAGTTCTAGATGACAGACACATGTAGAGTCAGGATTCTAAATACAGTTCTAGCTACTTGGTCCAACATTCCCCCTCAAACTAATCACTGGACAAGTGAATCAGTTTGCACATACATTCTGGAACTGGATAAGCAATCACATCCAGGCCAATCTTGTTGTACCTCCTAAACAACCAGTGCAATCAAGTCAGCAGCTTAGTCCTTCAGTTTCCCAGTCACTTCAAGATCAACCAACTGCATCCCAGAACCATATTCCAACTAGAAAGCAGCAACCAAACCAATCTTTCCCTCTCCCACCTGTTTCCATTCAGACCATGCCTGCACATACCCATCAGCTGCAACAACCAAAAGGACATCCAAGTGGACAAATGACCTCCATGTCCTTCCCCTCACAGATGCATAATATGACTTCAGGGCCTCCTCATCAACTGCCTTCACTTCAATCTCATCAAGCACCCATTATCTCCAGCCAGCCACAACAGACATTACACTGCCTTACTTGCTGCCGCATCCACCACTGCCTCCACAATGGGTTCTCATATGGGTTACCAGCCTACTGGTGTATCTCAGTCCCATCTTTCACAGCCCTCATGTAATTCCGGAAATAAACCTTCCGGTATTCTGCTGATGGTGAAAATTGATGATAGAGCAAGGGCCTTGTAGATTCACGATAACCTCAACAAGGATCCACACATAAATGTGCACCAGGACACAGGACACAGAAGTTCTTTTTGACACAGTCATCAATTAGAGCTTTCGTTTCTGAAGCAAACCAAATTCATCCATCTAGACCCCAACCCATGTATAATAGTGTAATCCCAATTGCTCTAGCAACAATGATACTTGGAAAGAGTATCCATCTCAGAACCTGTTCTTCCTCCCAAAGAGTGACATACTTGGAATACAGTTTTCATCTTCTTTTTTTGAATATTTCTCAACCCCTTCTTTTAGTTTTCAGCTTTACTTTCTTGCTTAGTCCATAACAGCAAATAAGAAGTATAGAAAACAGACGATCAAGTGTAACCAAAAGCAAGCAGCAAAATCATTTAGAAGTACTAAATCACCATTAGAACTAGCAGCAATAAGAATAGCATCAGAAATAGTAGATTCCAGTATTTGTTTTGGTGTTCTCTGTTGGTTAAGAGACACAAATTGTTGATGTTTTGTATTGGTTAACAGACACAAATTGTTGTTGTTCTCTGTTGGTTAAGAGACACAAATTGTTGGTGTTCTGTATTGGTTAACAGACACAAAGATTTTGATGAATAACAGAAGTTTGAATGGCTGGAAGTTACCCAACTTCATTCTACTCAATCAACAATGTTCTTTAATTCATCATGACAAAAAGTAATAGAAAATTGTTACCTCTGCAGTTTTTGATTTTGCATTTGAGGTTAAATCAGATTTGAGATTAATTGTTATTGCAAGAATAAATTATAATCCCTAAATCTTGCCAGAAGTTGTTATTGTTGTTGTTGAATTTGTAGCTACTATTTGTGATCAGTGGTTCATGTTGATAAACACCATGAATACACATAATTTTTTGAAATTTGCAAGATGATCTTGAATCTTTCCTCTATCCCAAACTCGAAACTCAATTTGACACTTGAATAAGTCGAAAGAAAATATCAGCAATCCAGATCGAGAATCAGAAACACCGTTAATGGAAGAAAATTTTCCAAGATACACCAGGGGAAGAAGATGTAATGGAAATGAAGAGCTTCAAGATTCAAGAAATTGGACAGATTTCAAAATCTGCTGAAGAAGATAGAACCCAAAAATCTGATACTCATGGTGAGGCTGTTGAAGCGGAAGATGATAATGAAAAATGGATTTGGATCAAGAACAACTCGTTAGAGATTGTAGCTCTGATACCATGAAGGAATCTGTGAATTGTGATTTAGAATTTGTTCCAACAGACTAAAGATTACAAAGAAGGGGAAGAAGCTTATATAGCTTCACAAGACAATATAGTTCTAGATGACAGATACATGTAGAGTCAGGATTCTAAATACAGTTCTAGCTACTTGGTCCAACACTGACCAATACCAAATTGTTGATTTTGAGGAGCATAATTACAATGAGAAGTCCCAAGCACCACATTCTAAGTGGAACCTTATGTACAAGCCATATAATCATTGATATCCATATTCTAATTACAATATAAAAAGACACACAATTGCGCTCTCTCTTTCGTCCACAAATAACAGAATTCTTTCATTGACTAGAAGACCCATGAGAGTATTTTACGGTATATCAGTAGTTAGACATCTTCAGGTCCAGTGATAGGAATCTTGGTGACATGTTTTTTCTTCCTTACACACCTAAGACAAACACTATGATACCCATTTCCTCGGCTAAAATTGAGAGATGTAGCTAAGCTAAGAGAAGAAAAATGGGCATTTGCTATGGGCATTGTCTAACGGGAGGAGGAAACCAAGTTTCCATTGAGATTGAACAAAAGAGTCAGATGAATTTGTCTTGTAAATGACTTATATAAATCTCAACGCATATCCAAATGAGATTGGACGAATTATAGATTTGGATAATTATTTTATAAACGAATGATGCGTGTCGTAAGTGTAACAAATTACTCAATATATTTTCCACTAATTAACTAGTAATATAGTAAGGATCGTTCCCACAAAGAGCTGTGTAATTGATATGTTATTTAGATTAGCAAAACTAGAATAAAAGTAAATACTAAGAGGGATTGGTTGTTTAAAACAATTAAAAAGAATAATAATAAAAAGAAAAGATGATTAGGGAGTCCTTCGCCGTTAACAAATGTTGACTAAATTAGTATACTTATCTATCTTTTGTTAGAATCATTCATCACCAACCGTATAATAGCAGCTAGATCAGTGCTAAAACTCCTGCTATCACTGGATACAGAAGTTCTCGACTACCGGATTCTATTCGTCTGAACCACCAAGTAGTATATCATCCAATCGAATGCTTTAAGCTTTGTGAATTTAGGTTGATACCAGTAGTTCAACTCTTAGATCAAGGTCCACTTTCTGGTGTTGTCTTCACTTGCAATTGCTCCGTAGAATCCCTCTGTAAGGTCTCGCGATTTCTATTTGTGTACGAGTCGATGGATGATTATTTATCTCGTAACTCAATACTAGCATTAAACTGATCAATTGATTAATCTAATTGTACACTTGAACAATCTAGAAATCAATCATAAATACTAAATATAGTGAAAACAAACGATAATGATTAAAACTCTGAAAACTTGTATAATTTATAAAGCTTCATGTCTAGAATATTGAATTCATCCTTAATCAACAAAAGAATTAGCTACTCCTAACACAAAGAAGAATGATTTCCCCCTAAAGGGGTAAGCCTTTGGTTTTTGATATAGAAGTTGTGATATGAGAGGTAGAGTATATGAGATTACTTAAAAGATTTATATCTTGTTTGAGCCTTAGAAGTCTTCTTTTATAGTCTTCAATGTTTGGCCCTCAAGTATTCTCTCTTTCTAGGGTTTAGAATCTTTTCGGGATCGTGTTTTCCTTGTTTTAGAAGTTCAAAATGCGTGCCAAATCTACAAATTCCAAATGGTATGGTGTTTGCAACCTCTACGGTATGTGAACTAAATCTTCAATATTATTTTTTTTTGTTCATAACTTGTCGTCCGATGTCGAAATGATCTCATTCTTTTTGCGTTGGCTTCGTTTCTTCGTCCTCTACGACATGATGACAAGAAATCTTGACTTTGGACGAGTTCCACCTGGTTTTTGGCCCGTCGTCACTTGTAATGCTTTACTTCCTTACTCATTCTAGCACTTTGTAACTCCTTTTTGGATGATTCACCTAATATGACATATAAGATAGAAAACAAGTGTAATAAAAAGTAATATCCAAGAATTATAGATAAAAACAAGTATGGATTTGACACTAGAAACATGTGAATTTAGCATTTATCAAATTCCCCCACACTTACCTTTTGCTAGTCCTAGAGCAAACTACTATCTAAACTAACCTAAACTAAACTAAAATACAACAAATCCATTTCGTTTAGAAAATGGTTGCACTTAGCATGTGCAACAAGCCTTTAAACCCCTAGGTATCCCTAGTGGACGATTTATAGTCTCGTGAGGGTTTACAAGAGGTATACCCACAAAACCTAATTTTCAACTTCAAAAATTCCAGAGCACATGCATCCAAAGAGCTATGAGGACATAAAGTTTCTGCACACTAATAATAAGAAGTTAGAAATGCCAACGAACATTATTCTCATGCTTAACTCTTGAGTTAGGAGAAAAATACCATATGAAAGAATCCAAGTTCGAGAGCGATCGAATAAGCATTCCGCCTCGACTTCTGCCTCACTAATATGGTTTTATGAAATGGACACTCTGATGTGTGTCGTAAGTGCACCAAATTACTTAAGATATTTTCAACTAATTAACTAGTAATATAACGATAGTAAGGATCGTTTCCATAGAGAGATGTGTAACTGATAGGTTATTTGGATTAGCAAAACTATAGTAAAAGTAAACAATAAGGGGGATTGGTTTAATTGACTAACTAAAAAGAATAATAAAAATATAATAAGAAAGAAAGATGATTACGGAGTCATTCGCCGTTATCAAACTTTGACTGGATCAATATACTTATCTATCTTTCGTCAGAATAATTCATCACCAACCGTAGAATAACAATAAGCTCTGCTATCCCCAAAACTCATTTTATCACTGGATACGGAAGCGCTTGATTACCGGATTCTATCTATCTGAATCACCATGAATAAGCTCTTAAGGTGTAACCCAATCGAATGCGTTAGGGTTTATGTATTTAGGTTGATCCTAGCATCAAACACATAAGCCCGATCTACTTACTAGTGTTCACATACGATTGCTCCACAGAATCCCTCTAAAAGTTCACGCGTTCTCTACTTGTGTAGGAGGAGTTCGAATATTACACTATCTCAAAACTCTTTACTAGCAATAGAATGATCAATAGAATAACTTGGTTGCGCACCCAAACAATCTAAGAAATCAATCATAAACCATAGATATAGTGAAAACAAACAATAATGATAAAAACTCTGAATAAATTAATATAACTAATAAAGTATTACTTCCGGAATATTAAAATCATCCGTAATCAAATAAAAATTAGTTAAAGATAATGTTCATAATAAATAAATTAAAGAGATAATATAAAACTAGAAATCCAAATCCAAAATCACCCAAAGACCCCGCTTGCTACTCTTTTTTTTTTGCTACTTTTTTTTTTCTATTAGTGTAGATGTGGGCTGTTGGTGGTACTGCTGTGGACGTGGGATATGTGGTGGTTGGGCTTAGATGGAACTGATGCTTGTGAAAGAAAGGTTGGATGGTTGTGAAAGAAAGGTTGGAGAGGAGCAAAAGCTCCTCTCTGTTGGAGTCAAAGTGAGATAAAGGTATCCTTTAGGTTGGTCTGTGCACCTCTATTTATAGCCTTAAGTTCCTACAGATTCTAATCTGATGACTACCTCACTAATTCCATACTGACACAATCACTTAACCTTCCCAATCATCACCGTTAATTAACTGAATCCACGGCAGGGATAATTACTCTCAACTCACCTCTCGGCTACACTTATCCAATCTCTGATCCTTTCACAAAGTTATCGAATTTGATAATAATTCAAACTCCTTGGCCACCTTTAACTTAATTTGTTCTCTAACAACACCACCTTCTTATTAAACTCAGCCACACCTCGAACCACTGACTGTGTCCATCTTCCATTCATATCAGATTCTTCAATGCCAACTCGAGTTGAGCACTGCCATCATAATCATCCGACCATCATTATATCACAGCGGCACCCCACAACTCTTTTTTATGCTCGAGAATGTCTTCAACAGTCACAATATCAAACCACCAGCTCTCACTGCCATTAAATCACTGTTATAGTCTTCTCTTGACTTCGCTGCCTAAACTCATCTTCTCTGTTCATCACAAACTTCCAAGAACTTGAGCTTCACCATCACCATTGACATAAACTCCTTGATCTCGAACTGCCATTGAACATCACATGATCAAACCCATCACTCGACTTCTCCATCAACTGTAGCTAACTTTCTCATCACCATCAACTTTCACTGCTCGAGTTCCATCACTATCGCAGCGTCACAGCGAACCATTCAAACCGCCAGGTTCGAATTCATCCAACAGATCAACTCAGATTGAATCATAACATCACAAATTTATTCCGAGAGAATCCCATCATCACTAGAATCTCGAGATCTTCTATCAAGACCATACTCACTTTCGCTGCTAATAGAACACGAGCTCAGATCCATCCAAAGACTCTCTGCTTCATCTATAATCAACATCGAACCATCAGCAAAATATTCTACACCTCCATGAACTCGATGCAACTCCTTCATTCGGACACAAACAAGAACACCACGTACTTCGAAACCTTCTCTCGAGTTCTATTCCTCCAACTCAACGTCACAGCCTCTCCATCTCTCCAACCCATCCAATAATTCTATTTATAAGATCGACCTGTTATCTGTTGGTGAATTTAGGAAGAAGATGAAAGTGGCCCCGATCCAAATCGCTGGTGCCTTTAGTGTAATTCAAATAATAGGCATCCCTTAGTAATAGTGCAGGTGCCATTAATAATGTTTTATAATAAATATGAAGATGACTTATCAGAAACAAGGATGCTTTTAGTAGTTGCTCATAAAATGACCATTTTGCCCTTAGTTTTTATTTTGTAACTTCTTCGTATGAGGTCGGAATGACCTCATTTTTTCGTCGTTGGTTTTGTTTCTTGATTTGGACGAGTTAAACCTGGACTTTGGCTCTTCTTTACTTGAAGCTCTCTTTTCTTGCACAATTAAGTGTTGATTCTCTTCTTTTAGATGATTCCACCTAATAAAAGATAACTAAACAAAAAGAAACGTAATATACAATAATTCACAAGAAACCTAGCAAATACTAGCATGAAATTGATACTATAAACACGTAAAATATGCACTTATCACATTCCCCACACTTAGCTTTCACTAGTCCTCAAGCAAACTATATATCCTATACTAACCTAAAGTAAAATACAACTACCTTTCTTTGAGGACACAGTTACACTTAGCATGTGTAACAAGTCTTTAAACCCCTAGGTGTCCCTAGTGGACGAGTTATAATCTCGTGAGGGTTTACAAGAGGTATACCCACAAAACCTACTCCAACTTCAAAGTCCAGAGCACATGCATCCAAAGAGCTATGAAGACATAAAGTTTCTACATACTAATAATAAGAAGTTAGAAAGACCAAATAACATTATTCTCATGCTTAATTCTTGAATTAGGAGAAAACCACCATATGAAATAATCTAGGTTCGAGAACGATCGAATTTCGACTTCTGCCCCACCAATAGGGTTTTATGAAATTGCACTCGAAAGACGTACTTTATGGTTCTCATGTGTGCAGGAAAGAGTGAAGATAGAAATCCTGCACACGTGGAATGGTGGGAAGGAAAAGGAACCTTCCGAATTATATGAAGATGTTATCCCATAAAAATTTGGGACGAAAAAGAACCCTGTTTTTTTTTCTCTGATGACCTCTAAGAAAGGAAATCAACCACTATGCAAGGATGGGAACGCTTAATTACCTTCTCACCCAATTCACAATCAGCACCACTCCCACAACATCCAATAGAAAAGTCTTTGGTCTTCAACAATTGATGATGAACTCTTGAATTTCTTAGAACTTCGACGGTTATAACTTTTTTCCTCAAATTCTTGTTGCTTGAAACTTCTTTACAAATTTCTTATTCCCTACGACCTTATTGAATGAATTCAAAAAAGAAATATCTAATGCAATATACACCATCTATTTTTTTCTTTTCTTTTTTCTTTTAATAATTTTTTATTTTTTTATATGCTAAATTGAAATAAAAACTAACAAATGAAACTAATGGGCTATTTCGATGGTATGTAAGTGAAGAAAATCGAGGGAAATCCAAGGGGTGGGTCAACGTAGCTTTGACTTTATAAACTAGACTAGGCTATGGACGTGGGAAAAGGATTTTACCACTTGATTCTTCACAACTTGTATTGTCTCGGTATTATAAAATTCATAAAAATTGACATCTTTTGCTTTTCTTTGCTCATTTACTTAGTCATCAACTTGGATATAGAATTTTTAATCCTCTTTTTGTTGCCTGCAAACCTTGACTGCATTCAACTTTCTTCGTGATTTTGATGTCGCTCCGCTTGTTGAGATTATGTGTTTCTATTGCTGCTTTGTCGAGAAATTAGTGTCAACTGCAAACAAGACTACAAGAAAGTTAGCAATTATGATGACACCCTCACGATTGATAGAATTATCACTCAAGAGATCAAAGTAGTGATGAAATTGGTGTGAGGTTGGATAACTCATCATTCTACCCAAAATTTGTGCAGATAAAGTATTCTAAACAGAAAATTGAAGGCTTGGTGCCTCACTCATGGGTACTGAATGATCAACTTCTTTGATATTGTATTCTCTAACGGAATTTTAAGTCCCTTTGTGTCATCTCTATCCTCTAAACAACTAAGCAACCCAAATATAGTTATCTAATTCTTCTAAGTTTAATTATTCGGTTAGAACTCCGTATATAAACTTAGCTAGAAATATACAAAGTGGCTCTAAAATCTCTAAAAGTTGGAGGTTCATGCAAATATTTACAAAAAAAAATCAAAAAAATTTACTCTACTAAAGTTAAAATTCTAACTAAAGGACTAAAAAATCTATATGCAAAATATGTAAATACTCCCCCACACTTAAAATTTACAGCGTCCTCAATGTAAATTGACTCCTCCAATGTAAAATCAAGATAGAAAATCCTAACATGATATAAAAAATTAAAAATTAAAAGCAAAAGATAGAAATACAAAACCAGTGGGTTGTCTCCCATTCAACGCTTAGTTTAACGTACTCAGCCTGACTTTCTGGTTAGCGCCCGTAAACCAACAATCTGAAAATCTGGGGATCCACCCAGACAATAATTTGCAGTTGTCTACTTTACAAATTTTTTTGCATAAGATATAAATAATATTGAAACTGTTATTTGGTGGAAGTTTCCCCCGCACTTAGTCTTTTGTACACTTGGAAGTGTATAAAAGAACATAAAATGCGGGAACTTCTTTGGGTTCCTCTCGGTGAACCTGCATATTGTTTGAATCAAGCACATCTAGTAGTAGATAGTTAGAAGCACAATAATTCTTAAGGATTTTTGTAGCATATATACTCAACCCTAAGTGATCTAGCTTCTAAAAACTGGAACAACCTTTTGGGGATCTATTTTGATTGAGGGAGGATCAAAAGATATAGAGTTGCAAAGAATTAGATAAACCTTTCACGATCTTTTGTATTATGGGATCCTCATCATTTTTAAATTAATCTAATGAATTATTTACCTCATGTATATCGTGGTCCTATATCAAACTTTTTGAATGCTACTCTTTGTAAGTTTTTGCTTCAATCGAAATATCAGCGTCATTGTTATCCTTGGCAAGCTCAATTGGGTCTTCCAAAAAATCAATCAATTTGGTTTTATTCTCAATCATCATCTCTTCAACACTCTTATCATCGGAATCGAATTCCATTATAAAGAGATCTTCTTCGGTGTAAACCGTAGGATATTCAGAATGAGTCACCTCGGAAGAAGTAACCGAGTCTTCTTCTTGCAAATCAACTGGACTAAAAACATTGTAATCCGGATATTCTTGATAACGTTGGTCTAAGTTTGAGTATGCTACCCTGTTTATAACAATCATTTTGTTATACAACGACTCCTCCTTTAGAATAGAGGCGAATGATCATTATTATGATACGAAGTTGGAATAACTTCATCATCGTTGTAAGGAATTTCGGAAGGTTGATCATTCTTTTCCATTTCCTCCTTAAATTGATCCATATTATTCTTCAGGGCATCCATATTCATTTGAAGTTCTTGGAGTGTATCTACAGTGTTTTGATTCCGCTGCTCAAACTGTTCAAACAACTGGGTAATGGCTATCTTCTAAGTTAGGATATTATACCCCTTCACTTACTAAAATATCTCCAACATAAATATCCTCCCTTTGAATGGGTTAATGATCATGAATACGATCGGGAATTGGGTCGAGAATATTATAGTTAGGTTCGGTTGATGGAAATCTATCTAAAATTGAATCCATACATGTCGTATAATATCGACATTCATCTGCCAAACTAGAAATAACATGATGAGTAGCATAACTATCCTCCCATCCTCGTTATCGTTCACGTACATATCCGTCATAAGGTTGTTGATATGTATGAGAATAATCATAAGGTTCCGTACGAAATTGATCGTAATCAAAGGATTTGTTTTGATTATGCCCTTGCTATGGTTGGTAGTTCTCATAAGATTGAGATTGAAAATTGTATTGATTACCACTATAATATGATTGATTTTGTGCGCTGTACATGTTATTTCCGTAAGGAAACATAACGACTCACAAGAAAACGAAAAAAATATACTAAAACCTAAAAAATAATTTAACACAAAAGCGATACTTACACCCTGTTTTCAGAATTTACCTCTCGAATGAGAGATGAACACGTTCAACGAGTTGTTAACACCACGAAAATCTACAAATCTGAAAAACACTAAAGAAAAACAAGAAAATTCTAAACTACTAAACAAACTAAAATAAACAACAAATCAATTAACCACTGCACCCCGGAAATGATGCAAAAATTTGATGTGTGTCATAAGTGTAAAAAATTGCTCAAGATATTTTTCAATAATTAACTAGTAATATAGTTGTAGTAAGAATAATTCCCACAGAGAGCTTTGTATTTGATAGGTTATTTGGATTCACAAAACTGTAGTAAAAGTAAACAATAAGGGGGATTGGTTTAATTGAATAACTAAAAAGAATAATAAAAAGATAATAAGAAAGAAAGATGGTTAGATAGTCATTCAACGTTACCAAACATCGACTGAATTAGTATACTTATCTATCTTTCGTCAGAATCACTCATCACCAACCGTAGAATAGCATTAAGCTCTGCTATCCCCAAAACTCATTTTATCACTAGATACGGAAGCGCTTGATTACCGTATTCTATCTATTATGAGTCACCATGAATAAGCTCTTAAGGTGTAACCCAATCGAATGCGTTAGGGTTTATGTATTTAGGTTGATCCTAGCATCAAACACATAAGCTCGGTATGCTTACTAGTGTTGTCTTCACACACGGTTTGCTCCACAGAATCCCTCTACAAGGTCACGCGTTCTCTACTTGTGTAAGAGGTGTTCTACTATTACACGTATCTCACAACTTTTTACTAGCAATAGAATGATCAATAAAATAACTTGGTTGCGCACCCAAACAATCTAAGAAATCAATCATAAACCCTAGATATAGTGAAAACAAACGATAATGATAAAATATAACACCCCAATTTTTGGGCTCGGATTCTGGACCTAATCCAATTCCAAAAAACCCGATATGCTACGTTAATATCATATCCCAAGCTCATCTAACTAAGACCAAGACAAAAGACAATGATTTAATTGGCCAAATATTATTTATGCATATTAACTAATTTGTCTTAGCGGATACTGAGAAAATTACTTAGAAAAATCTAACCATCCATTAATTGAGATTTTAAAGCCATTAGAGCCACAAGACATTGAAGATTTCAAGAAAAATTAGATTTATCATTAAAGATCAATAATCCATTTTATAAAACTAAGTTTCTGACAATGATTTTCAAAATTGAAAACGACGACAATGCATTCTTATGATTTTACGGTCTTCATGTAAAATCAAAATTTAATAATAATTTTTTATTCGAAATCCTTACTTAAAAAAAAATTACATATAAATTTTCAAGAATTTAAGAATCATGATAAATACCCTAAGACTAAGGTCAAATGCATAGTTGACCAGTACAACATAAAACCAAAATTTTGACGTCTGTTTTGAAAGATTCATATCAAATCAGAGACAACTCTAAATTGAATGAGGCTTGTCATTTTTGAAAGATAAAAGATAGATGTTCATTTTATCAGAAGACATTAACGTCTAAAAATTATTGGATCAAGATACATTAAAAAATTGTCAGATATTGGATCAAGATCTTTTAAAAATTATTGGATCAAGATAAAAGAATGAGGCTTATAAACAAGATATTCAAGATACATTAAAAATTGTCAGATATTTTCAAGATTTAACACCGGTATAAAGAATTACATTTAAAATACTCATATCTCTCATAAAATTCTACGATGTACATCAAATGTTCCTAAAGATGTTTTAAATCTATTGCAAAAAATAATCATAACAAAGCTTATCATGGATTAAAAGTCATTAACAGTCAACTCAATGCCATACTAAATTGTATTGCTTTAAAACATGACATATTACATTTTGAAAGAGAAATTAAGTATAGAACACTGATTAAAGAAATAAAATTCAGTCTCTACTTAACCACTATTACCCTAACTTGATATTAGTCAATATTATTAAAGATCCCGCGAGGATATTTAGCAATCATAATTTATAGTCAATTTATGAGCAACCCGAATTAAGATAACAAAACCATATTTTATATTATAATCCGATGTGCTGAACCGTCATGCGGCTGCTTACGTACCCAAAGGGTCAATCACAATCGTAGTTCATCAACATCACATAGGAGGCAGCCATCAACTCCTAATTCAAAAATTATTTAGGAGGCAACCATCAACTCCTAAGTCAAACTACCCGCACTAAAGGAGCTCCATGGGTTTATCAATCATATAGGAGGCAACCATCAAATCCTAATGAGCTACATGTGGTTTAGGGAGACAACCATGAACTTCCAAAGATGACTCGTATCCCGTCACAAAGGCTTTTAGGGATTGTTTCCCATGGACCGTAGCTCAATAATCATACACATACATAGTATATCATCAATCACACCAAAATCATGAATCAATTATTTTAAAAGCATTTAAATCAAAATAATTTTAAAGGTTGGTGTTGCACCTACCTCAATCACCATCGATACCGAAGATAAAAGCTCACACCCTTATCAACACGCGCAAATAGGTTCATCATTAATAACCCAACTAGTAATTTTTTTAATCAAGATCTTACGTTCAAGCTTCATAGTAAAAGTAATATGAAGATTGGGGTTTTTCTTAGTTTGTGCGATGGCTAATGTTCGACTATTTCTAGGTTTTTATGAATGTAAAACCTTATATATATATACACACACAAGTATCAATCCAAATCAGAACGTGAGACTTGCTGATTAATACGGTCCACATTAATTTCACCCGGTATCATTAAACCAAATCCAAGTTTAATTCCCTAAAAAAATAAGTGACACCTCATACATTTTCTACAAATTCACTCACCAAAAGAAGCAGATGATCAGCTTATCACGGTACAGTAAAACTTCGTTAATTTAATCCGCGATAAATTAATAATTTCGTTAAAATAATATTTTTTGCCAATTTCGATTTGGACCAATGCGCTAAATTAATAACCTCGCTAAATTTATAAGCTAATAAATTTTCTAAGTTTTCAATAAGGCCCAACTAATATATAAACTAATAATCAATGTAACAGCACTAAATTTTGATGTCTTATAAAATAGGAATAAACGGTTGTTTGTTTCTTGTTCACATGTATATAACATTGGACTTCATCTCTATTTTTTTAGTCTCTTGAGAAGTTCCGGAGTGATTTTATTGTGCTATTCTTCTTATTGTTTTAATTTTAACAACAAAGTATGTACATTTCCACACAGAATATACGATATATTATCTAATATTATGGCATAAAATATTAAAAAATAATTTAAGTTAATAATATAAAGTCTCTAGATATTTGTTATTATAAAAAAACTGATCTACACACTTATTTTTAAAACTTAACTTTGGTATGTTTCAGTATATTAATAATTTATTAATTTATCGATAAATTAATATTTTATTAAATTAATAAAATTTAATATTCCCAAGATTATTAATTTATCAAAGTTTCTCTATTCTACGTTGACTAAAAGGATTAACCATTTCCTTAACAAATCTAACTTACTAATGAGTAGGGTCCATTTGAATTAAGTTACATGTAAAAAAATGAATAAATATAGAATTCCTAACTTAGCTGGATTCTAAACATGTTTCACAAGGATAGCACATTTTAAGCAATATTTATAGTCTCCAATTAAACATTAAACATTAACCATTACCATTATGACAAGTAACATAAAATAAAAATAATATTTTATTTTCCTTTATAGCCAAAGAGGATTATTATGGATCCCACCAATTAAGCTAGGTTTAAACATTATCAAAAAAATATTCCAAAGAGAATTAGTAAATTACAAAAATACCTATTTAAGGAAAATTACAAAATAACCTTTTGAAAATTAGGACGGGTATTACATAAAATAAATTTATAATAACTAATAAAGTATTACGTCCAAAATATTGAAATCATCCGTAATCAAATAAAATTTAGATAAAAATAATGTTCAAAAAAAATAAACTAAAAAGACAATACAAAATTAGAAATTCAAACCCAAAATCATTCACAGTATAGAAGTTCTAAGGATTTATCGACGGGGCACAAGTAAAAAAAGCATCTTAGAGATTGTTGGACACCCATAATTGGTGCGGAGTTGTTACACCGCTTACACATCCTCGGTTGGTCAAGGGGGACAGCATAGTCAAGTTCTTTCGTTTCGCAGCCAAAAAGATGATTATGCGACTTGTGTCCTTCTTTTGATCCTACGGAAAGGGAGAAAGCTGCCCAACAAACTAATTCAATTTAGGGGGAGGTCTAACCTTAATTACATCGAGCCTTCTTCCCGCTAGACTTCTCTCTTTTCGACCTTGTCACAGCCTAAAGGAACCCCCCTGGCCGCCTCGCCGGACTTCATTCTCGCAGCATTTGATCATTCATCATCTTTTATCGTAGAATAAGAAGAATGATTCTTTTGTACGCTCGGTTCACTAGGTTCTATACCACTTCAACCTACAGAAA